>VDFB02105785.1:181023637-181166194 GCA_007258455.2 Sequoia sempervirens | reverse complement strand
ATGTGGTGACGGTCTCCTCGAAGTACCTAATCTCTGCAGTGCCACTGCCACCTGCTGTAAAACATCATCGGACCTCCTTTGTCCTGCACGAAGATCTCTGAGTGCATGCAAGACCTCTGCATCGTCCTGATCTCTGTTATTCTGTGGGATCTCTGTCCTAGGTATGTCTGTTCTGTCAGCCCTGTCATTCCTGTCAGCCATGTTTTCTGGCTGTCTGCTCAAACTGCGTTGCCTTTCAATCAAGGCTCGTCTGCGAGTATAGTACCTGTATGTATCAAATTCCTCTGGCTGCATGTGATGGCTAAACCCTCAGGATGGCAGGATTTAGCTCTGATACCACTGTAGAAACCCTAGTTTCCCCAAAATCTCTGTATCTGACTGTTTTTAGGTTTTTTTGAAGGTTTTTGATTTTTTTGACGTTTCTGAGTTTTTGAGCAATAAATGAATGGTACGATTTTTGCAAGTAATACAGAATAAATGCAAATAAATGATATATCTCTGAGAACTACAGAATCAATAGCAAATACTGAAGCTTCTCTAATATATAGTCTTCTGAAGATGATTACAATATAACCCAGTTGCATGCAAATGAAAGTACAATGATATTAATGAAAAACCTGGTAAAAGCAGCGATCTGATCTGATGTTTTGATAGTACGGCTGCAACAAGTATGTTCTCCCTCAGGCTAAGGATGGTGTATGGTTCCAGATGCAGGGGCGCCACTCTGGTGAAGATATCAAGCCAACAGAGTAGGCGTTTCTCCTTTAGGCAAAAAGACGGCTCAATACAAGGTAGTACGGCCTGGTACAGGTACGGCCTGATGTCAGAAACAGCATTTAATAATGTACGGCCTCCTTGCTAATCAATGTCTGGATCTCTGGATATGGTGCGCCCTTGATAGATGAATGCCCTCTGAAAGGATGAATGTGCTGAAGCTCTGTAAATAATAAACTCTGAAGCTCTGTGATTCCTCTTGAATGAAGAAACCTCTGCTGCAATAAATCAAGTGCTATTTCACACCCTCTGAATTGCTTCCAGTGGAGATGGCTCGTTCCCCAAGGAATTCAAACTTGAAACCCTAAAGTCTCTTGCTCAGATCAAAGTTGATCAGTTCTCAAAATTCAATAATCTCATAATGGCTCAAAACCCACGGCAAATGCACTAATATGCTCAAAAGTGTGATTTCCTCAATAATAGGGTTTTATTAAATATTTGACTTTTAATTCTTTTAATTCTTTCATAGTCTCAGCCAAAATATTTTATTATATTTTAATGATCAATTTTGGCCCCTTCTGATGATGGCGCACCCCTCAAGAAGAATCACTTAAGTTATAATTTAATATTATAACTTTATATTATAATCATTAAATATTAATATTTCTCTCGTTACTCATCCGATGACTGTTCCGTCTGAAGCTGACGAACACTGAAGTAATTCTGAACGCTGCCAAAGCCATACTGCTAAAAATAGCAGGGGTCCCACGCTGACTGCCAGGAACTGCTAAAAATAGCAATTCTGCAAGAAGTCTCCGATCGAGCCCAAACGAAAACCTACTGACCAAACTCTGCCAACTGAAGCTGAGCCAAGCTCCGAAGTGACCCTCTATCCAGTCTATCAGCCTACGAGGGTCGTGTGATAGGCCAATCATGTACTCTGAGAGATGTCACTGAGAAGGGGACATGACACCCAACTACTAAAAATCAATGCTCAACCCGTCATTCGATCTAAGGTGCCCATTTTTAGGTGGGATTTGTCCTTAGCCATAGATCTAGCCCTGCTCCAATACCATGGGTTAGGGTTTCACACCTAGTATTGGTTAAGTAATTTTTTTTACTCATTTTTCAAAGGTTGGTTGTTGTATGGTTGGCAAACACCTATGTGGCCACCAGGACTTTCTAAGGCACAAAATTTGCCAATCTAGACCACTTTGAGCGAGATTTTGTGTTCTTCAAGGACATAGATGGATGTTTTAGGTGGCATGTGTATATGAATGTCTCTATCAACACCTGTAGATCTTCAAGGACTCTACTCAACTAGGGTGTCTCTTACCACACATGCTGGTATGATTGTCATGTGAAATTGGTAAAATGAAACAACATTCTAAATATTAAAAGCCTTGTAATGGCCTTTTGCATGTTTCAAATGGATTTATGCAGTGTGTTTATGGATGATTAAGTATGTTATGTACATTGATGCCATTATTCTACTGCATATGAATGCATAGTTGTTTTTGTCTTTCCAATTTGTTTTACAGCTTTATATCTATGACTTTGTACTCAATGAATAGGCACCAGTTTGAAACCATTTGACCGATCTCACATCATCAAACAAACAAAACATTAATTAGTAGTTTAGAAAAACAGGACCACCTTTTGTGCATTCATGACCTCGTAATATAACCAGGGATTTATTATCAAGCAAGTTGTTAAATGAATCTATCTCATGGAGGTTATGCTTGCATAGTCCTATCAACTATATAGGGGTTTTGAGAAGGCTAGTTGTTCTTGGTTCAATAACAATCTTGGGGCCAAGTAAATAGATTGGGTTTGGCTGTCAATATGTTAGTTGCCCATTTTTTTATATTAATACTTGTTAAAATATACCTCTGGGAATACCCTCCTGAGCTAAAGTTGAGCTTGAAGAGAAAGAGATGAAACTCACTTTCATTGAGTTGGCCTTTGACCCTCCATGGTCTGTTGATGAGTTGATTTCACTTGCATGATGACAACCCTGGCCTTGTGAGTGAGATTTTGTTTTAGGAGGTAGAGCAGCAATTTTTGGACCCAACAAGACTTTCGGAGTTCCTCATCCATCCCATCCTTCGATATCCATTCCTCTTCATCACAAGTTCCCTAATTCTCTAACACCCCACAAGCTTCCACTCCAAAAATTTATAGGTCCTTAATAGTTAGACTTTCGGCCATCTCTTACTTGAGTACCTCTTTCCATCCAACCCCAAAAGCTTGAAACTCTATTGATTACTCTCCAAAAAGTTACTAAATCTTTCAGAGTCAAACTTTCAACCATTCCTTAACCCAATATCTATTTCCCTCCATCCTTGAAATCCTAAAGCTCTACCAATTCCTCTGTAAAATCCTTTGAATTCAGACTTTCAACCGTCCCCTTTTTCGATACCATGTTAAGCCATGCTCGCAACTTTGACCTTGACAACCCAACGCCTTTCCTTTTCGGTATTTTTGGGCCCGATCTTCACAGATACTTGTCAAAATTTCCCTCCCTATCATGCCAAGACTGAAACTCCGCCATTCAAGTAAAAAAACTCTACCTGCCCATAGGATGACCCAAGAATGCCATTAATGCATCTTCAATGCTCGCAAACCATTAGATTAGATCCAATGGCACCTAGAAATCATTCTTTATGCAAATTGGCATGGATTTAAAGGAGGAAAACGATGCTCAACCATACCACAATTATTGTTGCAGAGTTGTTAATTGACACGCCATCCCCAAGTTGTGATTTTTGCGGATTTCTCTGGCAACTTTATGGTTGAAATATTCCGAGCCAAATTTTTCGATTTTTCAATTTCAAATTACAACCAGTGCACCCGTTAAGGTTAGAAGATAAACCAAAACGTGCAAAAGCAACTCTAACCAGAATGTACACCAGGATCCCGATGTGGGCAAGGTGTGAGCATTGGTCAGAGGATCTGAAACAAAGTGCTTATATAGGAAGTAACTCTAATCAAGAATGGCGCCGATGATGGCGAGCATATGGTCAGAGGATCCTCTACTCTAAATGCTGAAAGGGAACTCGACGTCAAGTATGTGCTACCCAATCCAATACGGAGTGAGGGGCGACCATATGACGGAGTGATTACAAAAAGCAATGCTTGAAAAGAAATGCTGAAAGCTGAAACACTCAATACCCAGAATGTGCTTGCTGACCCCGAGTGGGAAAGTAGCTACCATAGGGCGGAGATTTATCTATTACAGAACAACTTCAGAATGAAAGAAAGTATTACAAATAACGATGAGCAATAATAAGAACAACTGGTCAGTACTACTGCCAGTTTACAAAGATGTCATTGCCTGCAGTATAAAGACTTAAGATGCTCTTTCAAATGATGCATTCACAAGGGAACTTTTGCAAAGTATACAATGAAATCTCAACACCAACCAAATAAGGAAGATGCAGATTTCTTAAACTGTCATAACAAATCTGCACTTTTTGTCATACAACCAGCAGCCTACAATCTTGAAGAATTGCTCATAACTTCCTCAAATGTTACCCAAATAATGTGAAACAAAATGCAATGTTCTCTAATGACATAGGCGACCAACACAAGACACTAAGACTGACCCAAATGATTCAGATTTAATTTGCACGAATTCCAAAGCAGTCTCAAGTGGTACGGCCAGGCTGAAAGGTTCGACCTCTATTTAAAAATTCAATACTTGACTAACAATTCTGAAATCTGAACTAATGAATCGCCCTCCCTAGACAATGAGATATAAGCAACACCCAGAACCCTTTTTTTTTGTATTTTTTTGACTTACAATTAAAAACATGGATCTGCTGTATTAAATAATGCCAAAATGCTGAAAACACTAATGTGCCAAAACAGATCTATCAATGCAATAAGCTGAAGACAATGCACGAACTAAATGCAACTCACAAATAGACTGAATCACCACTAGTTGTTGTCTTGCAAACAAGAAGCGATGCCCGAGCTAGGAGGCCTTCATTCCTCGAAGCAGTTCCAGAGCCAAACCAGCAGCATAATGATACGATAGACCAAAGATGTGAAATGAAGCTCAAAGTCCACCTTTTATAATTTCCTGTTGACTTCACGAAACCCTAGAATCCACTTCAGAGTCAAAACCCTAATCCTTTCTCAAGGATGGTGTACTTTTCCTTCAAGGCTTAATATTGATATTTTAAATAAATGCCATACTTGATAAATGCGCCCTTCATAAGCTTGCTTTGACTTTGGCAATAATTAAAATAATCTTTAATGAAGGCGCCACCCTCAAAAGACCACTTTTTAAAACAACATTAAGTCAATAGACTAGGCCAAGGGGTCAACGTTAGAATATAATATTTAAACGTGACTTTTTA
Source organism: Sequoia sempervirens (assembly GCA_007258455.2). Taxonomy (NCBI): domain Eukaryota; kingdom Viridiplantae; phylum Streptophyta; class Pinopsida; order Cupressales; family Cupressaceae; genus Sequoia; species Sequoia sempervirens. The sequence goes on along the minus strand of VDFB02105785.1, from coordinate 181,161,113 downwards.
ATTAAATGACTTAACTTCTCTCTCCGAATGTGCCCTGAAGCCAATACCGAGCAAGTCAATTGACCAAACCGAAGCAGGAAGTCAACCAAGCTAAACCCAACTGAAAAGCTGCCAAAAATAGAATTTACTAAAAATAGTAAATTCCAGAAAATGCTCTGAATGCCGAAAGGAACATACCACTGCGAAGCTCTCTGAAAACCCAGAAAGAATCCGCCATCAAATCTACCAACTCCGAGCAAAGACAACCTCAAAAATAGGAAACCCTAATTTTACCTTCCGACTAGCCTTCGGGTTTCCAGAAAAAGGCCAACGGTCACTGGAAATATCAGGACTGAGAAGGGGACATTACAGTCCGCCCTCCCCAAGATTGCCTTCCTCAAGCAATCGCAAACCAGGATGCTGCAGAATCTCATCACTTTCCCAAGTCGCATCCTCCATAGGCAGGTTCTTCCACTTCACCAGGTATTCTCTGATGGTTCTTTTCCTCAAAGAACGTTCTCTGAAATCGAGTATCTCCTCTAGAATTAGAACCAATTGTCCCTCTTCATCCAAGGGTGGCAACTGTGATGAAGCAACCACATTATGTCCAAGTGCCTTCTTGAGGCGAGACACGTGGAAGACGTTATGCACTCTGCTATCAGAAGGTAGCTCTAATTCATAAGCTACTGCCCAAACTTTCTGAGGACCCTAATGGCCCATAGAAGCGAGGTTTGAGCTTCTCGCTCCACTCTTCTTGAGAGTAGACTGTCTATAAGGTTGTAAACGAAGATAGACCATATCCCCAACCTCGAAAGAACGCTCAACACGCCTCTGATCAGCATACAACTTCTGCTGATTTTGTGCAATCTGCAAATTATCCTTCAAGGATTTCATTATGTCTTGACTATGCTGCAACAAATCCTTGGCTAGGGGTGCTTTGCTGTCACCAAACACCAAATCTGCAAAACTAGGTGCTTCATACCCATAAAGTGCCAAGAAAGGAGACATCTTAATCGACATATGGAAAGAAGAATTGTAGCAGTACTCCCCTATATGCAACCACTTGACCCATGCTCTTTGCTGTTCTGACACATAGTTTCTCAAGTAGCCTTCCAACCACTTGTTCACTACTTCAGTTTGACCATCTGTTTGGGGATGGTAACTAGTGCTTGGAGTGAGCACAGTACCACTCATTCTGAAGACTTCTTGCCAAAAAGTACTTAGGAACTGTTGTGACCTTTTTCACACATCGCCCCATTCAAATGGGGACCCCTAATCTTTGCTCCATTCTAGTCGTTTTGGCTTTGGTTTTTGGTCTCTCTCTCTCTGTCTGTCTCTTTTCTGATGGTCTACTTCCCGGGATTCCTCTACCGTTGAGCTTAAAATGCAAAAATTTTGGCCAAGTTTGAAATTAGGGTTTGAGTCTTTCCAGCCAATTTGAAGTCAAACGAGGTGAATAACTTGAAACTTGAGCTTAACGTTTCGTTTTAAGATGTTCTCAAAGAAGAAAAAAAATTTATCGATTCGAGGTACTTACTATTTTTAGTAAGTGTGAAATTCGGCACTACCTGTCACTATTTTGAGATCTCGATCATCACATCGCGATTCAGAGTATAATGACCGCCACAAGGTAAAATTTGAGTACAAGCAAAACGATAACTACTGGCTTTAGCACCGCCCGGCGTAATTTCGTATCCGCATGCGTAGATTTTCTTTGCATAAACCGATATTTCCTCGGTTTTTCGAGACCTTCGCGATGGTATAACATGCAAGACTAAATGATCATCACTTTCAGATCTCGTTCTCCGGCGGGCTATTTTAGGGTTTGCATGTCGCAGCTTTTCTTGCATTGCCCGGGTGATTCTGGTGGGTTTTTTCGAGACTCACGCCATGGTGTGACATGCAAACAAGGATTCTCACCGCAAGGAACTTTGCTATTTTAAAGCGGTGTGTGTCCCGTTGTACCGCCACCCGCCAGGCCAGATTCACGAAGCTGATCACAATGTTGCAAAAACGGCAAACGGAATTCATTTGATACGATGCAAAGTTTAATTAGTTTCCAGCTTCGAGCCTGCAAAATAGGCATCAAAAATAAAATCTTTCTGTAAAAATCGGTGTAAAACCATCATGATCACCGTTTCTGTCTACCGGTGAAATTTCAATAAACGGAGCACTTTACTATTTATAGTAAGTCAGATTGGAAACATGCTAAAAATAGCAAATCAGTTGCATGCGTCAGTGTCGGCAGTAAGGTCACGTGGTGAGGAGCGCCTCATTCAAATTTCAACTCGATCCGAGCTTGGGAGCTATCAAAAACACGAGCTTACTATTTATAGTAAGCCACCTTCAGAAACAGGCTAAAAATAGTAGGTCAGCTAAAGATGGCAGTGTTGACAGGACAATGAGGTTATGAGGATGCTACATTCAAAATTTCAAGTTGATCCGAGCTTCAGAAGCGCAAAATCAAGAGGACTTACTATAAATAGCAGGGCACGTAAGCTGGCGAAACGGAGAAAAATGTCTAAGTCTGGAACTTCATCCTCCACCCCCTGTGAAATGCGCCTTCAAGTATATGTCAGGCATGAAAATTTTTAAGAATGAAACTCATCCTGCAGGCAGGCCAAAATGCGCCCAAATGTGGAAGAGAGTCAAGGAAAAGTCAACAAAACACGTCCTGCAGCAGGGGTAAAATCCGCCCAGCTACAAGACACATCAAGGAAAAATTTTTCTAAGGCAAACTCGTCCTCCTCAAGAGGTGAAATGCGCCCAAAAGAGAATAAGTCAAAGTGGTCAATGCTTTTTATCCTGTAGCTAGGCCTAAATGCGCCCAAGGGAGGTTGATAGCATAAAAAATTTCTAAGTGACAAATTTCATCCTTCTCCTAGGCCTAAATGCGCCCAAATGGGGCCACATGAGGACAAAACAAAGGAAGCTGAAAAGCCACAAGCTTGGCGTTGAAATGTTCATCCTCCTTCATGCATGAAATGCGCCCAAGTAAGGGCATGTCAAGACAAAATAAGGAAGGAATATTCCAAAAGGTGGCGTGAAAACTTTCATCCTCCATCACCTAGCAAATGCGCCCAGCCACTAGCATGTTTAAACGCGCCCAAGAGGAGTTAACAAGAAAGTCAAAAGGGTCAATGATATTTCATCCCTCTCACCCCCTCAAATGCGCCCAACTTAGCATCCTCTTGAAAGCTGGTCAAAGGAAGATTAAAGTCGTTGAAAAAGTTTCTCATCCGCCTCATTCATCAAAATGCGCCCATGTTTCAAACTTTATCCTCCACACATGGCCAAATGCGCCCAAAATACTAAGAGGGTTGACTTTCTCCTCTCTCCTTTGAATGCGCCTAAAGAGAGGCATGTGAAGACAAAAATAGGAAGCTTAAGAGTCACAGGTCAAGGCGTTGAAAGATTCCTTCTTCCACACAAGCAAAATGTGCCCATCCTCTTGCTTATGTAATATGCGCCATGCAAAGAGGGTGATTAAAGTGTGTTGGGCGTTGAAAATGCTAAGGAGTGTTAAACATATTTACTAAGGCGTGATTTTAAACCCCCTTTCTTCAAGAGTAATATGCGCCTGGGGTGGTGAGATAAATGCCAAGGTGTTAGAGATTTCTTTTGCTAAGGCGGGATTTTCTTTCCTCAGTGTGCTATACGCCTTAAGTAAAGTGAAATATTTTTTTTTTTTTTAAAAAGTGTTGGAAAATTTTCCTAGGCGTTGGGACTTCAAATAAATATTTTTCAAGTGTGAAGCAAAATGCAAGTGGCAAGTAAAGATAGAATGTACAAGGCACCTCTGTGAATGAAATTTTTTTCTAAATGAGGATGATACTTCTCTCGCTGGCAGGCAAACAAAATTTTCTAAGGAAAAATTTCCAGAGTGATTCAAAAAAAATTTCTAAGGCACAAAATATTTTCTCCCTTAGAAAAACGCTTAAGTCTGGAGAGGTGATGGATTTTTTCACTTTAAACCACCAGCCGAGTTACTGAGGTGAAGTCGGTGTACCAGTACCCAGGAGTTAATAAAATTTTTCAAGTCCCGAGCAAAAATTCTGAGAGGGATCAAAGAGCGAGAATAAATTTGATGAAAAGTGAATTTTCTAAAGTTCAAAATTCGGGGAAAATAAAATGGAGCGATTAGTTGGGTACCCATGGTTGGCGTTAAAGGGAAAAGAAAGGGTACACTGTACGAGTATCGAAGATTATCAATGAGAGTTGATTTTTAGGGTCTTCCGACTTTGTTGGGATGCAGGAGGAAGATGTTAAATGGAGCGCGAGGTTGATGAATTTCCTAAAGGGGAAATTTTAAAATTTCAGGCAATGGAAAATGTGTTTTTCAAGGGTGAAATTCTCCGGGCGATGAGTTTGAAAGCTGCCTAGGTGAATTTGCTCAAATTCTTCGTGAAGATAGTTTTCTTGAGTCAAAGATGGATAAAATCAAGGTTGTCAGAGCTCCAGCAGGTGAAATGAATTTCTTGAAGATGCAGTTGAAGTTGATACTGTCAAAAGGATGATACGCCTTTGAAGAAGATGGATTAAAATTTGGCTAAGGCATGAGGAATCATGAAGAAGGCAAAAGTTGGCTAGTGAAAACGATGAGCCCTTGAAGATCAAAGTGCTAGAATCAGGTAAGTAAGTTGAATTGATATTATGATGTGTTCTAATACTCTTCTCCTCGCTTGTTTTGCAGGAGAAATGTTGAGGCCAAGAGTGCGATGACGTGAAGTGATGAAGCAGGATGATGTTACCACCTTCGAAGGAAGATAAAATTACAAGTTTCAATCTCGAAGGAGGGAAATTTGCAAGAAAATGGCTAAGTGTTGAAGAAACATTTTCAAGACTCAAAGTAAAGAAGAATGAAGACCCTCAAGTGGAAGAAATCAAAGGATAACGCCAAGAGAGAAGATCGAGAACAATGTGAACGCGTCTACAAATGGAATCTTCTAGAAGGATGATGGTGGACATTATGGGGCATTTATTACCCCACTCTCCTCTGTGGCGGTTTTTAGGGCAATATTATTTAGGGCTGAGGTGGCACGATTCTAGCCACTCTATTGATTGTAACCCTAGCCGTCTTTTGGGACTTGGCTAGCTATAAAAGGGGGAGTCCCCCTCATTTGTAATTCATTAGAAGATTAGATAAGTTAGAATCAGAGTAGACATTGAGAGAGTATTAGTATTAGAGCTAGATAGTGTAGCATTGTAGAGCATCTTTGCATAATTTGGAGAAGAGAGAAAGTTTTCCCTTTGAAAACTTTTGAGAAGATTGTTGTGTAACACATTTTATGATAATAGATCTTTTCATTGATGATGGAATTCGTCTTGTCATGAAATGCTAGCAAGGTTTCTTCTTCCTTTCGTATCCAAGTAGCTTAAATTCATGCAAGTAGTTTACTTTGGTGTGTGGTGTTTCATTGAGATAGCTTCGCTTTATTCCATACCACTAGCGGCTTGTTGATGATGAGTTCGCCTTGCGTGGTCAACTGGACATTATATTGAGTTTAACTTAGGTTGTGGTTTACATACTTATATGCATTGTTCTGATGGTGTATGTATGTTAAGTCATAACTTGAACATCTTTTGCTATTTCCCTTGAAGATTGCACCGATTTTGCTGAGGCTGTCCGACGGAGGCTAGGTGAAATCCGGTTGAAGTCTATTGAAGTGAAGCTCCACATATCCTGCATTTAGAGTAGCACATAAACTTCTTAGGCCCTACACCCTTTTAAATTCAGTTCATTTCCGGTTAGAATTAGGAAACTTGTGCTCACCTGCCAAATCATTCGAATTACATGAAAACCCTTAGTCCGCTGTTTGTTGTTAGCCGTCGAACAATTGTGTAAGTCCCCTTGACATACCAGCAATATCACATCGAGCCAAACTGAGCCTATTCGCACTCAAGGAACCTTGGGGTTGAAAGCATGATCTTACTTGCAATCTTAGCATGCTGAATACTTTGTTCAAGAGAGGATAAGTCGGTTGGAAACTTTATTCTGTGTTGGTGCGGTCTCAAAAACCCGCGTCAACAAGTTAGCACGGCCGTTTGGATGGGTCCCAGTGTATTGCTTCACCACTTCTGGTATGGTGGAGTTAGGATCCGTGTTGAGAGAATCTTGAATGATATTCACAGCATTCAAGAGGTTGTTATCAGCACTGCTAACAGATTTGGTTTACATGACAGCAGTAGGAAAAATTTGCATCAACTTGAGACAGCGGTGGCTACACCTGTGCAAAATGATTCTACTGAGTTGTCGCAAGAAGGTACTCAAGACTTGGGTACTAATGGTACAGGGTTTGATCTAGGTTCATGTCATGGTGAGTCTGATTTCTCAAATCAGACCTTACAAAACAAGTTAGAAGGCTCATGTGTTGGCATAGAATTCCAGGATGGTGAGTTGGATGGTGATACAATTACCTTGGAAGTGGAAGTGTGTGAAGATACTGTCGTATCAGCAGCTTCTACCTTATCAGTTGAGCCATTCCTTCAGGTACATGGCAGCAGTACCTTAGTTGCTGATGTGTGCACTGATGATAGCACACATGATGCTACTGATCACGAAGTGAGTGATGAGGATTCATCCTCTTACTATAGTGCAGATTTGGTTGGGAATGATGAGTCACAGGGGTATCATCATCTAGCGGGGCAGTTAAAGGTTAGTGATGATATGATTGTTACAGCTTTAGAGCATTTTGATGTTGCTCGACAGATGTTGGCAACCTATGGGTGGAGTACTCTTATGTTAGATGAGCACAGTAACAGTAGCCTTCCCCTTGCAGAATTCCATGCCCTACGAGAAACCATTAGGATAATGAAACAAAATTAATTACAGTTACTAGCTGATAGGGATTATCTTCTCGAGTGGGGGTGCACTTGCTACAATGCACTAAAGGGAAAAGAGGAGGAGGTTGACGAGCTCACTCATGGGCTCGAGGTGACTATGGATTCATTGGAGAGTGCCCAGTTGGCCCTTCAGGAGTCACACTCTCGGTTGGAGGAGCTTACCGTGGTCTCAAGTTTGGCACAGTCTTCACCAGCTTCCGATACAGTTCAGGTTTCCATGACAGCAGTTGGTGAAGAACATATGTCCACGGATGGTGCTTGTGAGCAGGTCAAGGATGTGGATACTACATCCATCACAATTTCAGGTGTAGTGGATACAGATGGGATGAGAGCCTGGGTTGACAGTTGCGGAAAACCATGTGTTGCACCTGGTTCCTGTTGTGATGTTTTTCACACATCGCCCCATTGCAAATGGGGACCCCCTAATTTTGGCTTTGCTTTTGGTTTGGTGTTGGTTTGTTTTTGCTTTTGTCTCTCTCTCGTTCTGTCTGTCTTTTCGGGGACGTTCTCGTCTGTGAGCTTTAACATGAAATTTGGCCAGGTCTGGAATTAGGGTTTTGGTCTTTTGGTCAGTTCGGGGTTGAGTAAAGTGAATAAATTGAAAACCAAGCTTAACATTGTTGTCGGTGTGCTTCCAGCAGCTCTCAGCAAATTTTCATCAGATTCGGAGATACTTACTATTTTTAGTAAGTGTGAAATTATTACATGCTGATTAAATTGACTGTTTTGAGATTAGATCATCACAACGCATTGAGCGTATCGGTATGCATGCAAATTTAATGATTAACACTATTTTTAGCGGTCTAGCCAGGGACAAATTTCGGGGTTGGTCACGAGATTTTTCTTGGCATGCGGATATTCTGGTGGGTTTTCGAGACCTTAGCGATGATGTAACATGCAAGGTAGTGATCACTTTTCGATTCAGCCTTCCGAGGCTATTTTTAGGGTTGCATGTCGAGGTTTCTTTTGCATGTCGGTGATTCGATGGGTTTTCAAAGAGCCGATGGTGTGACATCTAAGCGAGGATTCTCACTGATGGGAACTTGCTATTTTAGCGAGGTGTGTCCGTAGTACCACTGTGATTCGGTCCACGAGCTGATCCATGATTAATACGCCAGCTTGAAGGCAAGCGAAGTCTTTTGATACATGCAATGCAAATTAGGGTTTCGGCAGACTAAAATAGGCATCAAAAAGTCAAAATCTTCAAAATCCGATGTAAACCAACTGCGATCGGCGTTCTTGAGCTATCTGGCGGTAAAATTTCAAGTCAAGCGGAGCACTTACTATTTATAGTGAGTCAATTTGGAAACTGGCTAAAAATAGTAAATCAGTTGCATGCGTTAGTGTTGGCAGCAAGGTCACGTGGTGAGGCGTCTCATTAAAATTTCAACTCGATCGGAGCAATGGAGCTATCAGAAACATGAAGTTACTATTTATAGTAAACCACCTTCAGAAACATGCTAAAAATAGCAGGTCAGCTAAAAATGGCAGTGTCGACAGGACAATAGAGCTATGAGGATGCTACGTTCAAAATTTCAAGTTGATCCAAGCTTCAGAAGTGCAAAAATGAGAAGGTTTACTATAAATAGCAGGGTATGAGAAGCTGGCAAGGACGAGAAAAATGGCTAAGTATAAACTTCATCCTCCACCCCCTGTGAAATGCGCCCTCAAGGAGAAATAAGTTGATGAAAATATTCTAAGTCACTGTCAAATCCTCCTGCCATGGCAAAATGCGCCCAAGCTGGTGAAGTAAAGTGAAAAAAAATTCTAAGTATGAAATTCATCCTGCAGCAGGGGCAAAATGCGCCCAACTTGAAGAGAGCTCAGGAAGGTTGAAAAAGTTTCTAAAGCAAACGAATATCCACCTCCACTGGCAAAATGCGCCCAAGGAGAGAAAAAGTCAAAGTGGTCAATGAATCTCATCCACCAGCAAGGCCAAAATGCGCCCTCCTCTCAAGACTGAGCATTCAAAAATTAACTAAGGCATGAAGTTTCATCCTCCTCAAGGCAAGAAATGCGCCTAAGATAGAAATGGTCAAAGGAAGTCAATGTTTTCATCCTGCAGGAGGTGCAAAATGCGCCCAAATAGAGGCATGTGAAGACAAAATCTAGGAAGCTGAAGAGTCACTTGTTGAAGGCGTTGAATGTTTTCATCCTCCTCCACATAAGAAATGCGCCCAAAGCATGGCAAGTAAAGACAAAATAAGGAAGGCAAGGTGGCGTTGCATGTGCTTCATAACCTCCAAAATGCGCCCATGCAGCTAAGGAGTCAAAAGAGTCAAAGATGCTCATCCTTCACACATAGTAAAATGCGCCCACTTCAAGCATAACATGCATGAGAATTTTCCAAGTAAGAAATTCGTCCTCCATCTAGGCTGAAATGCGCCCAAAATGAATAAAGTCAACAAAGTCAAAGAGTTTTGTCTTCCTCACCCCTCCAAATGCGCCCAAGTTGAAGTGTAAAAGGTAAATAAGAGTGGTAAGTAAGGTAACAAGTGTGTTAAGAATATTTTCTAGGGCGTGGTGAAGGGATATGTGGTAAGGCGTGATTTTTAAATCACCTCTTCAAGTGCTATGCGCCATGTTAAATGAATATGAGGTGAGGCGTAGCAAATAAGTGAAGTGTTGAGGGTGGAATGATAAGTGCAAGGCATTGAAATTTAGCATTTTCTCCATGGCAAGTGATATGCGCCCAAAGTAAAGTGAGAAGGTGTTAGAAAATTTCCTAAGACATGTGAGGTGTGAAAATTTTCTAAGGCGTGGTGAAGAAGTATGTATGAGATGATTTTTTTTTTAAATTTTCTCTAAGACGTTGGAATATTGCCTTTCAAGTGTGAAGTTAAATACGAAGTGGTGGAAATAAAATGTTAAATGCTAGGCGCCTAAAGTTGAAAAGTGTTGGAAAATTTTCCTAGGCGTTGGGACTTCAAATAAATATTTTTTCAAGTGTGAAGCAAAATGTGAAGTGGTGGCTATAAAAAATAAAATATGCTAAGCGCCTTCATAAAATTTTCTAAGTGAAGTTGGTATTTTCACAGGCAAAGTGGATCGAGCTGGATATAAAATTTCCAAGGCAAAACTTTCAAAGTGATTCAAAAATTTTCTAAGGCAAAATATTTTCTTCCTTGGGAAAAACGCCTAAGTTTGATGAAGTGATAAAATCTTTTTCCTTGAAACACAGCAGAGTTGCCAGAGATGAAGTCAGTGGATGCCAGCTCCGCAGGGTCAATAAAAATTTCCAAGTCAGAGCAAAATTCTCAGAGGGGATCGAAGAACAAGAACTAAATTGTTGAAAATTATTTTTCCAAGGTTCAAAATCCAAGAAAATTAAATGAACCCGTTCGTTGTGCACCCATGGGTTCGGTGCATTCTGGAGGAAATTTTCTTCTGGGTATCGAAGATTATCGACGAGGAGTTGATTTTAAGGTCTTCCACAGCTTGTCGAGAATTTTGGGATGAAGATTTTAAGTGGGCACCAGGTTGATGAATTTCCTAAGGGAAATTTGAAGATTTTCTAAGGCAAGAAAATGTATTTTCAAGGCGAAATTCTCCAGACGACGAATTTGAAAGAAACTGCCTAGGTGAATCTGCTTAAATCCTTCGTGAAGATAGTTTTCTTGAGCCAGAGGTGAATAAAACCAAGGTTGTCAGAGCTCCAGCAGGTGAAATGAATTTCTTGAAGATGCAGTTGATACTGTCAAAAAGATGATGCGCCTTTGAAGAAGATGGATTAAAATTTGGCTAAGGCATGAAGAATCATGAAGAAGGCAAAAGTTGGCTAGTGAAAACGATAAGCCCTTGAAGATCAAAGTGCTAGAATCTTGGTAAGTAAGGTGAATTTATATTATGAAGTGTTCTAATACTCTCCTCCTCGCTTGTTTTGCAGGAGGAATGTCGAGGCCAGAGCACAATGTCTGGAAGTAGTGAAGCACGATGATATCACAACCTTTGGAGGAAGATAAAGTTACAAGTTTCAACCTCGAAGGAGGAAAATTTGCAAGAAAATGGCTGAGTGTTAAGACTTAGTATAATTCGAAGTGACGAAAATGAAGACCCTCAAGTGGAAGAAGTCAAAGGACAACGCCAAGAAAGAAGATCGAGAACAGTGTGAACGCGTCTACAAATGGAATCTTCTAGAAGGATGATGGTGGACATTATGGCGCATTTATTACCCCACTCTCCTCTGTGGCGGTTTTTAGGGCAATATTGTTTAGGGCTGAGGTGGCACGATTCTGGCCACTCTATTGATTGTAACCCTAGCCGTCTTTTGGGACTTGGCTAGCTATATAAAGGGGGAGTCCCCCTCATTTGTAACTCATTAGATAGTAGACAGTAGACATTGAGAGAGTATTAGCATTAGAATTAGATAGTGTAGCATTGTAGAGCATTTTTGCATAATTTGGAGAAGAGAGAAAGTTTTCCCTTTGAAAACTTTTGAAGAGATTGTTGTGTAACACATTTTATGATAATAGATCTTTTCATTGATGATGAAATTCGTCTTGTCATGAAATGCTAGCAAGGTTTCTTCTTCCTTTCGTATCCAAGTAGTTTAAATTCATGCAAGTAGCTTACTTTGATGTGTGGTGTTTCATTGAGATAGCTTCGCTTTACTCCATACCACTAGCGGCTTGTTGATGATAAGTTCGCCTTGTGTGGTCAACTGGACATTATTTTGTGTTTAACTTCGGTTGTGATTTATATGCTTATATGCGTCGTTGTGATGGTGTATGCATGTTAAGTCATAACTTGAACATCTTTCGCTATTTCCCTTGAAGATTGCACCGATTTTGCTGAGGCTGTCCGACGGAGGCTAGGTGAAATCCGGTTGAAGTCTATTGAAACGAAGCTCCACATATCCTGCATTTAGAATAGAATGTTAGTTTCTTAGGCCCTAAACCCCCTTTTACTTTCCGCACATTTCCGATTAGTATTAGGAATCCCGTGCTCACCTGCCAAATCATTCGAATTACATGAAAACCCTTAGTCAGCTGTCTGCTGTCAACCGCCGAACAATTCTGTAAGTCCCCTTGAAATACCAGCAAATCACATCGAGCCAAAGAGCCTATTCGCATTAAAGGAACCGGAGTTGAGCATACGAACTTTCTTGCAATCTTAGCGTCGCGAATACTTTGATCAAGAGAGAATAGGGAAGCCGTTGGCAACTTTATTCTCGTTGGTGCGGTCGCGAAAAACACATCAAGTTCCCTTGAGTTTAGTCCCATGACAGGTGATGTGGAACAGGTTAACGATAGCTCTTGTGACTTGGCGGTTGACTCACCAGGGAGTTATATGTCAACTCACAATAGTACTACATCCACTTCATAGGAGATATGCAGAGCAACATCAAGTGGGGAGATTGGTTCTTATGTCAATTTGTTTCCCTCCCCTAGAAGCAAATCAGTTTTTATACCCCATACAGTTGATTATGGTTGGCAGTTTGCTGAGCCGATTCAGGAGCACAATCCCAGGGACTCAGAGTTGGATGGTTCAGACCAGCATGGAGTGATTGCGCAGTTTGTGAATAATCCCTCAATTGAGTTTGATGGTGGTTTGATCTATGGAAATCCACTCTTCGAGTTAGAAGCCGATCATACTCCTGATACTAGTTCCAGGTTGGGGAACAGTCGCAGAATTTTGGAACGTCCTAGTGCATCGGGATTCCAAACAGGGCTCACGGAGGAGTCTAATAGTATGTACATGGTGAGGAGTGCTTATAGTTTTGCTTTTCGTCCACCTGTACATGATTCCTATTCGATGCACCGTTCTTGGGCGCAGAGTGATTCTCTTGGTGCAGTCAAGGGGAGTAACGCTATACTGTGTCCAGAGTTTCCATCTTCAGAAGATGGGACTAAAGGCTGCCAGTACACGATTCAGTTGCCTGCAGGGGATTACTGGCAGGGACAGCGGTCCTTTATCCATCATGTTGATAGGTATCCAACAGCGTTTGTTACTTTAATGTCACAGGGAATTCACTCGGATACATGGTTACAAGGTGATTACGGTGTCAGCGGACATGATGGTTTGATTGGTTATCACTTCCAGGGGTGTTTTGGAGAGACTGTAGAGGGATATTGTGTTGCAGATGTTTCTGGATATTTTTATCTCTTCATGACAGATGGAGGTGACTTCAAGTTGTTTTGGGATCCGGGTGGTGTCAGTTCTGGCACTACAGTCTGGTTGGTTTCCGAAAGGTTGCTTCACCATTTTCAGCGTGGTGAAGTTGTGATCAGAGTTGTGCAGCGGAAGTCAGAGGTTATCAGACATGGCAGACTTCCATTCTGGGTTTGGGATCTAGGGATATTTTGTGCAGTTGTGTTTATGCTGGCGCTTCAGGAGTTAGTTAACGACGCTTGGGACATTCCACAGTTCTTCTTTCAGGCTTTCCGAGGATTGAGGTTTCTTTGCAGTAATGATTGCTTGGGGACAAGCAATTTCAGGGAGGGCGGACTGTAATGTCCCCATTCTTTCGCGAGCATCAGAATCTTTGGATTAGCCTATTATGTTGATCCTCGTAGGCTAATGGGTCTGGATAGAGGATCACTTGAACGGGCACTTGGTCGGTTAAAGGCAGTATTGGTATCCGGAGTCGGTGACGTGGTGAATTTGCGCGTTTGGCGTGTAATTGGAGCTTAAAATATTGTTCATCACCATTTATTTCACTTACTCAGGCTTAGGGACCATGTGTCTATATTTTAAGGGGGTCACTTTCTATTTTGCTGTTACTATTCATCCCTAAAGTGAAAAAAAGAAACAACTTAAGTGAATAGTGATTTTTTAATGAATAGTGTTTCAAAGTGAAGTTATAAAAGAAGAAGAGAAAGTTCGACCCATTATGCTTGAGATTATGTTTGCTGATTGAAACTTGAAGTGTGGAGTTTGGGAGAGAAGGAAACTAGGGTTTCCCGATTTCTGCAGTGGGTAAGCCTGGATTGGGCTTGTAGTTAGGAATTTGGCATCTTGAAGGTGTGAAAGACCACCCTAAAGTGCTGGTTATTTTCTGTTGCTGCATTTTGGAGCTATAATTTGCTGATTATAAGTTGTTGGAGGCATCTTATGGAAGGGTATTTGCTGCTAGAGTTGCCGTTCGCCATTTAGAAGACGTGGTTTGCATTTTATGAAGGTTTGGAAGCTGATTTATTCACTTACAGCCAGCCGCCTTTATTTGAGGGTTTCAACTTCTTCAAATAAGAGAAACGCCTTCTCTTAGTTGCTGCTATCTTGTCTAAAGGGGGCGCCCTTGGTATTGGGAACATTTTCTTCAATCATTTGGCGGGAGAAAGTTGTAAGTTAATTTTTATGTGTATTATGGTGGCCGCGGGTACTGTAGCAAGCACTGTTCACAGTGCATTTTGGCTGCAAGTTTGTTTTTAGTTGTAAATGATGTCTCTTTTCGAAATGTATGAAGATATATATGATTTTTAGCACTCTTTGTAATGCAAGAAGTCTCTTAACTAGTGTTTGGAGTTACGTGGAAGTTATCCTTTATAAGTTAGTTTAATTTGAGTTCTTATTATGCATATGGTTGTAAGAAAATTATTAAAATCATTTGGCATCAAACCACAAAAACACCAAAAACAAGAAAAGCAGATTACAAACCAAAAATCAGACCTTTAACGAGCAAAAATCAAATCAGCAGTGAGTTTGGTTCATCACAAGTGGTGTTAGAGTATTAGCACAGTGGTAGCAGAGTGGATCACCGAAGCACGGCTCATCACAGTGGTATCAGAGCAAACCTTTCCAGCCACCTTGTGTTGGTTTCAAAGAAAATTCCAGATTAAATTTGGGGGTTTTGAGTCAAGTCCAGTTTGGCTCATCACAGGCACAAAATTTTCTTCCTTAAGGAAATACGCCTGGGCTTGGAGGATGATAAAAATTTTCAGAGGCATTGATGAATTTTCCAGTGAAGAAGTCAGATGATGCTTGCCGCACAGGGTCAACGAAAATTTTCAACTCAAAGCAACGGGATGTTCACGGAGATGAAGAATGGATTTTAAATTGATGGAGTAATATTTTCTAAGGTTCAAAATTTAAAAATTTAAATGAACCCGTTCGTTGGGTACCCATGAGTTCGACGCATTTTGAAGGAAATTTTCTTTTGGGTATTGAAGATTATCGATGAAGAATGGATTTTAAGGTCTTCCAAAGCTTGCCAAGGATTTTGAGATAAATATTTCAAATGGGCACCAGGTTGATGAATTTTCCTAAGGGAAATTTTAAAATTTTCTGAGGCAGGAAAGAAAATGTGTTTTCAAGATAAAATGCCTCAGCGGATGAGTTTTAAGTCAATTGCCTAGGTGAATTTGATTGAATTCTTCGTGGGACTAATCTTCCAGAGTCAGAGATGAACGAAATTGAGTATCAGAGCTCCAGTTAGTGAAATGAATTTCTCAAAGATGATACGCCTTTGAGGAAGATGGGTTGAAAATTTTGCTAAGGCATGAAGAATCATGAAGAAGGCAGAAGTCGGCTAAGGAAAAACGATGAACTCTCGGGAGTTAGAGAGTAAAATCTTGGTAAGGTAAATTCATATGATGAAGTGTTCTAATACTCTTCTCCTTGCTTGTTTTGCAGGAGGAACATCGAGACCAAGCGGCGATGACTTAGGAGGGTGAAGTAAGTACTCCACAATTACATCTCAACCTCGAAGGAAGAAAGTTGCAAGAAAATGGCTAAGTGTTGAGACTTAGTATGACTCAGGATGGAGAAAAGAGTGGAAGTTCGAGCAAGGTTGAAGAACAACATCAAGAAGAAGATCAAGAGCAGTCGAACTCCAGATTCTATCGAATTTTATTATCTGAGGAGACGATCTTAGAGACTCTTTTACCCTCCTCCAAGCGATCAACATAATTGGCTGAACGTGAACAACGGAACAGTGTGAACGCATTTCAAAGTTGGAATCTTCTAGAAGGATAATTGACATTATGGCTCATTTATTACCCCACTGCTCTTGGTGGCGGTTTTTAGGGAGAATCTTGTTTAGGGCTGAGGTGGCACAATCTGGGCCATCCGCCGATTGTAATCTGAGCCGTCTGTTGGACTTGGCCAACTATAAAAGGGGGAGTCCCCCTCATTTGTATCTCATTAGACATAGAGGTAGAAGTTAGACAATAGAGAGTAGAGGGACAACTTAGAAGTAGCTTAATATAGGTTGATAGTGTAGTTGAAGAGGAGGGAAAGTTTTCCCGTTGAAAACTTTGTAAGAAATTGTTGTGAACACTCTCTCAATAAAAGAGTTTTTCATTGATGGTGAATTTCGTCTTTGTTGTGAGTAGCTAGCAAGGTTTCTTCGTCCTTCCGATTCAAATGGTATAAAATAGTTCAAAGTAGTATAATTTTCATTCCATGCAAGTAGATGTTAGTTGTGGAATGTGGTATTCAACTTGGGCAAACTTCGTTTATCCATACCACTAGTGCGTTTGCTGATGGTGAATGTGCCTTGTGTGGTCAACTGGAAAATCATGTACTTAACTTCGATCATGATTTGTATGTTTATATGTGTCGTTGTGATGGTATTTTCATGTTAAGTTGTGATCTGAACACCTTGAGCTACTCCTTTGAAGATTGCACCGGTTCTGTGGAGGCTGTCCGAAGCGAGGCAAAGCAGAGCCTGGTTGAAGCTTGTGAGAATTGATCGCCATGTCCCACGCCTTAAAATAGATCTAGACTCTCTAAACCTTACACCATTTCAA
The DNA here is from genome assembly GCA_007258455.2 of Sequoia sempervirens. Lineage (NCBI taxonomy): Eukaryota > Viridiplantae > Streptophyta > Pinopsida > Cupressales > Cupressaceae > Sequoia > Sequoia sempervirens. The sequence goes on along the minus strand of VDFB02105785.1, from coordinate 181,144,602 downwards.
TTCAATACTTTCTTATTAGAATAGGAAACCTGCACTTCATAGACAATCTTTCGAGCATTTGAATTCCTTTCTCCACTATTGAACAATTCCGTAAGTCCCCTTGAAATACCAGCAAATCACATTGAGCCAACTGAGCCTATTCGCGTTAAAATAACCTTGGAGTTGAACGCATGAACTTTCTTGCAATCTTAGCATGCGGAATACTTTGATCAAGAGAGAATAGGGTAGCCGTTGGCGACTTTATTCTGCGTTGGTGCGGTCACGAAAAAACACATCAACAAGTACGGAAGGCTATGGCCAATATCATTGATGGAGTCCAGAATACTTTCGAGGCCATATTTGCTAGGCGGTTGAATCCAGATGAGGTGAATGTTTATAATTTGAGGGGTAGGCTGGTGCCTTTCTTTTCAGAGTTGAAGACCTTCGTACAAGATGACTTTGAGAACACTTCTACTTTCTCCAGTTTGATTCAGAGCACGCAGGATTCCTTGGTTGGTTGGAGAAAATCTTGTACAAGGCATGAACAGTCAGTTACGGTATTAGAGTTCCAGCTTGATTGCATTCCACCCATTTCAGTTCAGGAGGTTGAGGCTGTACTTAGCAGGTTCATTGAGTTTGCAGCCAGAGAGGAGGGCGGGAATGCACTACTGGACGATGATCTTCTAGAAGACTAATTATGGGCATTAATTGCCTTTACTATTTTGGGAGTGAGTGGGAATCTTTGATTCATTTAATGTACCACTCCCCATTCTGGCAGTTTTTAGGGTTAGGGCTGAGGTGGCTTAATCTTAGCCATTCTTTTGATTGTAACCCTAGCCATCCATTGTACCGGGCTATCTATAAAAGGGGGAGTCCCCCTCATTTGTAATTCATTAGAATTAGAATTAGAATCAGAGCTAGAGATTGGAGAATAGAGAGTAGAGCAGAGTAGACATCTTGCTTGATAGTTTAGCATAGTTTGGAGGAGAAGGAAAGTTTTCCTTTGAAAACTTTTGTAAGAAATTGTTGTGTAACACTTTCATAATAGAAGATATTTTCATTGATGGTGAAATTCGTCTTCATTGTGTTTAGCTATCAAATTTTCTTCGTCCCTTCAATTCCAAGTAGCATAAGATAGCATAAAGTAGTTTAAGAAGTAGCATTTTCATTTCATGCGAGTAGATAGTAGCTGTGGATGTGTGGCGTTGGTCAAGGCACTTCGTTTCATTCCATACCACTAGCGGCTTGCTGACGGCAAGTTTTCCTTGCGTGGTCTACTGGATTATTTCACAAACTTAACTTCAGTTGTAGCTCATGTCTTGGTATGCGTCGTTTTGACGGTATCTTGATGTTGGGTTGTGACTTGAAAATTACTCGCTATCCCTTTGAAGATTGCACCTACTTTGTGTAAGTTGTCCAACATGAGGCGAAGCAAAGTTGGTTGAAGCTGTTAAGATTGATCCATACGTCCCGCTTTAGAATAGAATATAAGTTTCTTAGGCCCTACACTCATTTACTTTCCGCACATTTCTGGTTAGTTTTAAGAAAAGTACATACCTTATTGCCAAATCATACGTGCAAAATCCCCTTCAAATCATCCATCTACTGTTAACTGCAAGAATCCTGAACAATTGTGTAAGTCCCCTCGTGAAAACAGCAATTCACATCAAACCAACTGAGGGTATTCTAAGTATTTCGGAACCTTGGAGTTGAACGTGCGAACTTTCTCGCAATCTTAGCACACGGGATACTTTGATCAAGAGAGAATGGAGTAGCCGTTGGACAATTTCGTTCTGCTGATTAGTGCGGTCACAAAAATCACATCAACAGGAGGCATCAAAGGATGGAGGTCAATCAATGACCTTTCGACAGTCACCAACGACGAGGCTGCTTATTAGCTTTGATGGCATTTTATTTTCTATTGTGTGGTAGTGTGTGTTTTTTTTCAGCTTTTTAGTGTGGTGTGTGAATGCTGAAAAATGATCGTATTGGAGAGTAGATGATTGCAGAGGTCCTCTAACTGTGGTGATCCTTTGACTGTCGTGCTTCGTTAGAAGATGATCGGTCAGTGAATACATTCATTGGCAATGGTGATCATGTGCAGCTAGATCTAGACAGCAAGATCCAAATAGTAACATGCACACTAATATGATTCACTTTTCAGTGTTCCTAGTTATGTGAATAAGTGGAAATTTCACATTGTGGAGGGGAATAATAACCAATGTTCAATGTTCCATTCCCATTTCGTGCCAAAATGACTAAAGTCAAGGGCAGCTTCCAGTGGCAGTGGCAGTTGTTTATGCTGTTCGAGATCAAGTGGCAGCAATTGGTAACCGTGACTACAATTAAGAACATTGTGTTCTTATGGAATGTAATGTGAAACATTTTCTAGTATGGGTCTTTTAGATTTGTGTGGATTTCTTCCCTAGTGTACAAGCATAGTGGCAAACAAAAGCACCAGTGTAATGCAGTTCATGGATTTTGAAAGGGTTTGTGGGAGGATCCAGAAAACCACACGAGGTGGACAGATGGTGGAGGTTCCTGTTCACGTCAAGGTTTGTGGTAAGAATGTTTAAAACCATTGAAGGAGAGAGCCTTTCTTTTGGATCAAGGTCATGAGTCACATAGTTGGACATGCCATAGGGCTGAGCATACTGCAAAGGAGTGTGTGAATGTTTTTCTACCATGTAAACATTAAGGGGGGGAATGTTAGGAAAATTAATGTTTACATTATATTTGAGGTGTGAGTAATTATGTAAATGTAGAAAGGTAATTACTATTGTAATAGTGATGTTGTTAATAAACAAGTCACTAATATAGGTTTGGATGGTTAGTCATATATATTGTTGAAATAACAATATATCACAATAGTTAGTGGTTAATGTGTTATACCCATGAATTACATTTCGGGATATTTGTTATAACACCTCCCTATTAAATAGTTTGGCTATGTAAGTGGCTATATATTAGCCATGTATTGAGTATGGAGTATATAGAGAGGCATATTATTGTGTGTAAAGTTTTCTATCTACCTCTACCCAAATTTCCAAAGTAAGAGACACCAATCTCTTTGATATGAGGCACCAACCTCTCTAATATGATATAACCTTCACAATGTTGCTTCTTCATCAGATGTTGAGCTTTATGTTCTTATTCATTTATTTATTCCATGATCATAAATGTACTCATATGTTCTCTCCACTTTTATCTCTTGAAGGATCTTCTTATATTGCTTATTCACTTCATCATTCCATCCACTTTATTGATATATCTTCAATTTTTCTCTACAAACCTGCTTGTGTTTGTATATTATTACATTAAGAAACTTGCATATACTTTTCTTTTCAAACTCATTTTCAAAACTGCATATTTATTTTTCAGATCTTCTTTTATTCATTTATTTCATCTTTTATTTCTCTATACAAGATCTTCTCTAAAATCTACTAAGATTCGAATAATATTACTTTGAACAACTTACATGATTTATCTCCAATTCTCCTTACTTAAATATCCCATCAGAGCTCTTTATGAAATGATGCATCTCATTTTAAAGAATATAACCTTAGTAGAACTGATCGCTGCCTTTTTCATATATTTAATCACTGCCCTTTTAACATGTTAATCATTGCCTTTATTATCAGTGCTTATTAATGCCGTTCCCTAATTTTTGATTCCTTCTTAATCATCCTTTTAAATGGAGTATAATTAATCACTGCATATCAATAACTCCATCTTAATAAGTAATCACTGCACTTATTAATTCATTGCTGCCTCCATAATCATCTTGGATGATTTCATGGAATCATATATGCTTTTACTTGGGCGACTAAGGTGGTCAGCCAGAAATATATTAATTTAAATTTAATTTCTGTTTTAAATGTGGCACCAAAACAATGAAGGTTGGCCAGTATAAAAGACGGTCGGCCCAGAAATGAATGTTATTAACTTCATAATTGATGCCTTCCATTAATCGATCTCATTAACTTAAAAATATACCTTTGAACATATAATCAATTAGTGGCCTTTGGCCTATAACAGTTTTCCCTCAAAATCTTTCCTTTGACATCAATTCTTTCAATCTCGTTCATTCATTTTTACATAAATGATAATATTCTAACAATCTCCACTAAGCGCGTTTTGTAATGTCCCTTATAAATTTGAACAATAATTTTCCCCAAAGTGCTTAATTTGACATAATGCATATAATAATGAAAGAATCACAATCTGAGAATGTTTAGGAAATTACTGATGATGAACAGGTCAAGAACATTGTACTTCAATATAGGTCATTCATCAATCATGTACAACAAAACAAAGAGCTTTCTGAATATCAATATGGACTGATCATGCATTTAGAGTCACCCAGAAATACATTTTAGACTGATGCATCTTCAATGGTTGATTCAGAACTTGTAAGGAAAATCTAACAGCAGTTACAGTTTACCATCTGAATCTGCTTATGACTGATTTCATTGCAATGGACAACACCATACTATGAAAAACATCCCTAATACTGTCCTAAACATCAGCTATGACAAGAGGACTGATTACATTACATTTTCTGAGTATTGAAGAAGTGATCAGTGACTCAAACCCAAACTTGCCATAAAAAGTATAAAGAACCCGTAATAAATAGACTTAAGGCCCTTAAGAATAAATATTAGAATATCCACACCTAGTAACCATTTTTAGTTGACAATGCAGAGCAAGGAATTGGTGCAACTTGTCCAGAAACAATGTTCAGTCTTATGTATGTTTGTTGCTGATGGCAGCGCCTTCATCCAACACTTAATCACCACCCAAACTGTGAAGACCCTTGCCAAATCTGATCTTTATTTTCTGTTTTGAGAGCTTGGGAATTTCGTCAAACAGTTGTTGTGCAATCTCCTTTCAGCTGGTTAATGTTTTCTTTTGGCTTTTCTCATATCATGATGCAATATGCATGAAGATTAAATATGATATTGACTAATATGAATGTGAAATGCAAGAATACTTTGATTTTCAAGATTCTAAGGTGATTGAAATTCAAATGCAACTATAATTTCATGAGTAATGAGCAAGTATAGCCACTGGACATTTCTACAAACAGTTGTCATGCAAACTAATGGCTTTACTAAATTCAGTCTGTTATACCAGCTTGCCAAGATCATTCAAATACTGATTGCTTTCTTACATCATGAAGCCATTACAAGCATGTATACATATCATCAGCAATGTAAAATGAAGATGGTTGACCCAGCAGTACAATTCGATTGTGATGACAGAAATTCATTTATTATATACTGCAGTTCTCAAAGACAATGATTCGCCATTTACAAACAATTCAAAACATACAAAATATTTATCAAAATGAAATCGCCCAACCTGGAAGATGATGCCAAGAACAAACATCACTTGCAGCAGCGGCTGGGAGACATATAAAATCACGGCTTGGCTGGAAGGTCACTGATCTGGCCACTCTATGATTCTGTCTTTATTCTCAGATTTTAGTTTGCAGCGATTACTCGACACCTTCAATAATCTTTGGCCCGATTACCAATTTTGACTTGTAATTACTATAGTCCAAGAAATCTCCTTGTCACTATTTGTTTTGTGGTGGAAACTTGGGAATATCGGCTCCTTATTTTTCTATTGTCTCGACTCCTCCATTCATTCGAAGTTCTAACTTATGCCTTTGAAAGCTGTGATTATATCCCTGTTTTGTCTTTTTCAACAATTTTTTTATTTGCCAATAGAGACACCTTTCAAAAGCCTGATTTGTCTTATTTAGTCGGTGACTCACTCTGATGGGATTATTCTAATGTCAAAGCCAGCTCAGATTCCTTATATGAGGCTGCGTCAGAATTTACTTCCCTGAATTATTTAATATAGCTTTGACTTCAATAAAATATCCACCTTCTATGATTTGCATACCTGAGGAAATATTTGACAGACCCAAAAAATTATATTCGACTCTTCTTTATTTTGGGCTATTCCTCCATAAGCTGCGATGCGAATTGAGTACTATATTTTCACCTTGCTAGCTTATAAAATACGACCTCCACAAGTAAGAATGGCTACCAATGAAATTGATGTAATTGGATATGTTCTCTCAAAATGTTGAAAATCTCCTTCAAGTAAAATTGAGTCCTGTTGTGACCTTTTCACACATCACCCCATTCAAAATGGGGACCCCCCTAAATTTTGCTCCATTCTGGTCTTTTGGCTTTGGTTTTGTCTCTCTCTCTCTCTTTCTGTCTTTTTTTGGTGTCTGCCTTTTGGGGATGTGTCCGTCATCGAGCTTAAATGAGAAATTTTGGCCAAGTCTGAGAATTAGGGTTCGTACTTTTTTGGTCAATCTAAAGTCAAATGAAGTGAATTAATTGAAGATTGAGATTAACATTGATGTCAGTATGCTTCTAGTAGACTTCCACTAAAATTTCATCAAATTCTGGCAACTTACTATTTTTATTAAGTGTGCAATTCAGGGTGTTCTCTTGGCATTTTTGAAATTTCTACAGTCACACTGCATTCAGAACATGTCGAATTGCTCGTCTACAAATTTTGAGCCAGAACAGACAACTTCTATTTTTAGCAGTTCGGCTTCCGGAGCAAATTTTAGGATTTATATGTGAAGTTCTTCAACGCATGTCTACATTTTCCTTCTCGGTTTTCTTAAACAATTGCAACGATATAACATGCAAAATGAGATAATGAATTTCAGAGTTCAGCCTTCAGAAGCTATTTTTAGGGTTTGCATGACAAGGTTTTCTTTGCATGTCTGATGATTCCTTGTGGGTTTTTTGAGAGCTTCGCAGTGGTGTGACATGCAAAGCAAGACGATCAGTTTTCAGTGACTTACTATTTTTAGCAATTCCATTCCGGTAGCTCTCTCCCAGCACATCAGAATCACAAACAGGGTGAAGTGCAACTAAAACGAGGTCAAACGAAGGTCGTTTGATATGCATGCAAGTCAAATTAGGGTTTCCAGCTTCGGGACCCAAAATGAGGGGTAAAAAGTCAGAATTTCCATAAACCGGTGTATCCCACTGCGATCAGCATCTTTCAAGCCATCCACCGGTAAAATTTGAAGGCAATCGGAGCACTTACTATTTATAGTAAGGTTGTAATGAACCAAACCAATTCTGACCCAAATTTTTTCAAACTTCGAAGATGATCACAACAACACCAAAGTACCCATTAGGGTTAGCTCAAATCAAACTAGCAACTGAAGGAAAGAGCCTCAATGCCAAGAATGTGCTTTCCGACCCGAGCTGGGTAAGAAGCTACCATATGGCGGAGTATCACTAGTAAAGAATGCAGTACTGGAAAATAACTCAACGCCAAGCATGTGCACTCCTAACCCGAGTTGGGAAAGGCATTACCATAGTGCGGAGATTCTATTAACAAAGATGCTATGCAAGTAAAATAATCTCAACGCCAAGCATGTGCATTCCTAACCCAAAGTGGGAAAGGCGCTATCATATGGTGGAGAAACAGAAAGCAAATACAATGTAGACTGAGCAAGGGCCAGTCCCATCCACAACCGTGGGAATGAAAGTGATTAAACTGAAAGTAAACTAGGCGGCAAAGCCATCCTCTTCCACTAAAGTGGGGATACAAAATGTAAAGTGCAGAAAGTAAAAGAGCTGATTAGTACTACTAATTCAGCGTTACAATATTATGAACAATCTGCAAATACAATGAGATATAGATAACCAATGATCTCCAAAATGTTAGGAAATGAACTCCAAACAAGCACAAGCTATCCAACATATGAAATATAGCAAAAAGGGACTAAAATATCAGGTCTGATATAAAATTGCAGCAATCAGAAAATTCATACCAGCAAGCCCTAGAATCACCAAAATGCTCATAACTTTGTCAAAACACCTCCGAATGATGTGGAACTGAATGCAAATGAGAGCTAGGAGTTGAGCGACCAAGACCAAGCCAAGAAACTCCTCCAAATAGTAGTGATTTATTTATGCACCATTTCCAATGCAACCTCAAAGAAGGTACGACCTCCAAAAATGTTCTACTAGCAAGATAAAATCCGAGACACCTCTAAAAAATCTGAAAACTTGCGAGGGGTGCCCAAGGTAGACTAAAGCATAGGGCCAATACCTAGAACCACCAAAAAATCGTGCATGGACTTATGAGCAGATTTCTATTTCAGCAAAACCCTAACCAGCAAATGCAAAACTGACAAATCTCTAGAATCTTCAACCTTGATGCTCTGTCTGCTAGTCTGGATGAGAAGCAGTCTTTGGAAACTCAGCTAGGTGCTATCTTTCAAGCACGAAACCAAGAGAAAGAACTAGGAGGTATGCATTCCTTGAAGCAAGCTCTGAAAGCATTTCAACAGCATAACAATATAATAAGCAACAATAGATAATCCAATTGAAGGCCAAGTCTCTTATTAATAACTTTTCTGTCTCCAAATTCAAATCTTCTTTTCCCTCCAATTAGGGTGCCTAAATGAAATTCACTTTTCACCTTTTCTCCAAATTTCATTTGCATTTCATTTCCAACCCATATGTAGAAATATAATTTAATAAAATGCAAATATATAACTTGCAAATATTTCACTAAAAGATTTAAGTGAAATATTTAATTAAACTCAAATGTCTCCAAGCTAGGTGTCCCCTTTTGCCTTAGCACATACTTCACTTAAATATTAATTAATCAAATAAGGCCTCCAAAATGTTTAATTAATAAACATTATAAAAATCACTTATCTCTCCAAATCATCCTCCATGCCTTAGCCAAATATTTTTCACTTAAAACATTATTTTTTCATCAAATATCAAACTTGCCAAAATAATCACCTCAAATGTTGGAGACCACTGCTCAAGTTGACCTGCCAGAAATAGCCATTGCACTGAATTGTTGAACTGCTACTAAAAATAGCACTGCCAGAAATAGTACTTACTAAAAATAGCATACTGCTAAAAATAGTAAGTTGTTCCAAACTCATTTTCTCCACATTTTGAGTAGCCGTTGCAACTTACTAAAAATAGTAAGTCCGGAAAAGTCATCTGATTCAGTTGCATGTCACACCATCGCGAAGCTCTCTGAAAACCCAGAAGGAATCCAAAATCCAAATTGGAAAACTCCAACATGCAAGCCTCCAAAAAGCAGCCGAGAATGCAAGTCAATATCCTGTCATGCATGTTACCTCATTGCGAAGCTCTCCAAAAACCTAGAAAGCTTCACCAGACATGCGTTAGAAACTCTCGCATGCAAGACCTCAAAACCTCCTCTGAAAGTGGAAACCCTAATTTTCATTTCTGCTTTAGCCTATGAGTTTTCGGAAATAGGCTAAATCCAAACGAAGAGTGTAGGGCTAAATTGGGGACATTACAAAGATGTTCCGGAAACTGGCTAAAAAATAGTAAATCAGCAGCAGGCGCTAGTGTGAACGCATCTATGAACGGGGATCTTCTAGAAGATGGTTGCCATTAATTGTTCATTTATTGCCCCACTCTTCTTTGTGGCGGTTTTTAGGGTGAATCTTGTTTAGGGCTGAGGTGGCTCGATCTGGGCCATCCAACCGATTGTAATCTAAGCTATCCACTGGACTTGGCCAACTATAAAAGGGGCATCCCCCCTCATTTGTATCTAGTTAGAATAGCAAAGAAGGAATAGAGAGAAATTGATAGAATAGAAAGTAGAATAGTTTGATAGTATAGTTTAGATTGAAAGGAAGGAAAGTCTTCCCTTCAAATACTTTGTAAGAAGTTGTCATGAATGCTTTCATAATAAACGAATTTTTCATTGATGGTGATTTCTTCTTTGTTATGAGTAGTTGTCGAGGCTTCTTCGTCCTTCCAATTCACGTAGAATCAAGAAGTAAATATAGAGTAGTTTTCATTTTTATGCAAGTAGATGTTAGCTGTGGATTTGTGGTGTTAATCGAGGCAACTTCATTTTTATCCATACCACTAGCGGCTTGCTGACGGCAAGTTTGCCTTGTGTGGTCAACTGGAAAACATTACAAACTTAACTTCGATTGTGATTCATGTGTTTGTATGCGTCATTCTGATGGTACTTACATGTTGAGTTATAATTTGAAAACCTCTTGTCACTCCCTTGAAGATTGCACCGACTTTGTGTAAGTTGTCCAATGTGAGGCAGAGCAGAGTCTGGTCAAAGTCTGTCGAGATTGATCCAGTGTCCCGTCCTTAGATAGAACATAAACTTCTTAGGCCCTACACTCATTTTAAATTCAGTTCATTTCTGGTTAGCATTAGGAAATTTGCTCTTACCTGTCGGATCATCTGAATTACATGAAAGCCCTTAATCTACTATCTGCTATCAGCTGCCAAACAATTGTGTAAGTCCCCTCGTGATACCAGCAAAATCACAATGAACCAACTGAGAGTATTCTATTGCATTATCGGAACCTTGGAGTTGAAAGCATGAACTCACTCGCAATCTTAGCATGCTGAATACTTTATTCAAGAGAGGGTAGAGTATCCGTTGGGAAACTTTATTCTGTGTTGGTGCGGTCACAAAAATCACATCAATAGAATTGGCGCTAGAAGGAGGGCACTAACAGCTACAACATACAATTTTGTTGAAGTAGAAATGGTTTGAAGTACAAAAAGTTCCATTGGAAAAAATTATCACAAGTCAAGATGGTGTTCTCTCAAGACTGAACAATCCCGTGCGCTGCCAATAGAAGAAGCGGCTATATCCTGGATCGTATCAGTTCGTTTTCGCCAAACAAGCTTAAGAGAATCTTGAGGTCTACGCCCAGTTCATCTAAAAATTTTGTGGAGTTAGAGCTCCCTACAAGAGCAAGGAAGAAGAAAGAAGCTCGACCAAGCAAGGAAGTCCAATCAAGCGAAGCAGTTTCATCAAACGAAGAAGTTCAGTCAAGCGAAGGAAGTGAAGAAGAAATTTCAAGCTTATTCAAAACTCCACCCAGTGCTTCGAGGTTTACACAGCCGAGACAAGTACAAGCTACTGTACCAGTGGTCATTCCACAGCAGCAACCGATTCAAGCTATAGTACCCCAACAACAGCCGGCCCAAGTTATTGTATATCAATGGCAACAACTAATTCAAGCAATTGCTCAACCAGGAGGTGAACCAGCTCCAAACGGTGCTACGTGGTTGGTTACCAACCCATCTCCACTAGAGTTTCCTGATTACCATGACATGCCAAAGAATCCTGAGAATTTTTGTAGCAAGTTCATTGTCAATGATGTTAACCGCACGGTAGAGGACCATATCAAGATGTTTGAAAATCACCTACGCAATAGGTAGATTGGGTATGCAGACGTGGCTTGCCGCCTATTTCCACATTCTTTGGGAGAAGAGGCTCATTTTTGGTTCATTCACCTACCAGTGGGGTCTATAAGAACATGGGAGCAGATGAAGGAAGCCTTCATCGAAAAGTTTGGTATACCAGTCACCCCTGTAGAGCTTTATTGTCAATTTGCAAAAGTAAGAAGACAGGACCAAGAGCCCATCCATGCATTCAACAATAGGTTCCAAAAGGCCCTCACAAGGTTACAAACTCCTTATGTTGTTGTTGATGCTCGAGAAAGCTACTATTCGGCACTTGATCCTTTGACTGTGATGTTCGTGAAATCTCACCCTACTCCAACAAACATGAATCAAGCTTACACTAAAGCTATTGAAGTAAGTCAAGGTTTAGGACACAATACAACTGGACCCTCACTATATACTGGCCTAGTCACAGTAAACAATCAAGTGCCAACGATTGGCTCAACATGGAATCAACAAGTTCCGGCCCTAAATGCAATTCCACAGCCAGGTTATCAAGTGCAAGCACCATCAAGTCAGTTAGTTCTCCATCCCAGGATGCCTCTATCCCAGACGCAAGTTACACAGCCTGTTTATCTCCAAAACACAGTACCACCAGTGAAAACTCAAGAGGAGAAAGATGAAATAAAAGATTTAATAGAACAAGTGAAGAGGCTGTCAACGGAGGTGACTTACCTCAAAAGTTAAAATAATCAGACGCAAAATATGCCACAAAATTATCAGGGACACCAAGGTGCTAACCGAGGATATCAAAATAATCCTCCGCATCATCAGGATGCCCATCAAGGACATGGCCACGATAATAGTCATGGGTATCGAAATAATAACCAGGGATTTCAGAAAAGGTCTTGGAATACAGGACGCAACAATGGAGGTGTCCCGTCACCTTTGGACAATCTTCCACCTCCTAAAAACCATCCTGCAGATAGAGTTTATATGGCCGAAACTGCCTCGTCAGGATGGTGCAGGTTACATAACACGAACCAGCACTCTGAGCTTCAGTGTCATGAATTCCAAGTTGTGGCTGGTATTCTCAAGAGTGAAACAAGGAATACGGAGACCACAAAAAACCCTCCAATTACAGGACATGAATTAGTCCCAGCACCCAGATATGATCAAGCATTGATAATAGAAGATTGCAATTTCCCGCCTGAGTTTCAGAGTTACACACCCCCACTAGTTAATCACCAATATCCATCAGCTTTAGCAAACGGTCCCGTGGGGATGCTAGAATTTCAAATACCGTCAGAAGTTCACGCCACGTATGCATCACCAGAAGAGCCTCTTCATAGAGATGGTTATGTTTTTCCACCTCTCAACAACAGCATCTTGGTAGAAGGAAGAAGGGAGGTACAAGCTTTTCAAACTACTAGAGGTGAAGCTCCTAAAGTATATCAGAGGAATTACCACCAACAACATGAACCTCTAACATCATTGGTACCTCCAAATAATTTTACAACTCCGCTGCACCCCAATGCGAGCAATAACCCAAGTTTACCAAGAGATTCTCCAGAGTACAGGCGACAGAATGCAACGCAAGGCAGAGGAGGACAACAAGCTATTCAGCAGCCTGTTCATCAAGTTGAGCAAGGACAAAAGGAGAGTCTTCCTAGGGAAGACGTGAAAAGACTTGGCTCTTATGTACTAGAAGAGTTTAAAAGGATGAAAGTTAGTCTCCCCCTACATGAGCTAACAAAGATTTCAGAAGTAAGGGAGACCATTCTAGGAAGTTTGAATGAAACGCCTATTGTGAGAACTACGTCCCAAGAAGCAACTAGTGCACCAAGAAATCCCCCTGTCATCACACAGTCTCATCCCGCACAAAATACGAATGTGGTAGAAGAGGTTCCTCACTCGCCATTTGACACTTGGGAGGCTCCGCAGCAACCTCAAAACTTCATAGGTATGGCTCAAGGTTCTTCAAACACTTCTAAGAAGCCAAAGGCAGAGATTAAGGAGAAAGCTAAACCTGATGTTCTCATAGAGCAGAAGAAGAATCCAAAAGAGGTTGTCCGAGACAATCAATTTCAATCAAATAGAAAAGATGAAAGTAAGAATGCCTCAGCAAATGAAAGGAAAAAGCCAGTAGTATTTTATCAGGGAAAGGATGAGCCAGCCAGTTATAATTTTTGGGAGGTTATTGCATAACTGTTTGATCGATTCCGGTGCATCAAGTAATGTCATGCCTTTGAAGGTATGTCAGGCGTTAGGTATAATTCCGCTCCAGACCAACAAGGTGACTCAGCTGGATAAGACTGAAGTTCCAGTTGTAGGATTATTGAATAACATCCATATGCAACTGGAAGCGGATCCCAAAATTCAAAGTCGCATTGACATATCAGTTGTGGATATACCTGATGGTTATGGCATGCTATTGAGTAGGGACTGGTCAAGGAAATTGAATGGATACATTGTGATTGACTTCTCCCACATGTGGTTGCCTTGGAGAGGAGTTCCAAATCAGATAAAAATTCAAAGTACAGCACGGCTCAGATTAATGATCACAGAATGTGGTGAAAATAGTGATGTTTTGTTCGTGGAAACTGACTTGGGTTCATATAAGCCCATTAAGAAAGAAGTCCTCATGTTGCAGAGCTTGAATGGAGAAAATTTATTAGGAGATACGCCTGCCTCCACCGAAGTATTGACCGAAAACGATTCAAGTGGGGATGAGAATGAAAGGATGTTTGGGGACTCTGTGTTAAAAGGTGCAAAGCAAGAGACAGAAAATGCCTCCATCGAAGACTTGTTGTTACCCAATTCATATAGAATTCATGAGGCTTTCCATCCAAAAAACACAAATGCCACGAGTAAGATCTCCTTGGAGCAAGTCCCAAAGATGATTCAACAAGTCACTTTAAAAGAGGAATGTGGAGAAGTCAATAAGAGAGAGGGCCATATTCAAACAAGGTTGTCTCAGTCGATGAACTTGGAGGAGAAAAGGGATGAAGCTTTGGAAAGTGTTGTGACCTTTTCACACATCGCCCCATTCAAAATGGGGACCCCTAAATTTTGCTCCATTCTGGTCTTTTGGCTTTGCTTTTTTTCTCTCTCTCTCTTTCCGTCTCTTTTCTGGTGTCTGCCTTTCGAGGGATTTCTCCGCCATTGAGTTTAAACGTGAATTTGGCCAAGTCTGAAAATTAGGGTTTGTACTTTCCCAGCCAATCTGAGGTCAAGCAAGGTGAATAAATTGAAAACAGAGATTAACATTGCTGTTAGTATGCTTCCAGCAGGCCCTCACTGAAATTTCATCAAATTTCGGGTACTTACTATTTTTAGTAAGTGTGTAATTTCGGGCATTCCGTCAGCATTTTTGAGGTTTTAACAGTCACTGCATTCAGAACACATCAAGCTACTCGCGTGCAAAATTTGAGATAAAACGGACAACTTGCTATTTTTAGCAATTCAACTTCCGGAGCAGATTTTAGGGCCTATATGCAGAGTTTTTCAACGCATCTCTAGAGATTCCTTCTGGGTTTTCAGAGACCTTCGCGACAGTATAACATGCAAAGCGAGATGATAAATTTCAGGGTTCAGTCTTCCGAGGCTATTTTTAGGGTTTGCATGTCTGCATATTCCTTATGGGTTTTTCGAGAGCTTCGCAGTGATGTGACATGCAAACGAAGATGGTCACTCATTTAGGAAATTACTATTTTTAGCAGGTGCATCCTGGCAGCAGCATCCCAGCACTTCAGAATCACGAGCTGATCGCAATGTAGTAGAAATGAGAACAAACGGAGATCATTTGATATGCATGCAAGATGAATTAGGGTTTCCAGTTTTGGGACCCAAAAAGAGGGGTAAAAAGTCAGAATTTTCGAAAACCGGTGTAAACCACCGCGATCAACATCCTTCAAGCTATCTGCTGATAAAGTTTGAGGGCAAACGGAGCACTTACTATTTATAGTAAGTTATTTTGGAAACAGGCTAAAAATAGAAATTCAGCAACAGGCGTCGATGCCAACAGGCGGGTCACATGGTGAGGAGCACATCATTCGAATTTCAAGTCAAACGGAGATGTGGAGGTATCAGAAGTAGGTAGTTACTATAAATAGCAAACCACCTTCAGAAATGGGCTACAAATAGCAGGCCAACCCAAAATAGCAGTGTCAACAGGCCCACGAGGTCGTGAAGATGCAGTGTTTAAAATTTCAAAACGATCTGAGCCTCTGAAGTGTGAAAATCAAGAGACTTACTATTTATAGTAAGGCATGGAGGAACTAGCGAAGACGAAGAAAAAGATTCTAAGGCATGGACTTCATCCTCCACCACCCTCCATTTGCGCCCATCCTCCATCAATTTGAAAATGCGCCCATCTTAGCCTTGAGGTGTCTAAAAAATTTCTAAGTCAGGAGTTCATCCTTCACCCATGGCCAAATGCGCCCTGCTTGATGAGGAAGCATAAAAAAATTTCTAAGGCACAAGTTTCATCCTGCAGCTACCTCAAAATGCGCCCTCAAGCAAGGTCTCATGTTTGAAAATTTCTCTAAGTATAAAATTTCCTCCACCTCCTATGTTGAAATGCGCCCTTACATGCAAGCAAGATGCTGAAAAAGATTCTAAGGCATGGAACTCATCCTTCACATATGGCCAAATGCGCCCATGCAATAAGAAAGTCAAAGAGTCAACAAAGTTTATCCTTCACACTAAGCAAAATGCGCCCACCTTGAAAGCATGACATGCAAAATTTTCTAAGGCAAGAATCTTGTCCACCTTACATGCCTAAATGTGCCCAAAAGAGGCAATGTGAAGACAAAAACAAGGGAGATGAAGGGTCACATGCTAGGCATTGCAAATTTTAAAATACCTCTCACCCTCTTATATTCGCCCATCCTCCTCCTAGGCTCAAATGCGCCCCAAAGAGGCCATGTGAAGACAAAAGAAGGAAGTCAAAGGGTCACTTGTTGGAGGCGTTACAAGTTTCATCCTTCATGCATGCCAAAATGAGCCCAAGGTGTTGAGGTTGAAGTGAAATATGCTTGGCGTGTTTAATATTCCCCTTCAAGTGTGGTATGCGCCTAAAGTTGATGAGGGTGATGAATATAATATGCGAGGCATTGGGAATATTAAGGTGGCGAATGGAAAATGTTGCCTGGGCGTGTTGAATATTCCTCATGAAGTGTGATGTGCATCTAGGGTGTGTGAAGTGGTAAATAATATGTTGGGCGTTGGAATTCTTAAGCTTATGGAGGATAAAAAAACAAAATGCAAGGTGGTGAATGAAAAATAAAATATGCTAGGCGTTGGGATTAAATATCTTTCGTGACATGTGCCTTCAGGGAAATCTTCTAAGTGAAGTTGATAAAATTTCCATCACTGGCGAACGAATGAAGTTGAATAAAATTTTCTAAGGCAAAATTTTCAAAGTGATTCAAAATTTTTCTAAGGCAAAATATTTTCTCCCTTGAGAAAATACGCCTAGACCTTGAAGGTGGTAGAATTTTCCCGAAGCCCGAATGAATTGCCAATGACAGAGTCAGAAGATATTGGCATTGCAGGACGAATTAAAATTTTTGAGTCAGAGCAACAAGATGTTCATAGATGTGAAGAACAGGATTAAAGTTGATTGAATAATATTTTTCTAAGGTTCAAAATTTTAAAATTTAAATGAACCCATTTGTTGCGTACCTATGGATTCATCACGTTTTGGAGAAAATTTTCTTCTGGGTACTGACGATCTTCGATGAGGAATGGATTTCCATGTCTTATGCATTTCGCCAAGGCCTTCAGCATGAGGAATTTAATCGGTGCTTGAATTATGAATTTTCCTAAGGGAAAATTTTAAAATTTTCAAAGGCAAATTTGAATAAAATGGTTTTTGAAAGGGAAATGCTTCGACGATGAATTTAAAGTAAAATTGGCTAGATGATTTTTATTGAATTCTTCACAGATTAATTTTCCAGAGTGTCAGAGATGATTAAAATTTAAAATTTGCAAGATAGAACTTTGGCTGGCGAATGGAAATTGTTAAATTGATGAGTTTAAATTAAAAAAAATTCGAAAGTGAATGCAAAAGATGCCAGTCAAAGTTGAACTTCTAGAAGAATAAGATTCCAGACGTCGAAAGACAAGTGTCAAAAATACCAGAGAGGGAAAATTCGAATTCTTGAAATGAAGCAGTGGAGATTTAATATACTGGTTAAACTTAGCCTTCTTCTACAAATCGATTTTCCTATAAGAGCTGAGGGTTATTCACTTCTTTTTCACAGCTGAAGAAAGTTCGATATGCTCTGAGTTTGATATTGCAGTGAGTTGCTGAAGACTGAAGTGTTGAAAGAGTTTGAAATTTTGTTGAAGCTGAATGTTATTAAAGAAGTGCGAATTTACAAGAGTGAAGTTACTAAAGCCTGCAGTTGCTAAGTTAAAGAAGTGCGAACTTGCTAAGTCTGATCTGGAGTTGCTGGAGTGTGAATTTAAAATTCAACTGCTGAAGTAAGGTGGACGATTTTATCAAGGCTTGAAGTTGCTGAGACTTTCTAAGTGATTGATAATTCGAAGTCTGTTGGAGAAGAAGTTGAGGTTTGCAAACGAGAAATAATAGTGCAACTTCTTGAAATCGACTGGCAGCCCTACAAAGTGTTTTATTTATTTTTCGAAGTTAATTTGCTAATGGATGTTTATTGTTTTGCAGATGGCTGAAGCAAGGACAACAATGGTGCATCCAGGCAGGCTGTTATCAAGAAGCTAAGCAAGTATTTCTTGCCGGAGTCAAAGTTTACTTCGAAGTTAGGCAAGCTGGCGGATATGAATTTGGGCTCTGTCAACTTGGAGACTTTCAAGAACAGAATGCTGGGGATTGGTAATCACCGACCTTTGATATTATGAATTATAAATGTTGATATACAATAAATAATAATAACTGATCAATACTCATACGTCCTTAACCGATAAAAGGAGATTATTATTGATAAAGATGATATTACTATTATTATTATATTTGATTATATACAGATAAATAAATACATATTACATTTATTATAAATATATATAACATATATCTTATTTTTGGCATTCAAATATATATAATGTATATTGCATATTACATTTATATATATATATATATATATTCAACAATACCTATATATATATAAATAAATAATAATATTAATATATTTATTATTACTACATCAGTTAAATGTGAAATAAAATAACAAGTAACAAATAATCTAAATATAAAATAAAACAAATATAAGATATATAATAATCAATAGCCAACATAAAAAATAAACATAAATAAATTATGAGTTGGCAAAAGTAATCGCTGTTTGGAATGCGGCGATCCTCATAAAGTATCGCGTCCTTTCAATACAAAAGGCACGAACCTTCTGAAGCCGCATGTCTTCTCCAGTGTATAAGATAAGCTTAAGAGATAAGTGGGGGGGATATATTGGCTGGAATTCAACGCAGGGCATCAAAAAGAGCAATTGTGGGTTTCCAATGATATATTCATTGTTTAAGTTCACTGCCTTTCAAAAGGGGGACAAGGTCTGAAACGCGGGCCCCAGCAGCAGCCCAATGTTGTGTTTAGGAATAGAAGGAAGATGCCTGCCTTCCGGTTGATAAAGGAGGTCAGAAAAATAAATATAAAGAATATATTATGAAGAGTACTAGTCAGCAATCTGACATAAAGGAATAAACAGAGGCAAGTTTTGGAAGGAGGACGGATTACATTATCAGATGGATACAAAGGTAAGGGACATCTGTTTCAGTGTTTGGTAAGTAGAATATGCTTTAAGACAGTTGAGAACATTTATATAAGGATACAGGAAAGTAAAGGATGTGCCAATTAGTGAGACTAATATGAATACTTAATCTATATAAATATGTGAATAATAGATAAATTTGATAATGAATTATATATATATATGTGTGTGTGTGTGTGTGTGTGTGAATAATGATATAGGAAAGAGTATATATGCACTACTTAAATTGAAGTAGAATACATATATATGTATTCATATAGAATTAAGATATATATGTATTTATAAATTGAGTCAATTAGAAATGATGATATATACTGATTTAGATTATATTTATAAACGGTTGTGCAAATAACAATTATTGAATCTGATAAGGAATCATGATTCTTTAATATAAGAAGGGGAAACAGATTCTTACTTATCTGATTCATACTAATGATATCTTCTAAGTATTAAGGATAGATGGATCGATGGTTAAGGAATCAGGAGGAGCCTCAGCAGGTTAAATCCTAGTAAGGGTAAGTATTGAGAGGTAAGTAACCTCAACTAACTAATAACATGGATGGTTATGTAATCAATCCCAGTTACTATGGATAGCAGGGCACAGTATAATAACTAGTCCATAGATGATAATGCCTTTCGATTGACTCATTCCTAAGATGTAATGATCCAATCATGAACAATAAATTATGTGCATTTTTATGTCTCTAATATGGGGACATTACACACAACATTGTTCGAAGTGGGTTATATGCAGCTGCTGGTTTCCCACTAGCCATTCAGTGTTCGGAGCTGATGATGGAGTGCGCCAACTGCTATGAGAAGGATGACAGGTCAATCACGTCACCAGATGGTCAAGTGCTCGCCAACCTCACTCTTGCTGCCATTGGTGAAGCTTTTGGAATCCCAGTGCATAGGAACATGACCTACAAATCGAGGGAGCGAGTTGAGCGAATGTATGCTTCTACATTCGAGAGATGTACAGAAACGATCAATACTCACTGGATGAGCAACCCCAAGCCCTCTCGTACGAAGCTACCGAGGCAAATTATATCAGATGATTTGAAGCAGGAGTACTGTGATCTCATTATGATGCTGAGTAGAGTTGGAGGTTTCCCTCAAGCTTTTATTTTCAAGCCATGGATGTTCTATTACATCAACCTCGTGCTGGAAGGAAAGGAACGTCAACTGGGCTGAAATGATCAGTGACAATTTGCACAAGCAGCTCCTGAGCCTAAGAAGAACGAAGACATTCTATATGGGCTCTTACATCATTTACATGCTGGCCCGTATGACGAAATATAGAGGAATTTCATATAAGGAGACTGTTGGCTGTGGTTCTCATCAGTTTAAAATTCATGAGGCTTGTCTGCAGTTGCACTTGACTAGTACCACTCATTACAAGCATGTCAATGACACCTTCACCATGCACATCACGAGATTGCTTCAGGAGCGGATGCATCATAGGATCTCAAGAGAAGCCCAGGAATTGATTGAGAGGTATGGGTGCTGGTTTATACAATTTCCAAAGTTTTCTTATATAAGGCTGCAAGGATTTTCGTCATATCCATATAGACTGCCTAAGTACCCAACCAATAGAATTTTAATGTTAGAGATAATTAGGCAATTGGTGGCCTACGATAAGATTCAGAAGAAAAAGAAGAAGGGAGGTGTTGACTTCCCAATTGTCATGGGCAATTTCGATGAAATGTGTCCATTACAAACAGCTAAAGAAGCCGAGAGCGAGCTTCAGTTTTATCACTTTTCATATCACACCAGCCGACAGCACTATGATCCGCATAACAACATCAAATGGGTACTGTCAGAGGAATTTAAACATAAGGAAAATATTGAGGATTATTGGGCTGATGCGTCGGACGAGACTGAAGTCAGGAAAAGAATGTTCTCTAGGTTGCCAATAAACATGATCAGGGAGTGTGAAGTCATTCCGATACCAGACTAGGTAAATGAGGATGTGGACGTTGTCCATCCAGATTATGAAGCAGTGAGAGATACTCCACTTCCACTCCCGGATTGGTCAGAACTAGAGGTTGCTGACTTGGGAACACTCTCCATTCCAGTCTTGACATTTACCAGAGCATGGGTTGACAGATGTGTGAGCAAGTTGAAGAGTAGGTCGATTGCATTGACTTACAATTTGATGGGAGATCACAGGACACCTACCACCAACAGGAAGAAACAAATCACACGAGGTCTGAAATCTAGAAGGAAAGAGCCAGCTCGATAGGAGCCTGTTCAGCCGGAACCTCCAAGAGTTGCAGTTGAATCACACACGCCATTGGAGACACATTCTCCAAGCATATAGGAGGTTTTTGTATTTGTTGATAAAAGAAATGCATTGAATCAGGTGCAAGCGATACAGGAAAATAATCAGCCACCAAGGAGAGAGTCAGTTGGCCAGAGCGTCAACACACCTACTAGAGATGATCAGCAAGATGATGAGGGGACTGCTACTGATCCTCAGTTTCAGCAAGAATTAGAGACGGCTTTGGAAGATGATGATGATATAGTTTCAGGAGGTACTCAGCCACTTGAGGACGATGAGCCTCACCAGAATGATATAGAAGTTGAACAAGTCCGTGAAGAAGAGTGTAATGTCCCCTTTCTAGAGAACGTGCTTAAGCTTAAATCTTGCATTCAAAGTATTTCTCCAAGAGACATTAGAATGTTTAGAAGTCAACAATTTCAGTGATAAAACTAATAAAGCTAGAGATGATATAAATATTTCATTCTTGTTAAGAATTATTCATTTCTTCTTATCGCTTCTATAAATGATTCTTTTGCATTTCATAAGTAGATATTAATCAATAGGTGAAATTCTATGTGTAAAAATCAATATTACTTATAAGGCGCAATAATTGCGGTAAGCATTATTATTGGACGATATATATATATATAGTCTAAATGAGAATATATCATCATTTCTAATTGACTCAATTATTAAGTATATGTATATCTTTATTTTTATATAAATATGTATATAAGTATTCTATTTCAATGTCATCATGCCTATATCATCATTCATATATACTTATATAATACTTATGTCATATTACTCATTACCAATTTTATCTATATCTATGTATACATAATTAAATAGTCATCAACCCTTACCTGACGGTTGCTCAAACATTTATCCTTTCAACATATTACTTACCATTCTTCTTTCATGCTTCCCTGTATTCAATGTATTTTCCCCCTTTCAAGCTTTAACTGATTGATGCTTTTTAATTACATTTGTTTAATCAGTAAGATAATCTCAATAAACTCGTTCTTACCCGATACTCCAAATGGGTCAATCCTAAGGGTCACTGTAGGGAAGCGCCTCATAACCAGATCCGTATTGAAGCTTCTCCTACAATAACGTCTGTTCAGATTCTTGGCTGCGCGGCTGGGTGAAGGCAATAGTCGATACTCTTGACCTGATATTCTCCAGTAATGCTATCGATCCGTGCCACCTTCCTTGGCTCTTCTCAACCATATTGATGCTCCCTACGGCCCTTTTACTCCTCAGCGTGGGTTTCTCCCTTCATTCGATACTTAGAACTTTGGTTTTCTCCCATTTGACGCCTTTCGTCAGGGATATGTTATTGTGTTCTTCTATTCGATGATGAAATCTTCAATACCTCCTTCCCCCTTAGACTCTCGACTTTTCCCCTTTTTAAATCCATTTACCTCTCCAATAAAAAGAGACGACTTTCAAAGAGAAGCGTCTTTTACTAACAATATTAATTGCTAGCTATTATGATTAAATATTATTCATTTATTAATTCAATATTAGTTATTTTTTATATTTATATACCTTACATTTATTTTGTATTAATATTTTTATTTAATAATTACAAGATTATTTTAGGATATATATATTTTCATTCTCCATATTACCATAATAATTATGATATTATTATTAGTTCAATATTTAGAATGTTTACAATAATATTGTATCTAATATCCATGATATTATTATTATATTGATAATTATAGCGTTATTTATAATTATAATATTGTTTTATTTATTTTCTTTATATGTATCCCAGGGAGCTACAATTCGGGGACATGACAAAGAGGCACAAGAACAACAGCCATTTGATATACAGTATACAGTCCCTGATTGGCTTAGAGATAGGATGAGACAAAGCCCCAGTGGAGAGATTGATCCAGTAGTTGAAATGGAAGAGTTTTTGAACAGGATCAGCGTACCACCACAGAAGAAGAGAGCACTAAAGTTTTCAAAGATATCAACTGATGAGGATGGTTCTCGCACCCTTCACATGGCTGTGCCACAGGTTGATTGTGACCGAGATGAAGCAGTACCCGAAAACTATGTGGTCACAACTCTAGAGTTAGGATGCCCCATAGGTGCACAGATTGTAGAGGAGTGTGATAACTCCTACCACGCCCTCAAGGAAATATTATTTAAAAAGGAAGGAAAGTACAAGAAGTTGAAAAGAGAGCATAGGGCTTTGATAGGATCTATGTAGCAGTTGTCTCGTCCTTGTGGGAAGGAGATTCCAACGATAGAACTTCCAGCTGAAATATGTAGGAACCCCTTGTTTCCCTTGTTTCTGAATCTGACTATTTTTCTGAATGTTTTGTGTATTTTTGGTTTTTCTGTGGTTTTTGCAGTTTTTGCATCAAAATATGAAGAATGCGATTTTGCAATAAAATAATATAAAATCTAGATAAATTCATACAACTCCGGAAATAACAGATTCTATTGCAAATACTGATGCCTGACTATTATTTAATCATCTGAGATGATTACAATAAAGATCCAGTTACATTCAATCAAAAAGGCAACACTTATTTGATAAAAACCTGGTTTTTCTGCAGCAATAAATGATCTTCTTGCAATGGTATGGCTGAGATGAATAACTGCTTCTCCCTCCGTCTGGTGCTCTAGATATGAACCAAATGCTTAGGCGCCTCCAGTAATGATGGTAGAAGGCCTGAATGAAAGGCGTTTTCCTCAAGACAATAGTACGATTCAAATGAAGGAAGTACGGCCTGTTGCAAGAAAGTACGGCCCTGGTACAGCAGCTAGTACAATGGTACGGCCTCCTCTGGAATCTCCAGACTCAAGAATATGATGCGCCTTGATTAACAACTACTCTCTGGATGAAACCCTGACAAATAACTCTAAATTTGAATCAACTATGAAGCTCTATAATTTCTTCTGAATGAAGAAATCCCTCTGCCTGGCAATAAATCAGATGATATTTCACACCCTCTGAATCGCTCTCACTAGAGATGGCTCGTTCCCCAATGCTCTGAGATTGAAACCCTAGGCTTCCGTGCTCTGACGAAACTTGATCAATTTGCAATAAATCAATAACATAATGGCTCGAATTTCCAAGCAAAAACCCTTTATCCTTTGAAAAGTGTGATTTCCTTAATAATAGGGAATCATTAAAAAGTTCGAACTTTTTAATTTAATGTTTCAATAGTTTCAGCTCAAATTTTTAAAATAAAATATAATCGTCAAATGGCCCCTTCCATGATGGGCGACCCCCTCAGCAAAATCACTTAAGTCGTAATATTAAAATATTACAACTTTATATTATAACTCCAATTAATTAATATTTAATTAATTCAATTAAATATTAATATATCTCTCACTATTCACCCGATGCATGAGACGTCTGAAGCTGGCGAATAAAGAAGTGATTCTGAACGTGATCAATCCATACTGCTAAAAATAGTAGGGGTCCCTTGCTGAGTGGCAGATAGTGCTAAAAATAGCAACTCAGGCTAGAAGTGTCCGAATGAGCCCGAACGAAAGCCAACTGATCAAATACCGACAACTGAAGCTGAGCCAAGCTCCATCAAGACCCTCTATCCATCCTATCAGCCTACGAGGGTCGCATAATAGGCCAATCCTGTGGTCGGAGAGATGTCAACTAGAAGGGGACATGATAGTCCGCCCCTCCTGAAATTGCTTGTCCTCAAGCAATCTCAACTCCGGATGCTGCAGAATATCCTCGCTCTCCCATGTAGTATCCTCAATAGGAAAATCTCTCCATTTCACTAGATATTCCCTGATAGTCCTCCTACGCAATTGTCTGTCTCTGTACTCCAGGATAGACTCAGGTACTAAAATCAACTTTCCCTCATCATCTAAGGGAGGTAGAACTGCAGACGGTACCACACGATGTCCCAACGCCTTCTTGAGGCGTGATACATGAAAAACATTGTGTACCCTGCTCTCTGCCGGAAGCTCAAGCTCATAAGCCACCTCTCCAACTCGCCTCAGGATCCTAAAAGGACCGTAATACCGTGGCTTAAGCTTCTCTGACCCACTCTTCCTAAGAGTGGACTGATGGTAGGGCTGCAGCATAAGATAAACCATGTCACCCACCTCAAAATGCCTCTCTGTTCTCTTCTGATCCGCATACTGCTTTTGCTGATTTTGTGCCTTGGCGATATTTTCCTTGAGAGCCCTCATAGTATCCTGACTCTCCTGCAACAAGTCTCCAGCACTCGGCACTCTACTGTCGCTCAGTAGCAAATCTAGAAAACTCGGCGCCTCATACCCATACAACGCCATAAAAGGGGACATCTGAATAGTCATGTGGAATGTCGTGTTGTAGCAATACTCGCACAAATGAATCCACTTGACCCATGCCTTCTGCTGCCCTGCAATATAATTTCTGAGGTACCCTTCCACCCACTTATTTACTATCTCCGTCTGCCCATCTATCTGCGGGTGGTAACTGGTGCTCGGTGTAAGCTCGGTCCCACAGAGTCTGAATACCTCCTACCAGAAGTGACTCAAGAACCGACTATCTCTGTCACTCACGATGCTCCGAGGCAACCCATGTAGTCTGAATACCTCACGAAAGAAGACCTCTGCTACCTGTGTAGCTGTGTATGTAGTGGTAATCGGAAAGAAGTCGGCATACTTCGTTAGCCGATCCACAACTACATATATGCAATCTTGCCCTTGGGCTTTAGGCAAGCCCATAATAAAGTCCATCAACAGGCATTCCCACTTCCTGTCAGGAATCAGAAGTGGCTGCAATAATCCTGCCGGGTACGTGTTCTCCTGCTTGTTCTGCTGACAAACAGGGCACTCACGCATGTACTGAAGAACATCTGACTTAAGCCCTTTCCATGTGAATCTCTTCTGAATCTGTCTATAGGTTTTGAAATACCCGGGATGTCCTGCTGTAGGAATGTCATGAAAGGCTCGCATGATGATGTTCTTCACCTCTGAACCTAGGATCAAATAAATCCTATTCTTGTAAATGATCAAGTCATTCACAAGCGTGTACCTGGTATCAATCGTCGATCCCTCAACAATGCTGGAGGCCCAAGTGTCCTTGGCATACTATGCCACTATCATATGCCTCCAATCCTCTGAAATGTGAACCATAGAACTCAAATATGGCCTACGTGAAAGAGCATCAGCCACTACGTTCTGTGTTCCTTTTATATATGAGATATCAAAGTCATATGCCTACAATTTACTGACCCACTTCTGCTGACGATCATTGAGATCTCGCAGCTCCAAGAAGTGTCTCAAATTGTTATGGTCAGTTTTGATGCAAAATTTGCTGCCAACAAGATACTACCTGAATTTTGCTAAGGCATGCATGATAGCGAGCATCTCCTTATCATATATGCTATAAAGTCTCTCAGGCCCTCTGAGCTTACGGCTCTCATACACAATCGGGTGCTTGTCCTGCATAAGCACCGCACCAATGCCCTCACCTGATGCATCGCACTAAAGCTTGAAGGGCTTCGAAAAGTCAGGTAGTGCCAATACAGGGCATGTAGTCATCAACTCCTTAAATTTCATAAAACACTCATGTGCCTCAGGAGTCCAAATAAATGCACCCTTCTTCAGTAAATCTGTCATAGGGGCTGCATGTCATGAATAACCATTCACGAATCTGCGATAGAACCCACACAAACCTAGAAACCCTCTCAGCTGTGTCAGGTTTGCCGATGTAGGCCAGTCAATAATAGCACGGATCTTTTCAGGATCCATCCGCACTCCCTCTCCACTGATAATGTGACCTAAATATAACAATTCGGTCATTTCCAAATCACACTTGGATTCCTTGGCGTACAAGGACTCCCTCTCCAAAATACTCAACACGGTCTCCAAGTGAGGCAAATGCTCCTACCATGTCCTGCTGTATATAAGGATATCATCGAAGAAGACCAATACGAATCTCCTCAGCAGTGAATGAAAAACCCTGTTCATCGTGGATTGAAATGTAGTTGGCGCATTAGTGAGCCCAAATGGCATCACTACAAACTCGAAGTGCCCACAATGACATCGGAAAGCAGTCTTCTCTATGTCCTGCTCATGAACCTTGATCTGATGATACCCCAACTGTAAGTCTATTTTAGTGAAGTAACATGCACCATGGAGCTCATCAATAAGCTCGTCTATACGCGGTATCGGATACCTGTTTTTGATCGTCCTCTTATTCAAGACTCTATAGTCAATACACATGCATAATGTGCCATCCTTCTTCTTTACCAACACAACTGAAGAAACGAATGGTGACTTGCTAGGCCGAATGTGACCCATAGCAAGTAACTCCTTGATCATTTTCTCGATCTCATCCTTCAGCCGCTTAGGATGTCTATAGGGCGTAATCATAACGGGCTTAGCGCCCTCCTCAAGCTCAATAATATGCTCAATGCCCCTGTCTGGAGGTCTCCCTGGTGGAATATCACTGAATACCTTATCATGCTTGACTCTCAACTGCTGAATGTCCGGTGATACTCAGTCTTCTGCTGTCCCTCCTGTATAGGTGCTAATGTGCACTTGGCAGCCCACTCTACCATGTCGTGACGCATGAGCCTCTCCATCCGACGAAAAGAAATTGTTTTGATGTTGCTGTCCCGTATTGCTTTTAGTATGTGTTTCTTCCCGTCAACATCAAAACAGATCTCCATGCCCTTGAGTTGAAGAGTGACTTCCTCCAATGAATGAAGCCACTTCATTCCCAAGACCAAATCAATATCTCCCATGTTAACTACGTAGTAATCAACCTTGAACTCATAATTGTTCAAGCGTAAAGGGAGATCCTTAATCATGTGTTCACACCTCAAAGTGTATCCGTCGGCCACCTTAACCCTAATGCCCTCGAACTCCTCAGTGATGAGTCCGCATTTCTCAACAAACCTAGCATCGATGAAATTGTGTGTAGCTCCTGTATCAAGAAGGGTAATGACCCTCTGTCCTGCTAACACTCCACGAATCCTGAATGAGCCCTCCTCCTAAATGCTAGATAAACATGCCTCTTGTATCTGAAGTTCTGACTCTGTCTCGGCCTTAGGCTCTGAAGCCTCTGACTCAGAATCCTAAAAAACTCTCCTACTGTTCGGAATTTTCTGATTCCGAATCCTCATAATACGCCCACATCACTCGATTTGCCTTGCCCTTAGGTCTTAATGGACAATCGTGATTGGCGTCATAGGGACCTTTGTAGTAGAAGCAAAGCTTCTTCCTGCGTAGATCGTTAAGGGCCTCTCGATCCAAGGGTGGTGCTGCTGATTTATCCTTCAAATCGTTCTTAGAATCTGATTTTTCTTTGTTAAAATCAGACTTCTCTTTGTTTCTGTTAAAACCCTTATTGTCCCTAAAAGAAGAAGAACCTCTGGAGTTAAATCTACTGGACGGTGCTGCTAACTCCATACTACGAGCCTTCTTCATCGCTTCCTGTAATGAAGGAGGATCAAAAGCTTTGATCCAACCTCTCAATGGCTCTGTCAATCCCTCCATGAAGAGTACTACCAATCGTCTCTCTGAAATGTTTTGAATCATGACTGATAACTTCTGAAAGTCACCAATATAGGACTCCAAACTGCCACTCTATCTCAACTGAGCCAAGTCCTTGAAGTAGGATTCTGGATCCTTCCTGTCAAAACGTTCCACCAACCTGTCAACAAACTCCTGATAGGAAGTGATCCTATCATGTTGTAGCGTCACCATACCGTGGTGCCACCAATCATAAGCTACTCCCTCCAGATGTAGTGTCGCATACCTGATTGCATCCCTCTCCGCCATCAGACGCAATGTAAGAAATGTGTCCAGCTTACTAATGCATGCCTGAGCTGTCACTTTACCACTACCATCGAACATAGCTAGATTTAGTCAGTTTTTAGCATGTTTCAGGTCATTATTCTGCTGTCTAGGTCTCCAATCTTGTCGACCTCTATGATGTTCTCTCCTCTGTGTAACAAAACGGTCAAAAGAAATCCTCTCTCTGACCTCTGGTGGTACCAACTCCCACTCCTCGTTCGCTGCCATAAGTGTATCAGTGAACAACTCCTCATGCTCCTCACCTACAATAGCCTCATCGGGCTCCTGTCTCACAAAAGTAGGCCTAGTGGGCCTATCTACTATCTGTGAGGCTATCCTAGGTGCCCTGCGAGATCCTGCTTCACTCCTCTCATTGTCACGATGTGGTGACTGTCTCCTCGGAGTACCCAATCTCTGAAGTGCTACTATCAACTACTGTAATACATCATTAAACTGCCGTTGACCTGCTCGTAAGTCTCTGAGTGCATGCAAAACCTCTGCATCGTCCTGATCTCTGTTGTTATGAGGAATCTCTGTTCTACGATTTTATGTTCTCTCAGCCATGTTTTTCGGCTGCCGGATCGAACTCTACTATTTGTCAATCAGAGCACGTCTGCGTGTGTAATACCTGTGAGATCCAACCTGTTCTGACTGCATAAGACTGCTAAACCCTCAGGATGGCAAGATTTAGCTCTGATACCACTGTAGGAACCCCTTGTTTCCCCTGTTTTTGAATCTGACTATTTTTCTGAATGTTTTGTGTATTTTTGGTTTTTTTATGGTTTTTGTAGTTTTTGCATCAAAATATAAAGAATGCGATTTTGCAATAAAATAATATAAAATCTAGATAAATTCATACAACTCCGGAAATAACAGATTCTATTCCAAATACTGATGCCTGACTATTATTTAATCTTCTGAGATGATTACAATAAAGATCCAGTTACATGCAATCAAAAAGGCAACACTTATTTGATAAAAACTTGGTTTTTCTGCAGCAATAAATGATCTTCTTGCAATGGTATGGCTGAGATGAATAACTGCTTCTCCCTCCGTCTGGTGCTCCAGATATGAACCAAATGCTTAGGCGCCTCCAGTAATGATGGTAGAAGGCCTGAATGAAAGGCGTTTTCCTCAAGACAATAGTACGGCTCAAATGAAGGAAGTACGGCCTGCTGCAAGAAAGTACGGCCCTGGTACAGCAGCTAGTACAATGGTACGGCCTCCTCTGGAATCTCCAGACTCAAGAATATGATGCGCCTTGATTAACAACTGCTCTCTGGATGAAACCCTGACAAATAGCTCTAAATTTGAATCAACTATGAAGCTCTATAATTTCTTTTGAATGAAGAAATCCCTCTGCCTGGCAATAAATCGGATGATATTTCACACCCTCTGAATCGCTCTCACTGGAGATGGCTCGTTCCCCAATGCTCTAAGATTGAAACCCTAGGCTTTCGTGCTATGACGAAACTTGATCAATTTGCAATAAATCAATAACATAATGGCTCGAATTTCCAAGCAAAAACCCTTTATCCTTTGAAAAGTGCGATTTCCTTAATAATAGGGAATCATTAAAAAGTTCGAACTTTTTAATTTAATGTTTCAATAGTCTCAGCTCAAATTTTTAAAATAAAATATAATCATCAAATGGCCCCTTCCATGATGGGCGACCCCCTCAGCAAAAATCACTTAAGTCGTAATATTAAAATATTACAACTTTATATTATAACTCCAATTAATTAATATTTAATTAATTCAATTAAATATTAATATCTCTCTCACTATTCACCCGATGCACGAGCCGTCTGAAGCTGGCGAATAAAGAAGTGATTCTGAACGTGATCAATCCATACTGCTAAAAATAGCGGGGGTCCCTCGCTGAGTTCCAGATAGTGCTAAAAATAGCAACTCAGGCTAGAAGTGTCCGAATGAGCCCGAACGAAAGCCAACTAATCAAATACTGACAACTGAAGCTGAGCCAAGCTCCATCAAGACCCTCTATCCATCCTATCAGCCTACGAGGGTCGCATAATAGGCCAATCCTGTGGTCTGAGAGATGTCAACTAGAAGGGGACATGAAAAAATACCTAGAGAGTCAATTAGTGGCTTGTTAGAGTTGGGGAAGATGGAACAGGAGGCAGACAAGTGGGTCACGGGAGTTCGTGCTGAGACAAAAATGTTTATGGAAGACCTTGCTCTTGCTCTTCAATAGGCTTCTAGTATTTTGGCCCGAATGGAGGTTGTTGATCAAACCTAGGGTGATGCTTCTGTTTATCAGAGCAAAGTTATTTAGCGTCTTGAGGTGTTGAGACATGTTCCTTTGCAGTTGCTGATTGATGGAGGGGTCATTCAGGAGAATGACAGGTATGATTTTTCTAGATGGTATTCTTCAGCAATCACGGGATGTGGTTTCTTCGACGCAGCACAAGCGGATTCAACTAGAGTATGGAAGGCTATGGCCAATATCATTGATGGAATCCAGAATACTTTTGAGGCTATATTTTCTAGGCAGTTGAATCCAGATGAGGTGATTGTTGATAATTTGAGGGGTAGGTTGGTGCCTTTCTTTTCAGAGGTTAAGACCTTCATACAAGATGACTTTGACAACACTTCTACTTTCTCTAGCTTGATCTAGAGCACGCAGGATTCCTTAGTTTCTTGGATAAAATCTTATATGCGGCATGAACTATCAGTTAAGGTGTTAGAGTTTCAGCTTGATTGACTTCCACCCATTTCAGTTCAGGAGGTTGAGGCTGTACTTGGCATGTTCATTGAGTTTGCGGCCATAGAGAAGGAGAATGGGAATACACTACTGGAAGATGATCTTCTAGAAGACTGATTGTGGGCATTAATTGCCTTTACTATTTTGGGAGTGAGTGGGAATCTTTGATTCATTTAATGTACCACTCCCCATTCTGGCAGTTTTTAGGGTTAGGGCTGAGGTGGCTTAATCTTAGCCATTCTTTTGATTTTAACCCTAGTCGTCCTTTGGACCGGGCTATCTATAAAAGGGGGAGTCCCCCTCATTTGTAATTCATTAGAATTAGAATCAGAACTAGAGATTGGAGATCAGACTAGAGGGTAGAGCAGAGTAGACATTTTTCTTGATAGTTTAGCATAGTTTGGAGGAGAAGGAAAGTTTTCGTTTGAAATTTTTTGTAAGAAATTGTTGTGTAATACTTTCATAATAGAAGATCTTTTCATTGATGGTGAAATTTGTCTTCATTGTGGATAGCTAGCAAGGTTTCTTCATCCCTTTGAATGCAAGTAGCGTAAAATAGTTTAGAGTAGCATTTTCATTTCATGCAAGTAGATAGTAGCTATGGATGTGTGGCATTGATCAAGGCACTTCGTTTCATTCCATACCACTAGCGGCTTGCTAACGGCAAGTTTTCCTTGCGTGGTCTACTGGAGTATTTCATAAACTTAACTTTAGTTGTAGCTCATGTCTTGGTATGTGTCATTTTGATGATATCTTGATGTTGGGTTGTGACTTGAAAATTACTCGCTATCCCTTTGAAGATTGCACCTACTTTGTGTAAGCTGTCCAACGCGAGGTAGAACAGAGTTTGGTTGAAGCTGTTAAGATTGATCCCACGTCCCACTTTAGAGTAGAATCTAGAACCTTCTCATCCTTACACTCATTTACTTTTCGTTCATCTTTGGTTAGTTTTAGGAAAACGTACTTATTGCTAAATCATCCGCATTGCACAAATCCCTTCCAATCATCCATTTACTATTTACTGCAAGTATCCTGAACAATTGTGTAAGTCGCCTCGTGAAAACAGTAATTGACATCAAACCAACTGAGGGTATTCTAAGTATTTCGGAACCTTGGAGTTGAATGTGCGAACTTTCTCGCAATCTTAGCGCACAGAATACTTTGATCAATAGAGAATGGAGTAGCCCTCGGACAACTTCGTTCTGCTGATTGATGCGGTCACAAAAATCACATCAACAGGAAACTCGCGCTAGAAGGAGGGCCTCCTAGGTTTCTTTACAGCTAACAAACACGTTCAAGCAAAGAAGGGATTTTCATTCAAAAAGAAATTCATTGGAGAAGAAATTATCGTGAGTAAAGATGGTGTTACTGCATAGAGAAATATTTCCAGTGTTGCAGCCTAATTTGGGATTCAACGATGATCAAGAAGACATTCTTTCAGGACTGAAAAATCTCGCGTGGAGGACAAAGGAGAGCTACACTCAGTATATGCAAACTTGCTTTGTATTGGAAGAGGAAGAAGAGAAGGCTCTTGAGATTCAAGTTGCAATTGAAAGAGATTTGCTAAATCAAAGACAACCACTCGCTCCTGCTCCCCCACCTCGCTGTCAGTAAGCAGCTACATCCTGGATCCTATCAGTTCATTCTCACTTGATAAGTTGAAAAGAATTTTGAGGTCCACGCCAAGTTCATCCAAAGACTTTGTGGAGTTAGAGTTGCCTACTCGAGCAAGGAAGAAGAAAGAAATCCGTTCAAGTGAAGAAGTATTTTCAAACGAAGAAGTTCAGTCAAGTGAAGAAAGTGGAGAAGAGATTTCAAGTTTGTTCAGAACTCCACCAAGTGTTTCGAGACTTGCTCAACCAAGAACAGTCCAAGTTACTACACCGGTGTTTGTTCAGCAACAACAACCGGGCCAGGCTACTACACCTCAACAACAAGTAGCCCAAGTTATTGTTTATCAAAGGCGGCAACCAGTTCAAATGATGGCTCAACCAGGAGGTCAACCAAGGGGTCAACCAGTTCCAAATGGTGCTACGTGGTTGGTTACTAATCCATCTCCACTTGAGATCGCTAATTACCACGACATGCCAAAGAATCCTGAGCATTTTTTCACTAAGTTTCAAGTTCATGATGTCAACCGTACTGTCGAGGACCATGTCAAGATGTTCGAAAACCACTTACGCAATAGACAGATTGCATATGCAGACGTGGCATGTAGACTCTTTCCATACTCTTTGGGAGAGGAAGCTCACCACTGGTTTATCCATTTGCCAATTGGATCAATAAGGACATGGGAACAAATGAAAGAGGCCTTCGTCGGAAAGTTTGGTATTCCCATTACTCCTGTAGAACTTTTCCGTCAATTCACAGAAGTAAGAAGGTAGGACAAAGAGCCTATTCATGCGTTCAACAATATATTTCAGAAGGCTCTCACAAGATTGCGCACTCCCTACGTTGTTGCTGATGCCAGGGAAAACTACTACTCAGCCTTGGATCCTGTTGATGTGTTTTTCATGACCGCACCAACGTAGAATAAAGTTTCCAATGGCTACCCTACTCTCTCTTGATCAAAGTATTCCGCATGCTAAGATTGCAAGAAAGTTCATGCGTTCAACTCCAAGGTTCCTTCAGTGCGAATAGTCTCAGTTGGCTCGATGTGATTTTCTTGTATTTCAAGGGGACTTACGGAATTGTTCAGCAGCGAAGAAAGGAATTCAAATGCTCGAAAGATTTGTCTATGAAGCGCGGGTTTCCTATTCTAACCAAAAAGTACTGAATTGAAATAATGCAGGGTTTAGAGAGTCTAAATTTAAGTGTGGGATATGGAGCTCAACTTCAGCAAACTTCAACCAAACTTCACTTTGCCTCACCTCGGACAGCTTCCATGGAGTCAGTGCAATCTTTAGGGGAGATGACTAAAGATGTTCAAACCACCACTTGACATGAAGATACCATCACAACGACGCATACCATCAATTAAACTATGATTGAAGTTAGGCCCACAACGTTTCCAGTTGACCAAACAAGGCGAACACACCATCAGTGAGCCCGCTAGTGGTATGGATAAGTGAAGCTTGCTTAGATCAAACACCACATTCCATAGCTAACATCTACTTGCATGAAACTGAAATTTACGCTACTTGAAGTAGAAGGGATGAAGAAACCTCGCTAGCTATCCATAACAAAGATGAATTTCACCATCAATGAAAAGATCTTTTATTATGAAAGTTTTACACAACAATCTCTTGCAAAATTTTTCAAAGGAAAACTTTCCTTCTTCATCAACTACACTATCAATCTATACTAAGCTACTTCTAAGTTGTCCCTCTACTCTATGTCTACTGTCTAACTCTAAGCTAGTTCTACTGAGTTACAAATGAGGGGGGCTCCCCCTTTTATAGTTGGCCCAGTCCAACAGACGGCTCAGATTACAATCGGCTAGATGGCCCAGATTGTGCCACCTCAGCCCTAAACAAGATTCACCCTAAAAACCGCCACAAAGGAGAGTGGGGTAATAAATGAGCCATAAATGTCCATCACCCTTCTAGAAGATTCCAGCTTTGAAACGCGTTCACACTGTTCTTGATTTTCTTCTTGACGTTGCTCTTCAACTTCAGTCGAGCTTCTATTCTTCTCTCCATCCTGAGTTTTAAAAACATTTCTTCTTTGTCACTAAGTCTCAACACTTAGCCATTTTCTTGCAACTTTTCTTCCTTCGAGGTTGAAACGTCATCTTGGATTACTTTCTTCATCACTTTAAGTCATCACCGCTTGGTCTCGACGTTCCTCCTGCAAAACAAGCAAGAAGAAGAGCATTATAACACTTCATAATATAAATTCAACTTACTTACCAGGATTTTCATGCTCTAACTTCCAAGCATTCATCTTTCACCAGCCAACTTCGCGTTCAAATTCTTCATGCCTTAGCCAAATTTTCAACCTATCTTGCATTCTGCTCAGCGTACTTCACTCTGATATTTCATCCGACTCAAGCTCGAGAAAAATGATTTCATCAAAAATTTGATCAAAAATTACCTAGGTGCCCAACTTCAAATTCATCCGCCAAGGCAATTTATCTTCGCAACATTTCTTTCCTTGCCTTAGAAAATTTCTCAAATTTTCCTTAGGAAATTCATCGACCTGGTGCCCTTCAAAAATATTCACCTCAGAAGGCTTGGCGAAGCGTGGAAGACTTTAAAATTCATTCCTTGTCGGAAATCTTCAATACCCAGAAGAAAATTTCCTCCAAAACGTGATGAACTCATGGGTATACAACGAACGGGTTCATTTAATTCCCTTGAATTTTGAACCTTGGAAAAATAATTTTTAAGAAATTTAATCCCGTTCTTCACCTCTGTGAACATTTTTTGTTGCTCTGACTTGAAAATATTTTACTCACCTCGCAAAGTAGGCACTCACTTACTTTTCCACTAGCAACTTCATTCGTGCTTCTGAAAAATTTCATACTTCACCAGACTCGGGCGTTTTTTTAAGGAAGAAGAATTTTGTTCCTTAGAAAAAAATTTAAATCACTTAGCATTTTTTGAATTTTGCCTTAGAAAATTTTTATTCATTCTTCAATCCGTCCTTCCTGTGGTGAAGAAATTCACTTAGAAATTTTTTCTTTTAATTGCCTTGAGAGCACATATCACGTCATGGGGAATATTGAAATCCCAACACCCTCTATACTTTATTCATCACTTGGCAATTTCCAATGCCTTCGCAATATTTATCTCTTGGGCGCACTTCACACTTGAAGAGGATACTAGCCATGCCTAACATATTTTATCAACCCCTCACCCTTACATGCTTCCTTGGCGTATTTAGCACATTGAGAGGGATATTTGAATTTCAACGCCCAACAATATTCTCCACCATCACCTTACTTTGGCGGCATCTAGAACATGGAGGAAAACTTAACCTTAACTCCCTCTTAAGTCAGCTTTCACCCATCTTACCTTGGGCGCATATCACACAAACTGGAGGATGAACTCCACCACGCCTTGGTTTATTTATTTCATTTCAAACTTCATGCACTTTGGGTGCATTTCACATGTGTGAAAGGATAAACACTTTCCAACGCCTTCAACCTTCTTTGACTTTCCTTCTAACTTTGGCACATTTCTTATAGTGAGGTGGATTTCAAAATTTTGTCTTCTTCCTTGTTCTTGCATGGGCGCATTTAGCTTAGTGTGAAGGATTAACTTTGTTGACCTTTTTACTTCCTTTGTTTTGTCCTCACATGCCCTCACTTGGGCGCATTTTGCCATGTATGAAGGATGAAAATTGTTGACTTCTTTGAATTCTTTGACCTTCTTGTTGCATGCACACATTTTGCCATAGGAGGTGGACGAAACTTCGTACTTAGAAACTTTTCCATGTTCAGCTTGTGAGGAGGGCGCATTTTGCCATAGGAGGTGGATGAAACTTGTTGACCTCCTTGACTTTCTTGAGAAGTGGGCGCATTTTGCCATGTGAGGTGGATGAGAGTTATACTTAGAAAATTTTCTAGCATTTTGCTTGCATGAGGGCGCATTTCACCCAGTGAGCAGGATGAAACTCATGCCTTAGAATTTTTTATGCTTCTACTCCATGAACTTGGGCGCATTTTAGCTAGGCAGGAGGATCTTCTCAGACTTAGTAAATTTTTCATCACATGCTGAAGATGAGGGCGCATTTAGGGGGGGGGTCTACAAGATGAGATCAACACTTAGAAAATTTCTTGATGCCTCTACCACCTTGGGCGCATTTCCTGGGTGCTGTAGGATGAAATTCATGCCTTAGCCATTTTTTATGCTGACCTCTGCCAGTTTCTCCATGCTTGGTATACTTTGACGAATCATATACATAGCATGGGTCAGGAGTAGGAATCCTCTTTATCACACCACAAGGGGATTGTATCCCAAAATCATACAAGTTGCCTTTCCCTTGCACCAATAACATTGTGAATTATAAAGCCCTTGTCATAGGACTTCGGATTGTGGTACAATGGAAAATCATGGCAATCAAGGTCTATGGGGACCCACAACTAATTATCAATCAAGTCAATGATGAATATCAAACTAAGGATGATAAACTTACCTCATACAAAAAATTGGTGAAGGATCTCAAAGAATTCTTCATTGATATAACATTTGAATAGATACCCAGGGTAAATAACATAGTAGTTGACACTATGGCTACAATCAAATCATTTCTAGATATCTTGAGGAACGTCCATAAACATGAATTCCTTGTAGAGCAGCTTCTCATACCAGCTTTTGAGGTACCAAAATTTGAGCTCGTTTGTGAAATAGTTCATCCCGGTGATCCTTGGTACCATGACATATTCACCTACTTGAAAATAGGAGTCCTCCCCATCGACATCACCCAAAATCTCAAGAAAACCTTGATTAAAAATTCATCACGTTTCATCATCTAAGGTGACACCCTTTATCGTAGGAGTATTGAAGGAACCCTATTACGATGCATCAACCCCGAGGAAGATTTGACTTCCTTAATAGAGGTACACAATGACATTTGTGGTTCACAATCTAGTGGTATGACCTTGGCCAAGAAACTACTAAGGATGGGGTACTACTGCCCTACTATGGAGAAAGAAGCTCACAAATATGTCAGGAAATGTATGCAATGCCAACAACATGGTGACCTCATCCATGTACTAGCTCAAGAGCTCTAGCCAATCATAACACCTTGGCCTTTTTCACAATGGGGGATTGATTTCATGGGGAAAATAACACCTACCTCATCCAATTGGCATAAGTTCATCATTACCACCACAAAGTACTTCACAAAGTAGGTAGAGGACATCCCTATGACCTACATAATAGGAAATAAAATCTCCAAATTCATCCTGAATTACCTCATCTACCACTATGGTGTTCCCCAAGCCCTTATCTCAGATAATGGGACACCTTTCAAAAATCAGGATGTCCATAAGCTATGCCAAAGATTTAACATCCAACATTAGTTGTCGACCCCTTACTACCCCCATGGAAATGGTCAAGTTGAGGTCACAAATAAAACCATTCTAAAGATCCTAAAGGGCACTGTTAATGAAGTTGGTCGTGACTGGTACCTACAGTTAAACCCTACCTTATGAGCCTACCGAACTAGCATCCGCACACCTATAGGTGCAACTCCTTTCTCCTTGGTCTACAGATTAGAAGCCATCCTACCTATTGAGGTTGAGCTCCCATCCTTGAGAATATACTTGTAGGCACGTATTACTAATGAAGAATACAAGGTGTCATAGTTGAACAAGCTATAGCTGTTGGATGAACATTGCCTAGATTCTTTGAATCATCTACAAGTTTATTAGAGCTGTCTAAAGAGGATCTATAACAAAAATATAAAAAGTTGGTCATTTCAAGTTAGAGAGCTCATTTTGAAGTAAAATTAGAAGAATGTACCAAATCTAGATAGCAAGGGAAAATTTGAACACAACTGGTTGGGACCCTTTTTCGTCACCACAAGTCACAAATCAAGCACATATCAACTATCCACACCTGAAGGTGAGCACCTATAGGAACCCATCAATAACTTCCATCTCAAAAAAATTTATGCCTAAGCTTGCAAGGTATAAATCCAAAATTACAAAAAAATCAAAAAATGATAAAATCCAAAATAATAAAAAAAAGGATTGAATAAAGAAAAGAAAAAAATCATCCTCTAGTGAAAACCACTTTAGTGGCGCTTTGGGAAAGTACCTTGGTGAAAACCTGGAAATCAAATGCCTTGTGTAAATAAAGCACTTCCCATCCACCATCAATTATTTGGCTTGTTCCGCATCACCTTCCATTGCATTCACCCATTGCATTCCTCCACCTATCATTTTTTCCATCACCCATCTACATCTGCATCATGGCTTGATCCTATGACGGTATCACGTTCCATCTTAGTACTACTTGGCATACTTCTAAGGTCAGTTTGTCCTGCCTATATCAAGGTAGTCTATCACATCAAGTTGGGGGCATGTCCTTATACCAACATCAGATTGGATTCGTGTATATCCTTGAAATCCTCAAAACATCCATAAAACTAAAAAATCCAAAAACATCCAAAACATGTCAAAAATCCAAAAATGTAAGGAAAGCTAAGTGCGGAAGCAACTCTCCTAACGTCAAAACCTTAGGGAAGAGTGTAGAGATACCTTTAAATTTTACAATTACAGTCCAAATAAGATGCACTTGAAAGAGATAACAGAATTAGAGAATTAGACATACACATATGAACACCAGATTTACATGGGAAAACCCTTACAAGAGAAAAATCCACCTCACCAAGAGAAGTCACTTTGTATTTTAGTAATGGAGATTACATACAGAGATCATACTTATATTTTTTTATGTCAAATTATAGTAGCTTTCTCAATGACCAACCTTGTACAGAAGATTCCAGTTACAATATACTCATAATAGAATTCACACTGATCACCTTTCGAACTATTCACCCAGCCATCGAACCAGACTACTTCTGCAATCTTTGAGTATATCCATGACACCCCTGTATGTCAAACTTCCTCTTAGTAATGGCCACAACAGTCCAACTACTAGTGGTTCCCATTCGACTTTTCTGATTGGTCGAATACAAGCCACATAGGATAGTCTTCACTTGGTCAAAGCATTCAACCTGTGTTGGCATGTCGGTGAGACACTAACCGTGTCTCCTCAATGCCACAAAGCCAACATTCGATATCACCAAGAGTCCTTACTATCAGCAAGAGGTTACACCGAGTCTAGAAAGCTATTGCTAAGACTTCGCCTTGTCGCCAAGACCTCATACTGATGATCATCACTTGTATCGCTATTGCAAAGACTTATCAGTATCGGTGAGACATCATACCGAAGCTCCAAAGTCACATAGACAATAGAATTCCCATCGGCAAGACTATCGTCCTTCACTGAGAGATCATATCGAGATTTTATGTTATATTGAAACATCCAACAGTCGACAAGACTTACCGCTATTGCTAAGACGTTACTTCAAAGTCTTCAAGTCACACCATCGGCGAGACTTAGTTCGTCACTAAGACTTCATACTGAAGCCTCTAGGTTACCCTGATGACTCCAAATGAATACCTATCAGCGAGACATCTCCATATTGACAAGACTTCATACTGAAGCATATGAGTTACTCTGATGACCACATGTGTAACACCCTATCAGAGAGACATACAATCTCAATAAGAATTCATACCGAGATAAGCCTTTCGGCCAAGGGTCTCCCCAACATTGCTTGTCACCCAGAGTCTCCTTGATATACGATAAGAGTGGCCTGTCGGCCAGAGATCTCCACTCGGCAAAGGGTTACAATGATTGTCACAAGTCACAGTGACAGGTCCATTTGGCAAGACTAAAACAAGGTCTCAGCGACCAGAACCGTTCAACAAGATTTCAACTGCTAGTCGGCCAGACACAAAGCATGTCACTCCGACTTGGCTCTCTTAGAGGTTTCAACCTGTGGGATTGAGGCATATATTTCCAACAATCTCCCACTTGACGAAGATCACACAGGCACCTCCAGAACACAATAAAACTACTGACATTCATGGGAACTAAGGCCCATCGAATTGGCACACCACCTGAACATGTCTGTGCTCACTGGCTTCGTCAATGCATCTACAACATTTTCCAGTGTATCCACTTTTTCTAATGAGACCTTTCCATCCTCCACCATATCTCATACAAAGTGATACTGTATATCTATATGTTTCATCCTGGCATGGAAAGTAGGATTCTTTAACAGACAAATTGCACTTTGACTGTCACAGAAAATAGTTATTTGCCCTGCATCAAAACCAATGTTAGAACACAAACGTTTTAACCAAACTGCTTCTTTACAAGCATGTGTAGCTACCATGTATTTATCCTCTGTAGTGTACAAAGTGACTACATCCTACCACTTACTCATCCAACTAACTGCACCACCATTCAACATGAAAGTATATCCACTCGTGGATCTTCTACTATCAATGTGCTCTACCCAATCAAAATCCACATATCCTCGAATGTTGAGAGTCCTCTGTGATTCAACCAAGTTGCCATGGTAACACTATGCATATTCAAAAGTTCCCTTCAAATATCTGAATACTCTTTTCACAGCATCCCAATGTGTCCTTCTAAGATTAGCCATAAACCAACTAAGTACTCCCACTGCTTGGGCAATGTCTAGCCTTGTACAGACCATTGCATACATAAGATTGCCAACCGCACTAGCATAAGGTACACTGGTCATGTCCTCCATCTCCGTAGGAGATTTTGGACAGTCTTCAACATATAGCTTTGTTCCCTGTAAAACTAGAACAACTAGCTGCTTGCAATCATACATACAAAATCTCTCTAGAACAGTCTTGATATACTTACTCTAATTGAGTCAAATTTTTCTACTATTCCTGTCCCTGGTTATCTTCATCCCCAGAATATACCTTGCTGCACCAAGATCTTTCATTTCAAACTTAGCAGACAACTGAGACTTAAAATCAAAAATCATCAACTTACTATTGCCTATGAACAACATATCATCAACATAGAGAGCAATAATAAGCACACGATCACTTGTAGCTTTATAATACACACAATGATCAAATTTTGATCTTACAAATCCCAAAGACAATACAAAAGTATCAAACTTCTGGTACCACATTCTAGGTGACTGCTTTAACCCATACAAAGACTTTTTTAACTTGCAAACCAGTTTCTCTTTACCTTTCTCCAAAAAGTGCTCAGGCTGGGACATATAAATCTCTTCTTCAAGATCACCATGAAGAAATATTGTCTTCACATCCATTTGTTCGACCTCTAAATCATACGCTGTTGCAAGTGACAAAAGAAATCTGATAGATGTTAGTTTAGCTATAGGAGAAAATATTTCCCCATAATCAATTCCCTCTACCTGGGAATAACCCTTCGCAACCAACCTTGCCTTGTATTTTTCCACACTACCATCTAGACCTATTTTATTTTTAAATACCCATTTACAGCCAACAGCCTTTCTGTCTTTAGGCAAGGGCACCAAACTCCAAGTATCATTCTTTTCTAATGATGCCATTTCTTCATTCATGGCTTCCAACCAAGAGTCTGAATCAGACATTCTAAATGCCTATTTCACAGTCCTAGGCTCATTAGTGCTAGAAATTAAAGCATAGGCACAAGTAGAATCTATCAAAGAGAACCCATACCTATCAGGTTGCTTTCTTTCACGAGTTGACCTCCTCTCTTGCTAAGGATGAGGTTCTTCTTCTTCTTCTTCAGAACTTTCAGAACTACTTGAGCTCTCCTTAGTTTTAGGTACATTTTGAATTTTCAATTCCTCTTTATCTGGTGTCGGAGGAACTTCAACTACATCCTTTTTGTTTTTTGATTTTGTCTCTGACTGCAAATCCAAGGTAGAAGGCTTTAGCTCACAAAAGATAACACTTATGTTGTACAAAACATTCTTTGTATCGGGATTCCAAAGCTTGTATCCTTTTATGCCAGCACTATAACCAATAAAAATACATTTGATAGCCTTGTTCTCCAATTTAGATCTTTTCTCATACGACACATGTACATATGCCTCAACCAAAAACACGAATATGTCTTAAAGAGGGCTTTCTTCCAGACCATGCTTCCAAAGGTGTTTTCTCAACAAGAGAGGAATTCAAAGAATGGTTTATCAAGTAACATGTTGTAGCAACAACCTCTACCCAGAACTTCTCCTCCAAGCTAGCACTACTCAACATACTTTGTGCTTTCTCCATCACTGTCATGTTAAACCTTTCTGCAACTCCATTTTGTTGTAAAGTATAAGGTGTAGTTTTATGTCTTTTAATCCCATGATCTTTACAGTACCTCTCGAAATCATCAGAAAAAAATTCACCGCCATTATCAGTCCTTAAACATTTTATTTTTCTTCTAGTCTGATTTTCTACAAGGTTCTTAAATTCCTTAAATCGACTAAACACTTCTGATTTACTTTTCAAAAAATAAATAAATTTTTTTCTCAAATAATCATCAATGAATGATACATAGTACCTTGACTTAGACAAAGAAGGAACATTCACTGGATTGAATATATAAAAATGAATATAATCTAGCAAACCAAAAGATTTATGAGGATTGGAATAAAACAAAACACGGTGTTGTTTACCATATATACAATGTTCATAAAATTCAAATTCAAGGTTACAATCTTCAAGCCCCTCAACCAGGTTTTTATTCTTCAAAGTTTTTAAACTTTTCTCACCAATGTGGCCTAGCCTATGATGCCAGAGCATAGTCTTTTCTGCTAGAAGTTTAACTTCCATAGAGTTTATAGAATCAGGAACGTTTTCTTCTTTTCCTCCATGAGTAGTTTTCTATGACTTTGCAGAGACACTATTGCATTGAACAACATGTGCATCCAACTTATACAAGGTACCAACATGAGCACCACTTGCTAGCACCATAGAGCCTCTAGTCATCTTGCAGCCATTTCTAGAGAACGTGACTTGCACTCCAATATCATTCAGCATACTAACAGATAGTAAATTTTGAGCCAGACCTGGTATATGCATTACATCATTAATTCCCTTCACTCTTCCATCAGGGAATTGAATTCTGACTCTTCCACGACCAATTATTTCCAATGATGAATCACTTTCCATATACACTTTTCCACTATCGTATTTTTCATACTTCGTGAACTAGTCTCTATGAG
This sequence comes from Sequoia sempervirens, assembly GCA_007258455.2. Taxonomy (NCBI): domain Eukaryota; kingdom Viridiplantae; phylum Streptophyta; class Pinopsida; order Cupressales; family Cupressaceae; genus Sequoia; species Sequoia sempervirens. The sequence continues at coordinate 181,100,175 of VDFB02105785.1, read as the reverse complement.
ATGTCATATGGAAAGATGCTCTAGAATCAATCAGCTAGACATCATCTGATGCCTATGTAGCCAAAGCTGCAATCAAGGTGTCTACATCACTATGAGAGGAATCATTGTCAGAAGAATACTTATTCTTCTTCTTTTTCTCCTCTTTACAATCCTTTCAGACATGACCAGGTTGCCCACAATTCCAACACTTCACCTTGGAATTCTTGCCAGGAGACTTTGATCTCCCCTCTAATTTTGATTTGGAATTCTTGTCCTTCTTCTTGCCTTTATCTTTTGATCTGCCTCTAACAGCAAGAGCCTCCTTCACCATCTCAAAATATTTCCTTCTCATCTCTTCTAATAACAAAGAAGCAACAACATCTTCCATCTTGAAACTGGATGTTGTACTCCCAATAGCCATCACCAGGTGATCCCATGAATCTAGAAAAGAACACAATATCAGCATAAAATGATCCTCTTCATCAATCTTCACACCAATAGATGTTAATTGTGCAATCAACATGTTGAATGTGTTCAAATGACCAGCTATAGACCCTCCTTTATGCATTCTCAAAGTGTATAGCTTCTTCCTCAAGAACAGTTTATTCACCAAGGACTTCCCCTGATAAATAGATGCTAGTCTCTTCCACAAGGAAGATGCAGTCTTCTCTTCATGCGCATTCAGAAGAATGAAGTCTACCAAACAGAGCCTTATCAGCCCCTTAGATTTTCTATCTGCAAGGTCCCAATCTTCTTGCTTCATGCCTATAGGCTTCACTCCAGACACAACAATCCAAAGATCACGATCAACCAACATATCTTCCATTTTAAGTTTCCACAACTCAAAATTGCTGCCATTGAATTTCTCTATCTCAATATTTCCTGATGTGCTGGCCATCTCAATCTGTAATTCAAATTAACAAACTTCTACAAGACTCCCACTGAACAAAAATTGACTCAAAAAACCCAACGTACCCACAAGGATAACACAACTGGCCAGGCTCTGATACCACTTGTAAGGAAAGCTAAGTGTGGAAGCAACTTTCCTAACGTCAAAACTTCAGGGAAGAATGCAAAGATACCTTTAAATTTTACAATTACAGTCCAAATAAGATGCACTTGAAAGAGATAACAGAAACAAAGAACTAGACATACACATATGAACACCAAATTTATGTGGGAAAACCCTTACAAGAGAAAAATCCAAAACACCAAGAGAAGTCACTTTGTATTTGAGTAATGGAGATTACATACAGAGATCAAACTTATCTTTCTGATGTCAAATTACAACAGCTTTCTCAATGACCAACCTTGTACAAAAGATTCTAGTTACAATATACTCATAATAGAATTCACACTAATCACCTTTCAAACTATTCACCCAACCATCGAACCGATCCTTCGAACCAGACTACTTCTACAATCTCTGAGTATATCCATGACACCCCTATCTATCGAACTTCCTCTCAATAATGGCCACAATAGTCCAACTGCTAGCAGTTCCCATTCGGCTTTTCTGATTGGTCGAATACAAGCCACATAGCATAGTCTTCACTCGGTCAAAGCATTCAACCTGTGTTGGCATGTCGGTGAGACACTAACTGTGTCTCCCCAATGCCACAAAGCTAGCATTCGATATCGCCAAGAGTCCTTACTATTGGCAAGAGGTTACATCAAGTCTATAAAGCTATCACTAAGACTTCACCTTGTCGCCAAGACCTCATACCGATGATCATCACTTGTATCGCTATCGCCAAGACTTATCGGTATCGGTGAGACATCATACCGAAGCTCCAAAGTCACATAGACAATAGAATTCCCATCGGCAAGACTATTTTCCTTCGCTGAGAGATCATACTGAGCCTTTATGTTATATCCAAACATCCAATAGTCGGCAAGACTTACTGCTATCGCTGAGATGTTACTCCAAAGTCTTCAAGTCACACTGCAATGTTCCACCGTCGACGAGACTTCGTTCATCACTAAGACTTCATACCGAAGCCTCCAAGTTACCCTGATGACTCCAAATGAATACCTATCGGCAAGACATCTCCATATCGACAAGACTTCATACCAAAGCATATGAGTTACTCAAATGACCACATGTGTAACACCCTGTCGGCGAGACATACAATCTCGATAAGACTTCATACTGAGATAAGCCTTTCGGCCAAGGGTCTCCCCGACACCGCTTGTCACCTAGAGTCTCCCTGATATACGATGAGAGTGGCATGTCAGCCAGAGATCTCCACTCGATAGAGGGTTACAGTGATTGCCACAAGTCACAGCGACAGGTCCACTCGATAAGACTGAAACAAGGTCTCAACAACCAGAACTGTTCAACAAGGTTTCAACTACTAGTTGGCCAGACACAAAACATGTCACACCGACTTGGCTCTCTTAGAGGTTTCAGCCTGTGGGATTGAGGCATATATTTCCAACAAAAAATAGGTCAAAAACAAAAATTCAAAAACAAAGTCATCATGGAAAACTACGTCATCTCTAAGCTTGAACGTAGGAAAGGGTAATCTTTGATTGACACCTGAGACATTAGGTCAATCTTTAGGAGTCTATCATAATAAAATGACAATCCATACATGTTCATACTTCATCAATAAATGAGTTTGTGTCAGGTGAACTACGTCATCTCTGAGCTTGAACGTAGGAAGGGCTAATCTTTGATCAGCCCCTGAGACATTAGGTCAATCCTTAGGAGTCTGTCATAATAAATTGACAATGTATACATGTTCACACCATCAATAAACGAGTCAATGTCAATCGAACTATGTGGTCTTTGCATGTATAATGTAGGCAAGGCTAATAGTTGATCAGGCCCTGAGGCTCCTAGGTTAGGTCTTTAGGTTAGGTTCTTGGTCAAAATCTTAGAAAACACAAAAACATTAAAAAAATTGAAAATCAAAATATTTGTAAAAGATCTCAAAAATCCCAAAATAGCCTCAAAACATCTCAAAATACCAAAAAAAATCAAAAAACCCAAAATCATCCATCTCGTTTGAATGTTCACCCGCAATAAACTTCCACTCACAATAAATCAATCGTCATCTTTAACCTTTTGCAAAAAAAGACGAAACAAGTATAGAAAATTTAAAAGTATAAACTCAAATGTCAGGGTCTTAAGTCTAGGTCAATAGGTAAACAAGTTGGTTAACTCTTGGTATCAATAGCCCCTCATCCCGTTAGTGTCAAAATCATCTGATAACATCATGTCCTAGGATACATCTTTCCTACAATGGACATCAACATTAGACATCATTATAGTTTAGTCTCTGCTAGAGGTATGAAGAACATTGACTGTTTTGTCTACTTGATCTTTTCTTTTGATTTATCTTATTGGGCTCATTCTAATGACCTATCGGTGATGTCTAATCAAAATTATTTAGAGAGAAAGGAATGGGGCATTGATCATTATCTTTTGTTTGTCGTGCTTGTTGGATGTTCTAATATAACCTTGGAAAATACTTGCTTTGTTAGGTATGTATGGAGGATATTTTGAACAACTTGTTGACTACTACATGGAGAGGTCTTTCCTTTCTATGTTTTGGTCTAATATGTTCAAAGTGTGTAAAGTAAATCCTAATAAGGTTTCCATATGTTGGGCGTAAACAAAGATACTCCTATATGTCTACTGAGTCAAATTCCATCGCTCTGGATACCACACCATCTTGGTTGTTTTTACCTTGATGCATCGTATCTATGTGTGTTATCAAACATAAGAAAAGTTGTGTTGTTTATATCCCTAATCCCTGGATAATAAAAAAATCATCATCATTCATCATCCTATCTAATAAAGTCTTGATGAGTCATAGACTTGTTGGAATTTTGCATCTTCTCAGAATCAAGGGTTGATCCCTCTTGGTGGAACACCTAAAATTTTCCATGTCCCATCTCCAGTCTTGCTTAAACTTGGGTTAAAATTGTATCTAAGGGTTTAGGGTTTTGTTTCTTGTCACTGAGTTAGGGTTTTAGTTACTCAAAGTCTTATTTGAAAAACCCTTCTGAGTTTGTATCCTTGCCAAGGTTTTAATTCTCTGTTGACCCCTTGTTGTCAATCCTCGATCTATTAAGTCACATTTTGTGCCATCAAAACCCGTTAAGTAACCAACCCTTTTGTTTTGTTTTACCAGTTGTCATATGATGGGCCATTGCTTTAATTTTTCCTAAGTTAGGCTAGGTATTTTCTATTTAAAATTTAAGTCATATTTTCCATGGGTGTTATCTCTTCGTCCTAGTCGGGTCCCTCTTTTAAGATTAATGGTTTCAACATGTGTAGATATAAGGACCCATGACTACTGTTCGATTGATGCAAACAAATCTTCACCATTCCGCGCATTCCCATTTTATTTTATTGCTTATTATTTTATTCCCACGGGCTCATGGGCGAAGGCCATGTGTCTTGTACAATTGGCGGGCCTAATCTCTTTAATAGGGCATGTAGATGGTTGTCAGAGGAGATCAACAATGGGCGATGAATGATGTGGCCACATCTAGACAGTTCCCTGCATGCCCATTTGTATTTCTTTCCTATTAAAATAATCACATGGGTTGGCGGGTGGATGCCGCATGTCTAGTTTAAATAGTGGGCCCAATGGTTTCAACTAGTTTGTCACAAAGTTTTCAAATGAATCAATGGTTGATAGCGGGTGACGTGGATTGATCTTGACTACTCCCAGCTATCCCATGTGGTTCTCACCTTTACTGCCAGACTCCCAATGGGGAAGCAGGAATTTTCCATGTGGAGTGATCCATAAGACGTGGAAGTATTGGTGCAAGGGAAAATATTAATTAAATATTACAAGGGGCATGGAAAAAAATGTGCATTACTAATGCAAATATATTACACATGTTTGAAGATATCTTAATCTGGGTTGTGGATGTTGTAAGAAGGATAGAGTTGTGAGTAATTAAGAAGTGTGTATATAGAATCCAAGAGATTTGATCTCGACCTCTCCCCATCTCCCCGTTGATGAAATTTGCACATGGGTTATGACTCACGGGGGAAAGGGAAAGAAGACACATGGATCCTGGCTATAGTGACAAAGAGATGGTGGAGCCTGCATACTACAAGCAATTGGTTCCATGGGATTTTTTTCATTTGGTAAGTTTTGCAACTGTGTATAGTTGGATCTTTAATATTAAGCTGGCGAAATTTGGATTGTCAATCAATTAACACTCCAAAAAGATCAACGACTGGCATGAAAAACTCAGTTGAGGGCAAGTGAGATGCTATGGTTCTCATGAGCAAGCCTTATTAGCTAAAAGGAAATTAGGCTACCATAGTAAGGAGTTGCATAATTATTAATACCTATCTTAAGGCATAATTCAGCATTGTGAAGTATACTCTACACACTCAAGGAGCTCGTGCTATGTTTTTTCAATATTTTTCAACGTTGGAACTAGGATTGTCAACCTGTGAAGAGAACTAGCAAGCGAATTATTTCCCTCCCATTAGAATTATTTATAAGTTGTGGCTTTTCAAACTCTTGAGTCTGTTGGGGTTTTCTTGGCTTAGAATTTTTAAGGTTTGACATTCATAAAAGAGAAATTGTTAGTTCTGCATTGCATAATTTGTGTCAAACCCTTACAAAATTCATAAGCCTTGTTCAAATAAACCAAAAACCCTGCATTGTAATACATCTTGTGTTATGGCTCCTAAAGTAAAAGTGTCTTCGTCTAAAGGGGAAGATTTTGCTCCCAAAAGACCTTTGAATAAAGACCTCATTGACCAGTTACCACTCTCGACCATTTATAAACCTAAGGGCCAAATACTTCTCAGAGATATGCAAGTAGTAGAGGGTTTGATTGACAAGAATTACTTTATTAAGGATTCCAAATTTCCTTATAAAGGAAGGGAACTATTTTATAGCTGGTTCAAGAATAGAAACATGGGTATCCCAATAAGTAATCCTTCAAACTATGTCTTGGGAAAGTTGATTTTACCAAATTTTTATATGGTTGTTGACTTTCTTAAGGTAGTAGTTGCCAATTATGACCTAGTCACAAGAACTATAAGAACATATGATGGGAAGGAAATGGTCAAAATCACCAGCGAGGAATTGGGTCTTGTCTTCAAGCTCACTAGATGGAGTGATGAAATGTATAAGATAAATGAGAACACTCTTAAGTAGGAGTATGCTAAAACTAAGATTACATTTAGAGTCCACATCTTGGTGAGATTTCTAGTAGAAATTGTAGGTTGAAATATCATAATAGGGACACATGATAAAGAGCCTTTCCCTATTAGCTATTTTGTTCCATACTTTCAAAAAAACATCTATTCTATTTGCCAAATAATTGGTTATGATCTTGTCATGGGAATGCCAATGGCATGGATGTATATGGCTACCCATATTAAACACCCATGGATAATATTGTGCATTGTATGATTATGTGGGGTATCTTTTAGAAAGAATGCATGAAGGGATGATAGGGTTGAAGAAAGGTGAATTGGGAGTGAGATTCACCTGGTATTCATTATTGATGCATATGTTTTTGTACAAAGGTGCAATTTTCTTTGGGCCTAATATAACTTTGGAAACAAGAAAGGATGACTTGGATTTTCCCGTGCAATGTTGGACTACTATTTTAGAAAAAGATGATAGGACATATGATTATGTGACATTTCAAAAATTTCTTGCTTCATATTAAGGAGATTCTTAATTGTGAGTGTACCTAGAATTCCCATAGCTTTACATGATTTCGTGGGACCCAAGGAGAGAAGACCTGAGCTTGTATTTGATCATAATTGGGGAGATGTTATACCATACCCTGATTACACTATCTTAAGAGTATATGGTTCTATGGTAGCACCTCACTTGCTACCAAAGTTTGTGACTGAGAGAATTGGTTTCCTAGAGGTGATGTGGCAATTGGGAAGTATTGAAAATGGACACTTATTGAATCAAGGAAAAGTAACATTATTTCCTTTGTACACTTATCTTTTTTATTTTGTAATGACCAAGGGAGGTTGGAATAATATTCTTCATATAATCAAAGCCTACTGCATGCAAAGGTCAGTTGAGAGGGTTAAATATGACCATAAAGGTTTTATGGCTTGGTTGAAACAAAGAAACAAGAGCTCCAAATTTATACACATTTTCTAGTATCCAAAGGATGTGGTATTCATCCTTTTGGAGCAGGAAAAAATAAGAGCAAGGTGGATTTCCTTCAATAAGATGCAAAGAAAGATAAAGCAAAAATAACCTGACTTTAAGGTTCTCATAGAAACTAAAAATGTAATACAAAAGGTGGAGCATGTATCAAGGAATTTCAATTCAATAGTGGGCCACCTTGAAACTAAAGGGGTAATAAGTAAAGATAAAGGGAAAGCTCCAATTGTAGAAGAATAGAGTGTAGGAGAAATCCCTGCTATGGGAGAAAAATCTACATCTCAAGCCCCTGATGAACCAAGAATAAAGTTCTTTGTAAGGAGAAAGGGTAAGGCAAAGAAAATTGATGCAACTTATGATCCTTCTCAACAAGAAGAATATAAGCCTCCTCCTATTCCACAAGAACCACCACCATCTCCTGCAAGGCTAGTAGAGCCTGAAATTGTGGACATTGATTCTCCACCACTGAGTGAATTACCACCAAGGGAGCCACCATTGAAAAGATAAAAGTTTGAAGTGACTAGTTTGGTGGACTATGCTGATGAAGGCTCTAATGATGATATTTGGGTGTCAGAGTAGGAAATGCAAGGAGTTCCCACCACACAAGTAGTAAGGGTGACACATCAATAAGGTATGAGATTTAGTAAAGCTGATATCACAAGACTCAATGGAATAGATGATATGCGGGTTGAAGCATGTGCAAAATTCTTAAATGATGACTCATTTATAAAGAATCAAGCTTTTATGGAAATTGCAAATAGAGCTAAGAGAGATGAATATGTAAATAACCTGGCTGTAGAAAGAAGCCTTCATCCAAAATTGTTGGATTCCATCATCTAGAAAAAGGTTTTAAATGAAATGAGAGCTAGATTCTAAAAGATGACTGCAAAAGAGGGTCGAGAATTGGTGAGGAATAGTGTTATTTTGTTGCTGCTAGAATGGGACTTAGCTTCTACCATAACTTTTGACACAATAAAGAAGTGTGACATGCCTCTCTATGATACAGAAGAATAAGTTGCACTTGCACTATAGGGGTCTACTTTCAGTGCGGAATGGGAAGCCTTGGCTATATGGTCTCTAGCCCCAAGCACAAGAAAACCTGATATTGTTGACCCTGCACCTAACTATAATGAAGGCCTAATAATAAAAAGAGTGTCAAAAACATCGGATTTAGAGGTAGAAAATATGTCAGTTCATGTTGCAAAGTTTACAAGGGCCACTATAGAATCTGACTGTAGAAAAGGATAAGCTCAGGACATATTACAATGATTTTCTAGTCAAATATGGAAGGCTTGAGCAGTATAATATGCAGTGGTAGACAAAGGTAGCATTGTTGGAAAATAAGTTGTAGATTTTGCAACCTGAACAGCCTAAGAAGAATGATGTTGACTCCCCTACCACTTCACAAGAAGTTGTACCCCCAGAATTTACTGTTGAAGCAAGTTCTTCATGGACAATTGTGCCATATAACATGGGAAGTGTGCCCATTTCAATAGTAGAACCTAGTACATCAGAAGGACCACAGGCTAAAGAAGATATCAATAGGGAAGAGTTGCTTAGGTAGTTAAATAAATATAAAGAGAAATGTGATAATCATGTTGAGGAGATTTTCAAGAGAATCATGAAGATTGTCACTACAATATTGGAACATTTGAACAAAAGAGTGAAAAATAGGTTGAATAGTATTCACTATAGTTATTCATCCATGGTGGCTGCTATCAAGAATTTTGGCATTGACAAAGAAAGAGCTATTTCACTCATGGAAATTTGGATCCCTAGGAAGAAGGAATTGGTATTAATGCCAATTGGAGTTAAGTGGGATGTCAATCCACCTGAAAATTTTAAACCTACTATGATTCTTGTAGGTAAAATTGAAGGATACAGGGGAAATATTGAATCATTGGAGAACAAAATAAAAGAGTTGGTGAAATACTTCCATGAATCACATCATGGCCTTCTTCCATCCATTCTAAGGGATGATGATAGCATCAAAACTCTACAAGAGTGGAAAAATGAAACAAATTAAGTTATTTTAGATTAGGTTGTGTCAATTTGTCAGAAATTTGATATGGACACATTGAAGATAAATATGGATATGTTAACTCATGCTGAGACTGTCCTACTAGAATTTAATAAGGAGGCTAACCAGATTGCCACCAAGTATGCACCTTATAGAGAAAGGGTTGATGAAGTCATGAGTTTCAATTGGCCCACTGAAGATGAATATTTTGTATGGAAAGGCAAATACTTGGAAGGAGTGGTGGACTAATATGAAATGACAGGGTGGTAATTTGAAAATTTGAAGTCTTCAACCATGAAGAATAAAGGATAAGTGAGAGTTGCACTGCATAGCCTGGATTTAGTACAAATTAGGCTTTTGATAAAGTGTGGAAAATTTAGTGCATCTTCTTCAAGTTGAATTGATGACAAGGTTGCAAACGTGGCAATATTTTTTTCCTTTTCTTTTTTGTTTTTGTCATGCTTTCATTCTTTCACTTTGTGTGCATGGGCACAAATTTTGAGGTAACTATTTGAAGAGATCTTTTTTAAGATTAGATCGGATCTCCAACAACGAATGAAGACCAATTTCATTTCCCCACATGTTTCCCACCTCTTGGGAATGTAATGCAACTAAATAGGGGAATCTTTATTATAAGTGGTCCAATAGGATATTGACATGTGTACTTTTTGGCCTGAGGCTTGTTTTGCTCCTTCGTTTCTATAAGAAGGAATTCAGGGCTAGAAAGTAGGGTTTCATTGTTTTGCATTCAACAATGTGAATTGTAAAAGGAATATCAAGCATGTTTTAGAGTTTTGTCTTAATTTCAGAGTTTGTTATTATGTATGTAACTTTGATAACTATATAGCAAATACAATACAGAGTAATACCAATTTCATGGATATTGTCTCTCCTTGTACTCATTTTATGAGTTATGAATGAAAGTAATCCAAGATTCCTTTTGTTTGTCTCTATTATTTCTTAATAGATGTTTAATTTCATATTTTATTATTAGCTTAATGAATTAATGTAAATGTTTGGATGAGATTGTTAACTCATAAGAATTAGGTGCTATCATATTTGTAAGCAGTGATGATCATGAATGTAATAGGGGAATGTTGTAAAGCAGTGTTTCTTGAGATTGTAGGTTTCTATTGATAATATGTTGTCTAGTTGCATAGGTTGATATTGACTACGTGCTTGGAATAAGACACTAATTTGTGCAAAGTATTCATAATTTAGTTCCTGAGTTGATTCATTAGCTAATCACTTTATTTTATAAACTTTCAAAATGGATACTACTGTAGTTGTTTTGTGTTGAGTATCATCTTCTCATGATCTAAGTGTAGGATATCAGTAAATGAGCTGCCAACTTGTTTGATGTGCTACGTTGTTGAGTAATTTAATGAGAGTTATCTATTATTGACCATGTATTTGAATAATAATCATATAAATTCCTGAGTATACATTGCGGGATCACCCTCTCGGGTTTAATAGAGCCCAAAGTGTAGTAGTAGAAGTCTCACAACTTTTACTTGTTTTTTGGACAATCCCTTTGGAGTACTAAGTATTGGGAATGGCAAAGTCCATAGGTATTTTTTGAAGTCAGTTTGGTTCTTAAAAATATAAACAACACCTAGGACACACATTCTTCAATGTTAAGTGTTATGTAATGGCATTTATGAATGTTGGGTTTTATCCATAAAAAATTATAATTAATTAGTCTTGGATTTGAATTAAAGGGGCCAATTAAGGCATAAGTAACATCAATTAATTAATGAAGCCCTATATTAGTGTGAAAGTGTAAAAGTACACCTTACAACACAAAAATAAGATATAATTAAGTCTATTTTAATTAAAAAGGACCCTAAAATTAATGTGAATATGTAAAACATATTACAAAACTAAATTAAGGCATGATTTATCTTATTTTGTTATTATTATTGTCAGATCAAGTGTGAAAAAGGGGTACTTTTTCTAACACTACATACACTATAATAGATATTGTTTTGCACTATCTATTGTAATAATTATTGTTTTAAATATTTAGTAATTTTTTGTAATGTTTTATTTTTCTATTAAATTCCTTTTGTTTTTAATATTTTGGAATAATGTAAACTTATTAGTTTATATTATTTAATTTAATTTATTAATTAAGTAGATATTAGATTAATTTATCCTATTAATCTCTCTATTATATATATTAGTTTAGTTTAATCTTTTTCTTGTTATTTAATATTGATGCATATTTAGTTTTCATTTTGTATCTTGCATCTATTTTGAGGTTATTTTTCATTGTTTTATAATTTTTTCTTATTTTTTCTTGTCTCTCTATTGTCTTGATTTATTCCTTCCAAAGTCTTTTTCTCCCTCTCTTTCTCTTTTTCTTTTTGGTCTTTCGAATTGTAATTTTTTGAATTTTAGTCCTTCTCTCCTTCGCACACCCCTCAACCTTTTATCTACCCAATTCTGCTTCTTTTGTAACTCCTCTCTATATTTGCATTGCATCTTAATGATAGATCATGCAATATGATGGATGAAATATTGATGTAAAAATTCACACAGTTTTAATCCAATAATCTTATTATAATATTTTATTTTTATTTTTTTTAAATTCTCAAGCTTTTATCCTTTAACAACTTCACTATAACTAATATATATTCATTTCAATCATTCACAATTCATTTATATTTCTTACCTAAATTAATCTATACACACTAGGATTACAAACAAAAACATAAAATATTGAGGAAATGTTTTTTGGCCATCAAAAATTCCTTAAGGATTTTATCAAGAAGAGATGATGTAAGATATTTCTTGTTAAAAGAATAATTAATAGTGACTTATGATGCTACATCTAATAGTAGAGTATGTTTTTGACCAATTCTACCAAATACTGATCCATCCTTGGTAGTATCATTTGCACTTGTCTAAATATGGTTCCCTCCTAGCTACATGCACATTTTTCATGCGCAATAGTTACTGCAACATTGTCTTCTTTTCTTCCTTTGATCTATAAATCAATCAATGTTTAGTAAGAACCTGTCACAACCCTCCTTGCTGAAAATCTAATTTATTTCAGAGTTATTTTCTAAATTAATGTTTATCAAGTAAATGATATTTTGGATGTAATTCTATTATGATAATCAAAATAATTAAGTTCTTAGAAAATGAATAATTAATTTAATCTTATTGGTAAATAAATAATATTATGGATACTGCAAATAAATAAACAAATATTTATCAAATTAACATCTACTATTAAGATGATTTCTTTTAAAAAAAAAATTAAATACTTGGTGAAAGAATTAATGATCATTTTCATTTTGAAAGTTAAATATTTGTGTGTTCATAATGTTTAATACATTTTGGAAGTCAAGAAAATTAGGAAATAGAAGTGAAGAATTCTAGTTTAAATGTATTTTGTTGGTTGGGAAATAAAGAAGAATTATTCCAAAAATCATTTAATTATAAAATAGTTTCTTAACAATTTATGTTGATGGATTTTTGAATTAAATAAGTTTTAATCCATGAAATTAGTGTTATATTGTTATTTGAAAGGATAAAATTGGTTCAAAAGAATTAGGTTAGTAAAGGATGTTTTAATTATAATTCCATATTGATAATAAAGCATTTTAATCCTTTAAAGCAACTGACAAAGCAGATTTTTAAGGCTTTAAATTTGTGACTCAAATTGACAATATTTATGTGTGAAGGTATTGAAAATATTGGCTTGATTTCCATTAATCCTCAGAATTTTACATGCATCTCTTGTTCTGAGATATTTCACAGCAACAATATATTTCCAGTCTTGTGTCATGAACATTTTGTTTATTGCTGAATCAAAAATTATCTCTGGCTTAACACCTTGATAGAAGGATCTCTTTTTCCTTTTCCCTAAAAGAGTAGATTTTGAATGTACAGTGAATTGAAGGCAATCAATAGTTATCATAAATCCAATTCACAATGAAATTTAATAAGACTTCAAAGGATCTTGGCTTCCATGCATTAGACATGTGGTTATCATGCCAATAAAAATGTAAGTAAAAACATGTATTTCATTTTACCCAACATCTTTCCTCTGTACTGTTTTCCATTATGGAGTCTAGTACTTGTGGATCTATATAAACCATACCCACACGTTTGTTGGATGTGAATTAATTATCTGTCAACATTGTTGGCACAGACCAGCCGAACAGTCTCTCCAGAGCCGTCCATAGCCGACCATGTGTTGAAAACTGCCGCCTTCCTTATCTAGAACCCTTGTGATGAATCCTATTTCAACTGCCCATAATAAATTTCATATCTAACTGGCATTCTACAGTGTCAAATGAATTTAATGTTTTGATCTATAAATCTGATGGACGAGTCTTTGGTTGGAGCGCTTAGATTTGCTAAGTTCTTAGTGTCTTGTCTATTTTGTTGTGTCTCCTTATACTTTCATCATTTCCTTAGAATTTTCATTTGTTTCATTCGACTGCATCAACACATGCTGCTGGAAGTTTTTTTAAAGCTTTATTATGAAATACATTTTTGTGCTTCTCTATCTTGCCCTGGCTTTTCCTATAAATCTCTTCTGATTTGTTTGTGCATATCAAGTGACCATGGTATTATAATCACTCTTCTTGAAGCATCATACAGTGCAGTCCACGAGTTTCCTTAGTCTATACATAGTCTTTGTACTCTAATCGAGTCTATATACTGCTTAAATGAACCTAACCCCATCTCTTTAGTATGTCTTTGGAATTCAGTTTTACCAACTACCCATCTATGTTGGATGTAGAAGTCAAAAAAGATTTCATTGAATCACATATTGTGCATATCCTACAATAGTAGATTGCGTTGTCTAATCTCCCGAATGTGATAAGTCTTGTTGCAAGAAATAGTGTTACAGTATTGCCATGTGTGGTGTTGAGCCTTGAGAGAATTTAGTTGCGTAAAATGTTTGAGAATAGAACAATAGTGGCATAGGAAGCATTAGGTGCAAGAATTTGTAGCGATCACTCGCTTTCCTCGTTACAATGATCCGCCGAAGTTCGTGGAGACTAGGAGAGGCCGCTGTGGAGAATGGGCTAATTTTTTTACATTGAATTGTAGAGCACTTTGGTATTAAGCTTGCATAGTTTTGGATTTCACTGATCATGTGTGGACAGAATGTTTCTCAATCATTTTTAGAATCCAACGTAGAAGCTTGCTTATGCACTGATATTTTTGTTCTTGAATCTCTGACCTTGTACATGAACCACTGAATTTCCCTCTGCCATAGTATAGCCATTATAAAACTAAATAATTTTATCTAGACTTTTCACTTTTATGCAAATTTAAAACTATACCTCATTAAAGAGGAATAGACATGCATTTAAAGTTCTTTCCTTTAGTCTCACAGTTGTTTTTCTCTAGTCTTTCCTTTTAAATAGATAGAAAGTAGATAAGTTAAAAGATCTTTAGTCTCTTTTTAAAAAAAAAGATAGAAAGATAGATGTGTAAAAGGATGCCTTATCTTTTTTTTTAAGATTTCCTTAGCTTTTTTAGAATATTTTAGGTATGTTAAAGTATTTAGAAAGAAATAAAGTTTTAGTTGATCTTTTTTTAGAATATTTTGGATATGACACATTTAGAAAGAAATAAAATCTAGTTGATTTATAAATTGCATGCAATAGATTTAGTTATTTTATTTACAAAAAAAATAGCAAGTATTGAAAAATAAATAAAAATAGCTTTCAAAGTAGTTCAAAAATAAAGGAAATTATATAAATAATAAAAAGTGAAAAGTTAGGTGAATCTATATAATATTTGGGTTAATTCTTGTGATAATAAAATTTTCAATAATTGCATTCATCAAGTCTAATTGTGAGTGGGAATATAATTTAAATTGTCTAATATAATAATAAAGATAATAGTGTGAATTATCAAGGAAGATCTAATTCTCAAGTAATACCAACTAAATATTTCAAGTGAATGGTAATACGTAAAAGAAATTATGATATTTACATTATTACTAATACTATCAATTGATAAAATATTAATAAATATAGACGGTTTTAATATTATATGGTATTTGGAAGGATACTCAATAATAAGGAGATTCACATTGAGTTAGACCTTAAAACCTTACGATTGAAGTATTAAAAACCTTGTTATCATAAGAAGATTGCTTGGTTTAGAAGTTTTACTTTTGGTACGTATATCAATGAGTAACATTTAGTAGAATTGGTTCATATTCTATTTGTATTTAGTAAATTTTACAAGGGACTAAGAAGTAAGCAAGTTAAATGAAATTCCATTAATCCATGATAAATGAATTAGATTTATAATATATGGTTACTTTTGTATTAATCATGATGCACATTCACAATCTTATAGTTCGATTATTTTAGATAGGAATCGAGATATATATATTACTTCAAAAATATTGCATGATCATTATTATATATTATTCACAAATTAGGCATTAAAGATTGAACAAGATAATATATGCTTTAATTTCCACAATGTGTTGTATTCCATCATCTACAATTATGTTCTACATATATTATGACTCTATAATTTTCTATAAATGTATAGAGAAGTCATAGTGATTCGATTAACTTTCAAAAAGGGTAATTAGAGATTCATTATTCAATTCACATGATGATCAAGAATTGTGTAATATTTCTTTTCAAAAAATTGAACTAATGGTGACTTGGTCTAGATGCAAAAGGGGATGATAGTAGTATATCATTGACCTTCATTAGTAAATACCAACGATACCCAATGGCCATTGCATGGAGGATTGAAAGAGGTATGAGTTATATTTAAATTCTTCTTGGTAATGAATATTTCGTTCTATGATCATTATGATATGAATCTTTAGATTTTGGATTCCTAATATGGCTTAGTATTCATTTGCAAAACTTAGATTATTGTTAAAATTATTAATCAATGGTAAGTTGGTGACTTAGTAGAAATTAATTTTGCAAAGAATATAATTATTTCAATAGGTACTTACTTTACCATATTATTTCTTTTTAATCTTACCATTAAATTACTACATATTTATTTAGTAAACAATAGTCAAAATTTTAGGTAACCAATATTTTTATTAGAAGAAACATTCACTAAAATAGTTTCAATTCCTTTTCAAATCAAGATGTTACTCTTGTCATCACATTCCTAGTAGCAATTAATTGTATTCGTGTATGAAGCCTTGTATCAAGTAGATCAAGTGAAATTGTTTATTGAGTTAGTGAGTAATCTTGAGTTTCTTAAGAATCATGAAATATTAATGGCGAGTTGAGGAATTTCAAGGAAATCAAGTGACAAGGCATGGAATATCTTCTAGAAAATTGACATCCAACTAGAACATATTGGAAGGAAGGTAAACACTTAAGATTATAATAATAGCATATCACAACATACATTCTGCATCATCATTATCATTTAAGCTATGAATGAATAATATAGATTTGTTATTCTAAGCATCTTAAATTGTTGCATCATCATATCATGAGCATGAACATTTGCATTATCCATCCATACATCCATATGCATACATCATCATCTCATAATAAATTACATAGAAAATACACAAAAAGAAATACAACGATAAAATTTGCATGCATAATCATAGCATAACATTTATATATCATATCATCCATCCCATAACATGTCATGAAAAGATACTAAAAAATAAGTACATTCATCCATTGCATTGCATCGTACCATCACATATCGCATAAGCATAAAATAAAAGAAGTGCATCCATACATGATAATATATAAGCATAACACATCATCTCACATCATATGCATCCATACATTCATAAGTATGAAATAAAATAAACACATCATATCAAATCCATATCTTATATATATCAAAAAATGGTGAATGCCATGGTACAATATCTGAATTAGTTTATGTATATCGATCAAAAATATAATATCCATGAGGATATCAAAAAGGAGCCCATGAATGTATATATGTGTAAAGAATCGGAAAATAATCAAAAAGTGTCTATACAAATGAGGTAGCCTTGATGGCTGCTTCCCTCACCAACCTGTCTCTCTAGCTGATCCTTGGCCTTGGGATGTGCCCCACTCCTCTAAGAGTAATATGGCTACATAAGCACTTGTGGGACATCCCTATGGTAGTGTATCCTATATTAGGTTGCCTCATTGACAACCTCTCTATAAAATTTGGCAAACACTATCTACCCCTAAGTTGTAGTTGCTATAGTCTCAAGCTACTAGCACTGCTCAACCTCCCAAGCCAACTGCATCTCAAAAGTTTGTCTAAGCTATTGCTCTTGGTCTCTCTCAGTTTTCAAGGCCACTATATGTTGTCTAGCTTTATCTCTCTTAGCAATGATCACCAAAATCTATTGATGGGATTGATCCTTGTCACCCATAATAACCTATATCTTCTGTTATAGTTGTTGTATTTGTAAATCACATGTATTTGGCCTCAGTGGTGGTGGTTGGATTGGCTGCAATTGCACTGGATACTACTATATAGGAGGTTGTTGATTCCCTGGTGATGCTCCTAATACCTATACATCCTATCCATCTTGGCCATCCTGACCATCCTGTCCTTTGACCTGACCTCTACCTCTACCTGCACCCCTCCCTCTCGGCCTCCCTTGTGGAGGTGCACCTACTGGATCTGTCAATCAGTGAGGGGGTGTGAACCATGCATCATATGCAAGTGTCATTTGAGCATCTTCCTGTCCCTAATCATATGCCCATGGTCAAGCCACCAACTATCAAAATCCCTCAACAACCTTGTGGATTGGGACCGTAGGTCCCCATGTTCCTTACTCTCATGTTGACTTGGTGAAGATGACAGTGTATTCATCATCTGACCTATCCTACCTATCCCCAAACTATCTCGCCACCCTATTTGGAAGACCTCTTGATGATGGTATGCTCTTGACCTTGCATGTATCAATTCTATCAAGCGAAGAACAACTATTGCACATCATAATACCATGCTAACATCTAAAGGTAGGGTCGCCATCTAAAGATTGCCATATCATCAATAACCCTACACCAGTAGGGTATCCCTAGCTACCCCGTATGTTGCAGTGTGATGGAACCGTTGTATCACCAAACCACTAGATCATCTAGCTCTACATCAGCCATCTAAACAATTGGTCGAAGCACATTGATGTGCTCCCAAACCCAAATATACAGTGAGGTGATCCTTGTGTTGATCGCCCTGCCATCACAATATACAAAATTGTGCATATCATGGTACAAAGAGACCAACATCACTGGCCCCCATGTAAACTGGGTCCTCCTGAACAACATCCTATGCCAAGCTAGGCCTCATCCCAAAATGAATCCTCTGCTCTATCAATCTAGAGCAACCAAACCATAGATGATCACTGTAACAATCAATCTGAAAGTGGGTACCTGAATTTTGTACACCTTAAGGTCAATCTACAAAGTGACTAGAACAATTTCCTCTTGTTCCATCACTTCATGACATGCATCATAACCAACATCGACATTGTCTATCACGTGCTCACCATGTATCAACAAATGCAATATCCACCATACATCCTCCAATGTCATTGTCACCTCGCCAGTAGGAAGGTGGAATGATGTGATCTCATTGTGCCATCACTCACACAATGATGTCATCATTTCCAGGTGTGTCTAGATGACGTGCATATACACAATGTACCACAGGCCAATCTCCCCCAATTGCTCTTATCGCAACTCAGATAAATCACCAAGTCTAGACAAAACTGTGGGTCGATGCTCGTGGGACATCAAAGGTGGAATGACCTCCTGCACCCATGTAGCGCACGACATCAAAATTAAAAAAAATGGCTAAGTTTGGAATTTTCATCCCCAAAATAGCAATAGCGTCACTATAATACAAATTCTAAACTATGACGCTCGAGGCATTTAAATTCCAAATTGTAATATGTGTCGCTAAACACATATGCATTGCAATTTGGAATTTGGTAAACCCTAAGCCTAATTTTCAAATCAAAATATGTGTCACCCTTTACATATACATTGTGATTTAAAATCTAAAACCCTAATTCTAAATTGTGAACTATGTCATTATTCATATATGCATCACTAAAAAATTGAATTAGCATCACCGATTCTAGAAATAGTCACTCTAGAGTGACGCCGCCAAAGTTAAATTTCAAAAGGCATTAAATGCATCAAAAATTCAAATTTCAAATCAAGTTTCAAATCACATATCAGTGGTCCTATGCTTGGAAGCCTCTGGTACTCTTAAACTCGGTTGAAAATGTGTCATGGGAGCACTTGTACCATTTCGTCAGAGGGTTGGAGCTCAATTTGCAAGAAATCCTTAAGGTGTGAATGCACAAATGAATTGAAAGTGACACTTATTAACCTATTTATGCTTGCAAAATTAGGGTTTTTTAGTCCTAATTTAACCATGAAGCTAGGTTTTTTCATAATTTTCACCAATCTTTCGAAACTGGACCTTATTTTGCATAATTTTTTGCATTTTTGGTATGTTTCTTGCATCCTAGAGCCTTTCTGGACTCCTGAGGTAGCCTTTCACCTTTGTCAACAAATACACCCAAAATTCAAAATTTTCACCCGATTTCTTGAGGGGGAAGGGAATCAACTTAATCCTTCCACTGGAGCATCTAAAAAATTAGAAATTTTTTATTTTTTGATTTAAGCAACAATTTTTCATCTAAAATGCATCAGTCTTTGAACGATAGCATCAAGTACATCACTTCAAAGAGGGGCAAACTGTAGTCACTAAAAATTTTCCTAAATGATGTCATGCACTCAAAATAGGTATACTAACATCATTTCCTCTGAAAACCAATCTTCTTTTCGCTTAATTAATTAAATCAGCCTAGCTATTTAATTAATTGCATCATTTGCATCTATTAACCTAATTCATTTAATCAGGTTAATTCTCCCTTTCATGCTAACATTTTTTCTCATTAAATTAAATAAATCAAGCTATTTACTTTAATTCCCTAAATCTTATTACTTAATTAAATAACCCTAATTTATTTAATTAAACTTCATTCCACCTTTTCTCCATTCATTAAATCATTTTATTTAATGAATATCATTTTAATTCTTCTAATCCCCTTAATTGTATAATTACAATTTTTTAATTATCAATTATTAACTAATCTAATTTCCCTCCCACTTGTAAGGGAATATTCCACCTTTGCACATTCCTCCAAAAGGGGAATATTCCTATGGAATATTCCTTCCCCTTTTGCACAATTAAACTTTGTTTTAATTTACAAAATATATTTTTTCCTCACCCATGAGAATATTATATTTAGCTTCATATGGAAGTTAACTTGAAACTTCTTGTGCAAGTTAACTTTTGACCTCTTATATAGGTGAAAAGTGTGCTTGTTTGAAGGGATGAGAACCATTTATTAAATCTCAATTTTCATTGTCACCCATTGATGAGAATCCATGATCCATGCCTCCATTTTCCTCCATCCTTGACCATTGATTAGGTTTTTTTATCTCATCCCTTCATTTCTCATTTCCTCTCCTATAAATAGGTCACTATTTGGAGACAAATGGATCCATCTTTCAGAAAGAAAACTTATACTATTGAAATCACTCTCATATTTTAGCTCAGATTTAGCATATTTTAGTTTAAATTAGTTGCATAATAGCTTAAATTCCATTAATGGCTTCCATAATGCATCCATTTAGCTAATTAGATAACTAGGGTTTGAATCTTTTTAGTTTAAATCTCATTTAGATTAGATTAACATTTGTATATCTGAATCATTTTAACATAAGTCATGTTAGATTAGCTTTTGCATCATCCTCATTTAGATTAAAATCATGTTTTCATTCATATCTAACAATTGTTTCATTGATTCTCTTCAATATAATCGATTGAAACAAGCTCACTGATCCACGGGATTGGGAACGGGTCATCATTCCACATCAATGTGACACCACTCCCAAAATGAGATATGTTTTGAATGGGTTAGAGTAGAAATTTTAAACATTTTCTTAATTTAGAATGCTTTGTTTTAATGAATGTCTAGTTTAACTTCAATTTGATTGATCGAATGCCATTAGTGGCTTCATTATGCTTCAATTCTTCATGGATCAAGCATAATCATCCCATACTAATCTGACCAATCACACAAACAAAATGAAAATACAATATTTTTGGGTGATGCAAGATTTACCTTACACCACTGGATGCTCTTGCATCAAACACCCAAGGTAATTTGAAAAAGGATCCTATAACTTCTTAGGTGTTAGAGGGAAACCAAGACAATTAACAACTTCAGATAACCATGAATCTTCAACAGTCCTTCCTCCCCATTTCACCAAGTACTTTGCATATTGTTTGTTTCTTGTGCTTCTACCCACATAACTATCCATAATTTCTTCTATCTCTTCCTTTTATGATGTAGATGCTAGAATGTTCCACTTTTCCTCTGTCAATTCATTTTCCTTATCTCCTTCATGATATTTTGTCAAATCAACAATGTTAAACATAGGTGAAACATGAACTCACTTGGCAACTCTACCTCTCAAGCATTTCTTGAATCATATTTCTTTAGGATCTTGCACGGTCCAAAATTATTCATATTTAACTTATTGTATGTACCAACTGGAAACCTCTCCTTTCACAAATGAACCATGAATTCATCTCCTACCTGGAACTCATTATACCTCATTTTATAATCTACCTTAGCTTTATTTTGAGAGTTCATCTTATTGATATATTTCTTCACCTCTTCATGAAAATTCTTCAAGTGCTCAAAAAAATCTTCTACCTTGACACTACTCTTCTCTCCCTTATCTATATTTCTCAATTCAAAAGCAGTTCTTGGACTACTCCCATACACAATTTGGAATGGTGATTTACTAGTGCTCCTGCTGATAGAATTATTATAAGAAAATTATGCTTGTGGTAAAATCAAATCCCATCCCTTGGGTTTATCTCCTAAGCATCTCAATAGGTTACCCAAGATCCTATTCACCTCCTCCATTTTTCCATCAGTTTGTGGATGGTGTGCAAAACTAAACTTCAAATCATTCTTCAACTTCTTCCACAGTTTCCTCTAGAAATACCCAACAAACTTGGTATCTCAGTCTAAAACTACGATCTTGGGTAGACCATGTAGTCTAACCACCTTTCTAAAAAATAACTCTGCAACATGAACAACATCACTAGTCTTATGACATGGAATGAAATGTGTCATTTTCGAAAATCTATCCACCACCACAAAGATGGAATCATTCCCTCTTTGTGTCTTAGGTAATGCAAGGAAAAAATCCATACTAATTTCCTCACATGGCCTTAGGTAAGATAATAGATAATACAATCCACTATTTTGACTTGCCCCTTTCACCATCTAAAATACTCTACAACTTTGCACAAACTTCTTCACATCTTTTTGTAACTATGACCAATAGCAACACTCACCAACAACGTTGTAAAGCTTGATAATTAGTAAATAAAACAAACTCTTTTGGAAACAAATAGTGTCTCCATTTCTTCAAAGCTTGAACTATAGCATAAAACTCCTAATCATAAACAAAATACTTCTTCTTTTCATCATTCAATTTTTCCCTAAAATAGGTAATGGGTTTACCTTCTTGACTCAAAATAGCTCCAATGGCATTGCCACTAGCACCAAAATCTACCTAAAATACCTTGTTGAAATATGAAAGTGCCAAAATGGGTTGCTTTATAACTATCTTCTTCAACATATCATTTTTTTTTCTGCTCTTGTAATCTACTTAAAATCTTTTCTATCCCCTCTCATTGTTTCAATTAGAGGTGCACAAATACTACTGAAACCTTTGATGATTTTTTTATAAAAATTAGCCAAACCATGAAAAGATCTCACCTCAATAGGACTCCTTGGTGTAGGCCATTCAATGATAGCTTTTACCTTCTCTAGGCCCGTCTTAAGACCTTTTGTTCAAACAAAAAATCCCAAGTCTACCAACTCTATTTTTACAAAACTGTACTTCTTCAAATTGATCAACTTCTCCTCTCTTAGCTTCTTAAAAACTTTTCTGATATTCATCAAATGCTCCTAAAATCTCTTTCTAAAAATTAAAATTTCATCCAAATAAACAATGATAAATTCACCCAAAAACTCTTTTAGTACCTCGTTCATGAGTCACTTGAAGGTGTTTGGTTGATTGGTTAGTCCAAAGGGAATGACTAACCACTTGTACAAGCCCTCTTTGGTTTTGAAGGTCGTCTTCCATTCATCATCTTCTCTAATCCAAATATGGTAATAACCACTCTTCATATCTATCTTTGTGAAGTGTTCAACTCCACTGAAAAAATTCATGACGTCATCCATCCTTGGAAAGGGAAATCTATACTTGATGGTGATCTTTTTGGTGGCTCTGCAATTTGTACACATTTTCCATTTTCCATCTTTGTTTGGTGCTAGTGTTGCAGGTACTACACATGGACTCAAACTCTCTAGAATCAATCCATTTCACAAGTATTGCACTTGTCTATTCAACTCTTGGATCTATGTTGGAGTCATATGATGAGTTTCCTTATTCAAAAAACTAGCTTGAGGAATCAAGTCCATCTAGTGGCTAGTATTCCTTACTAGAGGCAAACCTTTAGGTACATTATCAAAAAAAAATCTTAAAACTCATTCAATAAATCTAAAACTCCTACAAGTACCTCATTAGTATCTTCTTTATCAACTCTAGTGATCAATGTGAAACACATATGCTCATGTCTCATACCTTCTAGGAACTTTCTTTCATCAACCAAACAAATCCTTGTATTACTGCATACCTTTTCTTCTACCTTCTTCATGGGTTTCAACTTATGATGAATTCCATCCTTGGTCAAGGAATAGGTGTTGGCATGTCTATTATGCACTGCTCATTGATCAAACTACTGCGGTCTACTAACAACATGTGAAAAACATCCATAGATATAATATCATACAAAACCTCATCCTGATAGTTACCAATCATAAAATTTACCAAACATTTTTCATTGAACAAATCCCTATGGTCCTTCTGCAACCATGCGATTTGATATGGATTTGGATGCCTTCTCCTCTCCAACTACAACTTAGTAACTATTTCCTCTGAAACAAGATTATCAATGCCACCTCCATTAATGATAATGTTATCTCCCAAAAATGCACCCTAAGCAAAGTTGTGAAAACTGAGCTTTATGGAGAAACATGGGATCATTTCAAGGTTGTGGGTCACCTGAAGCTGAAATGAACCTTCGAAGAAGGTCGGATTCCTTTGTGATGTCACCTAAACTACTAATCTTGTAAAGGGAAAGGAAGAAGAAGTATACATTAGAACTAACGTAAAACACTAACTCTATGGTGATGCACCAAATTTAATAAGAAGGCATATAACACAGCTTAGACACACAATTTCAGTCAATGACAAAAGTATTGTCTTACACAAGTCAATCACATACGTTTTCTGCATAAACATTTCATGAAAAGGTTCATATGGCTACACCCCTAGAAGGAAGAAACAACTTCACAACTAGAGAATATTGCACTATAACACATCTCACAACCTGCAAAAACACATAGTACTCTACAGAAAGGTGCTGAAATAAGACATAACCACAAGGAATCATACAGTTTCACAAGTAGTTTCATCAATTATACGAATGCACATGATTTAATAGAGAGATTAAAAAGGTAAAGTACTTATACTCATTGATTTCAATGGTGAACACTGATATACATGTCTGTCATGAGCTACAAAACATAGCCTCTCTTCTGCAAAGAACTCTACAAGTTACAGAAGCAGAAAAAGAACCAAGTCCGAACTATCTACAAAAAGGAAAAAAATGCCCTATATACAAAAGAGTGTCGGCCCCTTTGGGCTTACAAAAATATCTCCCTTCGGGATAAATCTCCCTTAGATCTTTTTGATGAAATTAAAGTTGCATCCTCGTGGCCATGTCGGTGTAGAGTCGCTCTAGGAATGGCCTCCCTGATCTTTTGCAACTACCGCATTCACTTCTGGTCTTCGTGTCCCTCGTCTTCGAATCTCCTTTAGTCGAGATGCTTTGAATGCCTATGAGCCCAGGGCAGAGCCACGTCATGTTCCCCTTGTTGATCCTCCTGGCACTGGTCAAGCTACAAATGGTCCACCTGTAGCTTCCCCAGATTGGTCCAATAGATGCCACACAAGCTACTTTGGGCGGTCAAAGCTCTTCATCAGAATCGCATCTCGGTGAGACACTAGAAGTGTCTCACCGATGTGATTATGCCCCTCTATAGCTATCAACATAGAAAACAACTGTCGCTGAGAGTTCTCATCGGGCCACAAAAGTTATATCGAAATCATCTTTGTCATCGCTCAAAATATTGGCAAGACATATCGCTTTCGGCAAGATGCTACAGTGAGCCCTTCAGGAGTCATACGAACATCGCCACTTCATTCAAAAATCCATTGCTGTCGGGCAAAGATTACGTGTTTGGGAAGACCTTATATCGAGCCCCTCCTCTCTCGGTGAGCACATCCATGTTGGCAAGACCCTACCGAATCGACAGGACCTTATAGCGATGCCAAATATTTCTCCCCGGGCTCATTCTGTATCGGCCAGACCCTACCGGGTCTGTGAGACCTCATGGCGAGCTCATTTCATTTAACCTGAGCTCACTTTTGTTTTAGCGGGACCCTATCTTGGTCGGCAAGACCCTTCATTGAATTCAAAATTTCCACTGAGACTCCCCGATGGGGACCACCATTCCATGTCGGCGAGACAACTCCCTTTCACAGAGACATCATACCGAAGGGGAAACCCTTCAGCAAAACCTCCACACTTCGGCCAGACCTCCTGACGAATAGAAGTATTTCTCCCCGAGCTAGTTCCACCTCGGCAAGACTCCTCCTCGTTGAGACCTTATGGCGAAAGTAGACCACTCACCCTGAGCTCGTTCCGTTTCGACCAGACCTCATTGTGACCCCCTTTCTATCAGCTGGACTTCTTACCGAACCCATTATCTTTTGGCGATCTCATTTCATTTCGGGGAGATAAGCTTCCTTCACCAAGACTTCCTCTTGATGGTTGGAAATCTCCTCGAGACCATCATCTTATGCCGAAGGGATCCAGTCTCAGTGAGACATTAC
The DNA here is from genome assembly GCA_007258455.2 of Sequoia sempervirens. Taxonomy (NCBI): domain Eukaryota; kingdom Viridiplantae; phylum Streptophyta; class Pinopsida; order Cupressales; family Cupressaceae; genus Sequoia; species Sequoia sempervirens. The sequence continues at coordinate 181,073,980 of VDFB02105785.1, read as the reverse complement.
TGCAGTCACCAAGACATCTCAGCGAGCTCCACCTGATTTCTTGAGCCCACTTTTGTTTGCCAAGACCTCCTGTCGAAGGCAATATTTTTCCTTCCCCGCCGACAACCTTGTGAACAACTTTCGATGAGACCTCCGTTAGTCGTCATAACCTCATGCCAAGCTCAAAATCTTCAGGCAAGCTCATCTCATATCGGGGAGACCTCCTTTGGTTGGGGAGACCTTCTGCCGAAGGCAAAATCCTTCACCGAGGGTTCCATCTTTCGATGAGATTCTGCCTCTATCGCCGAGACATCTCCCCAAGCTCCTATTTCTTCAGCGTACTCTTTTTCATTTTGGGGCAATTACCAATGGTCAGCGAGACCTCTCGCCGAGCTCCCTCTTGTCTCCCCGCTGACATCTCTTTTCATTGAGACCACTCATTTGTCATCGGGACTTCCTACTGAAGGCAAAACCTTATGCTGACGGTGAAACCCCCTTCGGCAAGACTCTGTTTGTTCGTTGAGACCTCATGCTGAAAGAAAACCGTCTCCCCTGATAGCAACTTGGTGAATGACTGTTGGTGTGACTCCCGCCGGTTGGGAAGACCTCACAGTGGGCGACAAGACCCTATGGCGAAAGCATTCTGCTTCGGCGAGACCCTTCAGTAGTCAGCCAAACCCTTTGGCGAAGACATAACCTTATGTTGAGAGCTCCCTGATGGACAACTGTCGGCATGAGCCCTTTCAAGTGGAGAGATACATGAAGACTCTTGGTGACCCGAAAGTCTTGGCAATTGGTCTATTCAACCACATAGGATGCACTACTAGTCGGCAAGACAACAGGAAGGTCTTGCCGACTTCCTTCTCTGGTGATTTTTGTGCCAAAATGATTGAGGTAGACTCTTCGAAGGAGCTCCTTGTGAAATGTCATTAGACGCATGACCTAACCCTTGATACAAAAATTATCAATCGGCCCTTATGAACATCTGAAACACAATTAATCCTACCTGATTGAGCCCATAGGTGAAAATTGAGCAACAATAACATTACAAACTTTACCTTCACAGTTACATCAAGTGTGAAATAGGTTCTTTCTTTGATTTGGTTCCTTCTCCTCATTTAGAAAGGCTCTTCTGACAACAAGGGCCTCTCCTCTTTTAGCATCTTCAAAATGTGAAGACTTGGCATCTTCATCTACATGCACACCTTGTGCATTTCCTTCAAGTCTTCTATGTTTTCTCCCTTGATGTTTGGGAAACTTATAGGCTTTGTATCCTTCTTCTCTACATTGAAAATAGGTTCCAAAAAAGTCTCCTCTTCCTCTTTGGTCTCCATTATTTTGATCTCGAGGATGGTAGGTATTGTCTCCCTTTTGGTTCCGACTACTACTAGATCCTTCACTCTCTTTTTGATCTCCGCTTTGAACTCCATATGATCATTCATTAGCCTTTCCACCATGACCTCCACCCATTTTCTTTATTTCAAACCTTTTGTTCATCTTTTCTTCTACCTTCAAAGAAAATTGATATGCATCTTCAATGGTAGACATTCTTACCAAAATCAAATCCTCTTGGATTCTTGGCTTCAACCCATTAAAGTAATAGGAAACCTTCTCCTTGTTGGCCTTAGAATGGCCTATTCTACTCAAAACCTTGTAGAATTCTTCTTTGCACATTTTGATAGACCTCCCTGCTTGCTACAATCCTTGCATCTTCTTTAGAAAATATAATTCATAATTTGTATGAATTAACTACCTCTTTAGTTTCTCCATCATTTGATCCCATTGGGTTATCTTCTCTTTACATCTTCAGTTTCTCTCCAACTATACTTCATTCCACCATATGCTAGCATGGCCTTTTAGCTTGGCCTTTGCAAATGACCCTCTTTGAATCTTTTATTTACTCTAACTCAAAATACTCTTTCATGTGATTGACCCAATTGATAAATTCCTCTAGATTCAAGTTTCAAAAAAAATAGAAAATTCTATCTTCAACCTCTTTCCAATCTTGGAAATGGCACTAACTAGTTTGACTTCTCCAGGATCTATTACAACCTATGCTTCTTCTTCGAATGACTCTTCATTTCAGCCTCATTTTCACTTTCATCTCTTATTTTGACATCAGCTCCTCTATGTAACTCATCTTGTAGTGCTTGAACTTGTCTTTCGAGGGCTCTAAAATACTCTTCTGTTACCCCAACATTTATCCCACCACGATTTCTTCATGGACATATCTTTTCTCACAAATCCACAACCACAAGTCTTGGTGTAAATTACCTCACATCCAACAATATTTCTACACACTCAAGAACTTCTGCTCTGATACCACTTGATGAGGGTACTCCCCTTACAAAACCACATACACACAACTAAACAAGAGAGATAAAGAGAAAATGAAAAAAGAAACACTTGCTTTCTATTATCCTGATGAAGTGAAATTACAATACTAAGAAAAAAATATACTACAACCACATGGGCCTTCTCATTACAAAAATATGCAAGCCAAAAACCATGATTTGCACTATCGAAGATCTCCTCTGCAACCCCTATTCTCCCTCTTTATCCAAGATGTGTAACTACCTTAGAATATTCTGGAAGGTGTAACCCCATTTTGGCGCCACAAATTCCATCATCTATTTCCCACTCTAGAGGATTGTTTTTTGTATTTTATATTTATATATTTACAACTTCTTGGGGTCATAACTTTCGATCCAACCATCATATTTTCAATTGTAATATATCATTAGAAAGCTTGTGAAGAGATCTGCAACCATCTTACACCAAATCTAAAAGATCAGATATTGTACACCTTGTTTTGGGGCTTTAAAGGGCCTCAAATTTTAGTTTTAAACTTCATTGGAGAAATTCCTCAAGATAAAAATTTAATTTCATCCAAACGGTACAGGATTTTGAGATGATTCTTTCACCAAAAAAAATATTTTCTAATTTCACTCCCTGGGGTCAATTTTCATGTCCATAGGAACCTAAATAAGTTGTCTTACTAAAATAGAAATTGACTGTTTTTGGTTCCTTCAAACTTCTAACTATCCCATGGTCTACATGAGTCACCATGGGCCCCAAAACAAATAAGGAAACTACAAACAAAATGAAAATTCAATATTTTTGGGTGATGCAAGATTTCCCTTACACCACTGGATGCTCCTACATCAAGTTCCCTTTTGATAGTAAAAATTATGTTGATAATAACTTGTATGTTGGACTTGGATATCAATATTATCTTGAAATAGACGATTTTTAGGAATATTGTGAGAATTATTATCAAGTCCAAAAAAGAGATTGGATGAGACTCACCCTCCAATTGTTGGAAATTGTGCCTCTACTTGTTGGCTTGTATCTCTTCATTATTGGCCGATCTCCTTCGTTGTCACGACATTGGTGGTTTCTATAACCTTGTCGTGGTGTTTGGAAGTTTTGTAACTTCCCAATTGGCTGACCTCCTTTGTTGTTGCGACATCGTTGGTTTTCATAACTTCGCAACCTTATCGCTGAGTTTGGAGGTTACGTAACTTCCCCATTGGGTGACCTCCTTTATTTTCATGGCATCAGCAGTTATGGTAACTTAAGAACCTTTTTTGAAGTTTTTGTTCTCCAACTAGGCGACAATGGTATCAGCTTGTCACAAGGATCGGTAAATCTGTAAATTTTTTGCGATGGTTATGAAGTTATCATTTTTAGCGACACGCCGATGGGTGTTCACCTTGGTGGGGCTATGTTGATGGTTGGTTTGACCGTGGGTGTATGAGTGAGTTGGTAATCAAAAGGGATAACTCATGGATACCTAAAGTCTTTGGGATTTTTTTTATAAACTAATGATTGATAATATTCTGCGCCAATGTGGGATAATGTCGATGGTTGAGCTTCTTGGCGGTTGAGTGAACTAAATTGGTTTTGGATAGTAGATTCCTGGAAACTGAATTGATATGTTTCCACGCATGGTATCCTGAAGGGATGGTTGGGCCAATAGGCTGGCTAGTAAGGCTGAGGTTGTGAGGCTGGCTGGTAAGGCCATAGGGCTAGCCATGAGGCTAGCTAGTAAGGTCGTAGGGTTGGCAGTGAGGTTGGTTGGTAAGGCCATAGGGCTAGTCATGAGGCTAGCTGGTAAGGCCGAGGCCGTGAGGTTGGATGGTAAGGCCGAGGCCATGAGGTTGCCTGGTAAGGCCGAGGCCATGAGGCCAAGCTAGGAGAGAGAGAGCTGAGGGATAGAGTAGGAGTGAGGAAGATTAGAAGCAAGGTTATGCTACCAAAAAAATCTCTCTTGATAGAATGTATTGAACAATATTTCATTGTTAATCTACACTATATACTATGAGAGAGTATTGTAACAATGCAAAGGTTGTAATGGACTGGGAGGTTGATCACGGAAATGAAAAAGGGAGAGAGGATCTAATCTGTATACTGAAAGAGGGTATTGTAACTGTTGTCAAATAGATTGCACTTGAATGCTTGAATATTGAAATTCAGCAATCTGTTGAAACATTGGAACTAATTCCAGGCTGTGGGTATCCTATAAGGAATTAGAACTCCACATTCTAGGCTGGTTCCTATTTAATTTTCTAGTTAATAACTGAGTGATTTGCTAGAAAAGGGAGAAAGACCAAATCTAAATTCTGAACTATGAAACTTAACTATGGTGATGCATCGAAGAATTCAATATGCAGACTTAACTCACAGAATGATTACTCACTATTTTCATTTGTACAACTAGATCGAAAAGATTAAACACTTGAATGTTTTAAACATAGGCTTTTAAAGAAACAATCATAGAAGGAAAATATGATTCCCACAACTAGACTATTTGATTATTGATTAGCACAATGTTTAACCAGTGGATTTAAACTTGGATGCATACAAAAATTCATTAAGGCAACAAAAATATTTAAAGGTTTCATAAAATGCAAACACAATAATCACTTCGATCAATCCTACATGACAATGATGCTTGAAAACTTGAAGGCAAATTCTAAAAAAGATGGTAATGAAAGGAGTCTTTCTACAAAAACACACTAATTGACCTATAAACCTGTTGATGTATTAATCTAAAAATAATGCTGAGTTATAAAATAATTCACTTTTGCAGAGTGCAAAGGAGAAAAATAAGAACCAGTGAAAAAACAGTTAATTTTTTTCAATATATACAAAAGCCTTCAAAAGGCATGGAAAAAGAACTGAAAGTCAAACTCAAAGAGAAGATGATAACTCCAAGGTAAATTACGAGCAGAAGCAAATATCTCTTAAAAAAAGGGTCAAAATCATGCAAAAATGAGTGCACTCAGGTTCAAACTCGCTGTCAAGTCATAACTGAAACATGGAAAACTCAAACTAAACTGGAAATCCCTGAGAAGGTGAGCCCAAGCATGCAAAAACCACCTTGTTTGTACCAATCTGCCCATGCGAACAAGAACTCCACTTTGCCTAATATTTTATGCTTGCATTCGAGATAGTTAAATAAATTAAATGATTTATATTTTATCATTTAATTTATCAACTTTACAAAATGTAATGCAAGGCATAAAATATTTTAATTTATCTAAAATGGAATTTTGACTTTATAAACATGAGCCCATGCATATTCTAAAATCCGCCACTACTCTCAGCATATATCAATATCTTAAGGTATATAATTACTGTCAGTTATAGGTAAAGAAGACTCCAGTGTTTTCATAGGGTTGCACACTTCTTATGTTATTCATATCATATATCATATGATGAATACATATGTTTCCTCAAATACTAAATTCAGCCCCTTCAAAATTTGGAGGACTTTTTAATTGACTTAGAAGTCAATATTCACAGTTCAAAAGAAATGATGAAGGGAGACAAAAGAAACCTAAAAATGAGTGAACCCTAATCATTTCCATTCTCGCATTTGACTTCTTGCTTGGAGAGGAAGTGCCGCCATGAACTAGGGTTTCACAAGGTTTTCTAGTTGATCTTCTCTATGGACTCTCTATGAGAAAAGGCTTGGATTTTCCTAAAGGCTGCAACTGAAAAAAACTGATACCTGGTAAGCCGTAGTCTTCAGATTTAGAGCATTTTTGGCTTTTAAGTTGTGGTTGTAGCATCTTTTGAGGTATTTTTGAATAGAAAAGAACAAACAAACTTTCTTTATCTCTGGCTACATCTTCACACTCTTTTCGTGGGTTTATGTAATGTTTCTTTCTCTGTATATTTCATCTCCACTAAGGCTGAAACTCTCTTCAATGTTGTGGCCCTCCTCATGATCTTTCCTTTCTTCTCATAATTTTCATGTAGTGATGTCTTCTGTTGGCTGCCATGAGATAGCTCGACTTGGCTTTGAGGGTTATCTGAAGATTCATTCTAGTATTCAAGATAAACATTCTCTACGACCGACAATGGGTAAGAACTTTATTTATCTGGATCTGTACGAATAAGCTTGGACTTGCTTCATTTTTTCTATGTATAATCTCAAATATAGGTCATCCCATCATGAGCTTGCTTAGTAAGGAATTTGGGTATTTTTTTCTCCCTCTTTCTATTGGTAGAGCTTCAAACGGGTTTAATAAAATCAAGAAAAACAATTGTAATTACTTCCTCTGTCTTTATTCTACTATTGGTGCTTGGAATTCATGAAATAGATTACAGGTTGTGGCTTCTCATTGTTTTTTAAAACAACATTTCTTTTGTCTAGCCATGATCTCTTCAAATTTGTGCTTTTGGGTGTTCTTTCTATGTTCAAGCTCACATCACATATGGATCATTCATTGCGGCATCTGTGCTTTTTCTTGTCAAAACTAACCATGTATAGGCCGCGGCTTCACCTGTAGCTGACATTCCGTCATGAGCCTATGAGTCATTTTGGTCGGCTGACCCTACCACCATGTAGGCCGTGAGATATCATTTCTCTATATTTAACCCATTACTTTTCCTCTCTACTGCCATGAAGAGATGTTATTTCTCAGAATGATATGGTTGTAAAAATGTGCACAAAAAGGATTATATAAGGAGGCTCCCAAGATTTTGAATTAATACACGCATGTCTCTTGTTGTAGCCATAATCAAAACTATGCATCACTTTGATCTTGTGGAAAGTTATGACTACCTGTAAATGTTGGGGGGTTTCTCTTGTAATTTTCTGTGTTCTTCCTCCATTTAGCTCATAGATCTTTTACTTTGCATATAACCCATTGAAGTTGCATAACAAAACAAATAGGTGGCTTCATTATCCCAGTTATGAATATTGACTTTATGTAAACTCGGTCCTCCTTCGCAAAGGGTATTTATTGGCTTCAATGACTATATATCATATAGACTGTTATATATAATTCCTATATATCATGCTATCACTAAAAGTTGTTCCTCTTTTCTGCTATTCTTAATGATTGTTGTTGTAGGTATCATAGTAATGGAACTTGGATGTTTTAAATCTGAAATTGATGAGCTCTTTTAATGCATTTTAAAGACCATAATACAGCCTCTGACCTGGGAAGTGTTTTCAGTGTGAAAATCTTATTCAATACTGGTAATTGTATGATATTTAATGTTGTGTTGTACATGCTCTCGCTCTATTAAATTTCAAAAGAGAAATAACAGCTGGTTGTAACATATGTGTGCAAGCATAGTTAATCCTCATGGTATCTTGTGAAATAAATTTCAAAACTCCATGAAATAGGTGAGTGTTCGATATTCTGTTTCAATTTCTCTTCAGTGTAAAGAGGCTCGATACTTCATTTGAATTTAATATGAAAATGTAAAGTAGAGCTGAAAACAGGGGTATCAATGAAAACTATGATGAGCTCTCACACTATTTGATCCTTTCTTGACATGAAGAGCAAAGTTATGTTGTATGCTCAAACTATTTTTTCTTGAATCTCTTTGAAATAAACCTGCTTGCATGATTATATCATTTAGTTTCAGCAGCATTGATGCTTTTAATGACTGTTATCAATATTCATGAACTTACGTATGGAACTTGAGAGTGTATCCTACTTGATATACTGAGCTCAACCCTTGTGGGAGCCCGTTTTACTCCACATATCTGATAAAAATATTCTCGAACATGATGAACCTATTCCTGCACATTGAAACAAACAAGTTAGCAAAATAAAAGAAGTTGAAATCTTCCATTGAGTTATTTTTTCCTTGATTGTCATCCTTTCATCTGATGAATGCTTGATTTATCTCAAATTACATTCCTGTTGGTAGCATAGGCGTAAGGCAGAATTTAATTCATCATTGCTTAGAGTACATCTCTAACGCCATTCCTTCATAATTTTGTAGGTTCATGGAGCGAGGAAACGAGGCTGCAACAGCTTGGAGACGCGACGACTGAGGACACCAACGAAAGTGATTCATCATTACAGGCAATGATGAATTGATCCTCTTCTTTACGCTTATGTTATGTTCAGTAGTGTAGTTTGTCTTTGAATTTTGTATTCATCATTTTATTGTCATAATCAAATTCAAATACTCTCGCGGCTTGTGCGAGATTCAGTGTTTTTACAAAATGAATAAAAAACATTATTATGAAAATTTTCTATTTTCTATTTTAAATACTTGAGCAATAAAGCTATGATTAAGATGTAAATTGATCTCTATGATGATCAATGTATACTTTTAATCAGAAAAACATGAAAATTTATGTACCTATCAATGATGAATTTGATTCAGCTCTACCTGTTTGAGCTCATAGTGAAAAATAGGTAACAAATTGGTGACCTTTGTGGAGTGTTTGCCTGCTAAACACAACAGACCAGAATATAACTTATCCATTGGGCATGGAGTCCATGTTCTATTATGTTTTAACTCATAAAACCATAACTTAGCTTCAAAACACACAAATTGAAAGAAACTACTGCAATTCTGTTGAAGACAGAATCTAAAAAACTAGGTGCAACAACTACACTTATTGAAAGCAAAACAATACTGGAATGAAAATGTGCCACGGGGCACTTATTGAAAGAAAAAATGAAACTCTACCCTACCCTACACTAACCAATAGTACTAGTGCTCAGACATGACCATTCACTAGTTGTGAGAAATAGCTACCCTTGCTTGACAACAAATACTGATTTTCATGCTTATGGACAACTGAAAATAGATGAAGCACCTTAAGATGCTCAATAAAATGGTGCAAAACTTCATAAAGAGTGTACACAAAATCACTCATCCCTTGAAAATGACCAACTGTACTGTTGGTTTGGAGTGGAAAGATAGGTTGAATTTGTTGTCCTTTTATTGAAACTGCATCAGGTGCACTTTGAATATCAGTCCTAGAAAGATACCCGATTGGGCATCCTCTTGAGAGGTTAAACTGATAACTCCTTTTGTTGACTTCTCCCTTATCAACTATAACCTCTTCAATCACTTGATTACACTGAACACAAACCTTTGTCTTGAAAGGTGCTTCAATATCTATGTTTTTCCACATTTCTTGCTCTACTTTAACAACCCCTTTTTGTGAATCAACCCCTGTACCTTCCAGCATCGGATTGTCTTCATTATTCACTAGCCTGGGCTTTTGATCGCTACAAGAGTTCAACAAAGTGGCAAGTTCTCTACAAGCTAAACAGGTGGGATCTTGACAGTCAAACCTTGATATGTCTTGAAGAGATTGATCATCTTCAATTAATACACTTGACTGCTCTTCAAGGCAAGCTGCTTTCAACTCATTCATGTCGGCCTCTTCGATGTAATACAAAGGAAGTTTTGAAAAAAAAATTGATGCTTGATCTAATTTATTTTTATGTTTAGAATGATAGTTAGTAATATCCTCATGCAAAATAATATTATCATCCTTGCTATCATGGACTAGCAACTCACAAAATCTTCAACGTGCTCTTACTGCTCCAAAACAGTTGATAAGTTGAGCACCTGTAAACTGTCTTCCTCATTGTCAATAAATCCAGGTAGTTGGTCAAACAAAGAAATTGAAGTTTCCTCCTCAAGTGGCGTCTTGTCCAATGAAACCTTGACAACTTGTCTTTGCGACAAAAAACTTTCACCTTGTAGCCTTTCCATTCTACTTTCGTTCATCTCATAAAAAGCATTGGAAAACTTGTCAAATGAATCAAAGTGTAAAGGATTCAATGTCAAGCTTGAACCTACCTCTTCTATATAGGTGTTATGTTCATTTTCAGCTAGAAACACACTATAAACAGCAACAACCTCTTGCTTGACATGTGATTTTTCTATTTTACTGGCACAAAAGGGGCTGCAAGAATGTTCAACTACTGAAATAGGATTACTAAGTTCATTATGAGGTGTTCTAGGCTGCTCTTGGCTACAAATTGGCTGCTGTATTGAAAAAGCACTCCTAAAACTTGGAATTTTGATTGGTTTAGAATCCACAATCCTTTCCTATTCAATCTCTAGCTGCTCTAAACGGTAAACCTCCAAAGCTAAATGCAATGGATTTACATTTCTAATATTCTCCATGATAAGTGAGCTATCTTGATCAATGGGCTGCTCTGCAAAAAACTCATCTTGAAAGGGTTGATTTTCGTCTTGAAAGGGCTGATCTGGAATGAAGGGAGTTGTTTGGACTTCATGATTTTGAGAAAAAAAACATCATCTGCTCTTCTTTTGCAGCTAACTCCCACTCGAGCCTTTCTTCAAACTATCTTCTTTGTGTCTCCAATTCCTGCTCATGAAGGTAGGCCTGATAATCTAATTCCTGCTACTGCAAATCAAGTTCTTGTTACCTCCTAAACTCTTCTATCTGCTCTGTGATGTCTAACAATATGTCCTTCATGTGCTTCATGTTATTTTTCATATAATCAACCTCTTGGAGTTGATTGTGAACATATGAATATTGATCTGAAGGTGAAGCAGGGGTGGGTGGGAGGTAAGCATGTTGAGCATGATGATAAGCTATTGTTGCATGGCTATTTGGGATAAAACCAGAAGCATGATTGGCCTAATATGGCTAATAGGGTGATTGGTTGACAAGATTTTCATGAAACGGAAGTGGGTATACATGTTGACTATAAAAATTTGTCATCTCTACTCATATAAATATTGGAAATTAGAATATTAAGCTTGAATTTGAAACATACCAGCACTGAACTTGTTGAAACCAGTAGATGTGCTCAGAGTCACCAGGTATAAATATGTACCTCTAAAAGGTAAAATACATTGCTATATATACTAGGACAATAGCTTGAAACTTTTGAATTTATTCTCTGAAGTGATCTTCAGAGTCCTATTGGGCGTGCCAAAAACTATTGTCAAACAGATTGCACCCAAATGCTTGAATATTGAAATTCAACAATTTGTTGAAACATTGGAACTAATTCTAGGCTATGGGTATCCTATAAGGAATTAGACCTCTAGATTCTAGGCTGGTTCTTATTTAATTTTCTGGTTAATAATTGAGTGATTTGCTGGAAAAGGGAGAAAGACTAAATCTAAATTCTGAACTATGAAACTTAACTATGGTGATGCACCGAAGAATTCAATATGCAGACTTAACTCATAGAATGATTACTCACTATTTTCATTCGCACAACTAGATCTAAAATCTTAAACACTTGAATGTTTTAAACAAAGGCTTTTAAAGAAACAATCATAGAAGGAAAATATGATTCCCACAACTAGACTGTTCGATTATTGATTAGCACAATGTTTAACCAGTGGATTTAAACTTGGATGCATACAAAAATTCATTAAGGAGATAGAAATATTTAAAGGTTTCATAAACTACAAACACAATAATCACTTCAATCAATCCTGCATGACAATGATGCTTGAAATCTTGAAGGCGAATTCTAAAAAAGATGGTAATGAAAGGAGTCTTTCTACAAAAACACACTAATTGACCTATAAACTTGCTGTTGTATTAATCTGAAAATAATGTTGAGTTACAAAATAATTCGCTTCTGTAGAGTGCAAAGGAGAAAAATAAGAACCAGCGAAAAAATAGTTAAGTTTTTTCAATATATACAAAAGCCTTCAAAAGGCATGGAAAAATATTTGAAAGTCAAACTCAAAGAGAAGATAACTCCAAGGTAAATTATGAGCAGAAGCAAATATCTCTTAAAAAAAGGGTCAAAATCATGCAAAAATGAGTGCACTCAGGGTCAAACTTGTTGTCAAGTCATAACTGAAACATGGACAACTTGAACTAAACTGGAAATCCTTGAAAAGGTGGGCCCAAGCATGCGAAAACCACCTCGTTTGTATCAATCTGCCCATGTGAACAAGAACTCCACTTTGCCTAATATTTTATGCATGCATTCGAGATAGTTAAATAAATTAAATGATTTATATTTTATCATTTAATTTATCAACTTTACAAAATGTAATGCAAGGCATAAAATATTTTAATTTATCTAAAATGGAATTTTGAATTTATAAACATGAGCGCATGCATATTCTAATTTCCGCCACTACTCTCAGCATATATCAATATCTCAAGGTATATAATTACTGTCGGTTATAGGTAAAGAAGACTCTAGTGTTTTCATATGGTTGCACACTTCTTATGTTATTCATATCATATATCATATGATGAATACATATGCTTCCTCAAATACTAAATTCGGCCCCTTCAAAATTTGCAGGACTTTTTAATTGACTTAGAAGTTAATATTCACGGTTCAAAAGAAATGATGAAGGGAGACAAAAAAAACCTAAAAATGAGTGAACCCTAATCATTTCCATTCTCGCATTTGACTTCTTGCTTGGAGAGGAAGCGCCGCCATGAGCTATGGTTTCACAAGGTTTTCCAGTTGATCTTCTCTATGGACTCTCTATGAGAAAAGGCTTGGATTTTCCTGAAGACTACGATTGAAAAAAATTGATACTTGGTAAGCCGTAGTCTTCAAATTTAGAGCATTTCTGGATTTTAAGTTGTGGTTGTAGCATCTTTTGAGGTATTTTTCAACAGAAAAGAACAAAGAGACTTTCTTTATCTCTGGCTACGTCTTCACACTCTTTTCCTGGGTTTATGTAATGTTTCTTTCTCTGTATATTTCATCTCCACTGAGGCTGAAACTCTCTTCAATGTTGCGTCCCTCCTCATGATCTTTCCTTTCTTCTCATAATTTTCATGTAGTGATGTCTTCTGCTGGCAGCCATGAGATAGCTCGACTTGGCTTTGAGGGTTATCTGAAGATTCATTCCAGTATTCAAGATAAACATTCTCTACAACGGACAATGGGTAAGAACTTTATCTATCTGGATCTGTACGAATAAGCTTGGACTTGCTTCATTTTTTCTATGTATAATCTCAAATATAGGTCATCCCATCATGAGCTTGCTTAGTAAGGAATTTGGGTATTTATTTCTCCATCTTTCTTTTGGCAGAGCTTCAAACGGGTTTAATAAAAGCAAGAAAAACAATTGTAATTACTTCCTCTGTGTTCATTCTACTATTGGTGCTTGGAATTCATGAAATAGATTATAGGACGTGGCTTCTCATTTTTTTTTTAAAACAACACTTCTTTTGTCTGGCCATGATCTCTTCATATTTGTGCTTCAGGGTGTTCTTTTTATGTTTAGGCTCACATCACATATGGATCATTCATTGCGGCATCTGTGCTTTTTCTTGTCAAAACTGACCATGTATAGGTCGTGACTTTACCTATAGCTGACATTCCGTCACGAGCCTGTGAGTCATTTTGGCCAGCTGACCCTACCACCATGTAGGCCATGAGATATCATTTCTCAATATTTAACCCATTACTTTTCCTTTCTACTGCCACGAAGAGATGTCATTTCTCAGAATGATATGGCTGTAAAAATATGCACAAAAAGGATTATGTAAGGAGGCTCACAAGATTTTGAATTAATACACTCATGTCTCCTATTTTAGCCATAATCAAAACTGTGCATCACTTTGATCCTGTGGAAAGTTATGATTGCCTGTAAATGTTGGGGTTTTCTCTTGTAATTTTATGGGTTCTTCCTCCATTTAGCTCATAGATCTTTTACTTTGCATATAACCCATTGAAGTTGCATAACAAAAGAAACAGGCCGCTTCATTATCCCAGTTATGAATATTGACTTTATGAAAACTCGGTCCTCCTTTGCGAAGGGTATTTATTGACTTCAATGACTGTATATCATATAGGCTGTTATATATAATTCTTGTATATCATGTTGTCACTGAATATTGTTCCTCTTTTCTGCTGCTCTTAATGATTATTGTTGTAGGTATCATGGTAATGGAACTTGGATGTTTTAAATATGAAATTGATGAGCTCTTTTAATGCATTTTAAAGACCATAGTACAGCCTCTGACCTGGGAAGTGTTTTCAGTGTGAAAATCTTATTCAATACTGGTAATTGTATGATATTTAATGTTGTGTTGTACATGCTCTCGCTCTATTAAATTTCAAGACAGAAATAACAACTGGTTGTAACATATGTGTGCAAGCATAGTTAATCCTCATGGTATCTTGTGAAATAAATTTCAAAACTCCATGAAATAGGTGAGTGTTTGATATTTTGTTTCAGTTTCTCTTCAGTGTAAAGAGGCTCGATACTTCATTTGAATTTAATATGAAAATGTAAAGTAGAGCTGAAAACAGGGGTATCAATGAAAACTATGATGAGATCTCAGACTGTTTGATCCTTTCTTGACATGAAGAGAAAAGTTATGTTGTATGCTCAAACTATTTTTTCTTGAATCTCTTTGAAATAAAGCTTCTTGCATGATTATATCATTTAGTTTCAGCAGCATTGATGCTTTTAATGACTACTATGAATATTCATGAACTTACGTATGGAACTTGAGAGTGTATCCTCCTTGATATGCTGAGCTCAACCCTTGTAGGAGCCTGTTTTACTCCACATATCTGATAAAAATATTCTCGAACATGATGAACTTGTTCCTACACATTGAAACAAACAAGTTAGAAAAATAAAAGAAGCTGAAAGCTTCCATTGAGTTATTTTTTCCTTGATTGTCAGCCTTTCATGTGATGAATGCTTGATTTATCTCAAATTACATTCCTGTTGGTAGCATAGACATAAGGTAGAATGTAATTCATCATTGCTTAGAGTACATCTCTAATGCCATTCCTTCATAATTTTGCAGGTTCATGGAGCGAGGAAATGAGGCTGCAACAGCTTGGAGACGTGACGACTGAAGACACCAATGAAAGTGATTCATCATTACATGCAATGATGAATTGCTCCTCTTCTTTACACTTATGTTATGTTCAGTAGTGTAGTTTTTCTTTGAATTTTGTATTCATCATTTGATTGTCATAATCAAATTCAGTTACTCTCACAGCTTGTGCGAGATTTAGTGTTTTTACAAAATGAATAAAAAGTATTATTATGCAAATTTTCAATTTTCTGTTTTAAATACATGCACAATAAAACTATGATTCAGATGTAAATTGATCTGTATGATGATCAATGAATACTTTTAATCAGAAAAACATGAAAATTTATGTACCTATCAATGATGAATTTGATTTAGCTCTACCTATTTGAGCTCGTAGTGAAAAATAGTTAACAGTAACAATGTGAAGATTGTATAAGGGGTTATGCTACCAGTTTGTCTCTAGAATGAAACATGATGTAATCTCTGTAAAATATTAGTGCTTGAGTTTTATTTGTAACTGTTTTGTTGCATGAATAATACAATGGTGATCTAGGCTTTTGGAGTGTGGGGTTGTTTACCTGAAAGGGTTTTCCCTACGTAAATCTATGTGTTATGTCTCATGTTTCATGTTTCATGTTCTTGGTTAGAATATGTTAATGTTTGTTGTTGAAACTAGATTTACATGTGATTCTCTCAGAAGGGTTAATGTGGAAATGCGTTGTGTCTGATTCCACTTTGTGGCACAGTTGTACGTGTCTTTGAGGAAGTTTAAGAAATTAAAAGTTACTGAAGGCACTACTGTTCTTGGAGGTTTCTCCAAGATCATCAAAATTTCCTAACACTAATAGATTATTGATTTTGGGCTTAATTGGAGCATTCAATGAATCAGATAAAATGAGTTAGATTTGGTTTATTTGGTTTATTTTGAGAAGACCCATACACAAATACTTACACTAATAAATTGGTCAATTAAACAAGTATAAAATATTGATGAAAGGACAACCCATATTTTATAAAGGTCAGAAGAGTGGGTAAGGAAGAAAAATATAGAAGGGACATCAAGAAAAAATCAAGGAAGAGCACCTTAAGGAAATAAAAAGGAAAAGCATACAATATCTTCTACTTGTTCCTCCTCAAGTAGTTTTTATAACATTGAACAAGATGGAGGGGATTATGAAGACCCTTTGAGGAAAGGAAATCTAGGAATATCATGCAAGTAGAATCCAATTGGTACGATAAAGAAGTTAGAAGTGAATAGAAAGAAGGTTGATAATATTCAAAAGGATAAATAAAAATAATATTCAATATATGTCCCTTCATCCCCCTCTTAGGTTATTAATCCTTTTCTTTCATCCCATTCATCTCCTATTTCTTCTTCCCCACTATCCCTACAAGAAACTCCCAATTAACTAAATTTCACTCCTCCCTCTTCACCAAATAAAATATCCTTGGATAATGTCATCTCATCACTTTTGATGTCTCCTCCATTCAACTTGGAGGTTACAAATTATTCATCTAGTCCTTAAAACTATCATTGATACCTCATCTTATCCTTTAGATGCAATGGTAACTTCTAATCTTGAAAATAATATTGATAAAATTGCTATTTATAAAATATATAACTATCAATCTTATGGAAAATAATAATGAATTGGGTCAAACAAACCATATAGGAAGAATCATTTTTTGTTAAAGAGGCTAGGAAAATATATAATAAAATTGATGTTAGAAAAGAATTTAAAGAAGAGATAACAATGTCCAAAAGAAAAAAATCCATATAAGCCAAATTCAAAAATAATTTCAAAGAGATGGTTGAAATGAGTGTTGATACATTAATAGTTGAACATATATTTTATAATGCTAATATAAATATTTTTCATCTATGGTTGAAGAGAACTAAATAGAAAACACTAGCTATTAAACATAATGTATTAGAAAAACCAAAATTTTAAAAGATTGTGATCAACTAAAGGTAAAGATTTAGAATGATTATTTATCTATTAATTCAAATGTTTGAGAAAATAATGAATCCTAGGTTATTGATACTACCACTACCAAATAATATTCCAATAACATGATTGAGAAAGAAATTTTTGATAAATAGGCATTTGATATAAGATCTATGAAGAAGTTGAGTGATATTTGTTGGGAAAATTCCAATCTCTATTAAGTGAATTAACACTGAAGCTTTGTTTTCATGTCTTTAAATCAATTTGTGAGATACTAGGCTTGTACTACTACAATACAAAAAATTGAGATTTTTATGAAAATATAAAATTAAGTAACCTTAATGTGGAATTCTCATGATTAGATCAATCTTCTCTATGATGGTAAAATTTGAAACCATAACATGCTTAACAACACCACTTTTTGATAAATAGGCAGCTTATCATGGTCTCAAGTTGGCACAAAGGAAAGGGTATCAAAAGGTCTGAGTGGAGGGTGACTCCTTGAATGTTATTAATAATTTGAAGACTGTTTCCCTCCTTCTTGGACCATTGAGGCCATGGTTAGGGATTTTATTAATATTATTAATTATTTTTATAATGTTTATATTTCCCACGTTATGAGAGAAGGAAATAGGCTGGTGGATTTTTTTGCCAACTATGGTGTTCGTGATAGTAAGGAATGGGAATTAAATGACCTAATTCTATTTGAGGCATCGACCATTGTTAATAATGAATGCTAATCTTTTGGGGATCTTATGTTGAATGAAAGGTTGTTTGTCCTTGGTCATGTGATTGATTTTCATGACTAAGGATGTTAAAGATTTTATTAGAAGTGGTGGATTTTACAAGGCTCATTGTTCATTATTGCATCTCTGTCCAAAGGTTGGCTTCACATAGATTTTGGGCATTTTTTGCCTTTATTTCGAGAGTCTTTAGGTCATTTATGCTACTTTGATTGGCTCTATTTTTTGTCACAAGTGCTTTTGGTTGAGTGCTTTGTCTCTGTGTGTCAAGTTTTCTACCATGGGTGAGGATAGAAATCGGGTTGAGCCAAAGTCATGTGATACTGTGAGGCAGAAGAAAGAGGTTTGGGAAGTCCTTGAGAAGGGTGGCCTTACTTTGTACATGGAAAAATTGCATGGTAATAATCCCCAAGTCATGGATTTAGTTGTTCAAGGATGGAAGGAGAGGTTTTTGAACCTGGGAGGGAGGGATATTGTGGTGGATGAAGAAATTATTGCCCAAATTACTAGCCTTGTTGTGTGGGTTATGAATGTTTTTAGGGATAAGAAAGAAGCGCAGGTAGTGACGACCATTTTCTTTAAAAAGGATGAAGCGACTGACTTGAAGCTGACTAAAAGTGGCGAGTATCAACATAGCTCTTTGAAAGCACTTTGGCATGATGTGGCTGAGGAAATAACGAGGTATGTATCTCTGGAAGGAAGGTACACTGTGATCAATACTTATCATTTTCTTTTGCTTAACCATTTCTGACATAAGAAATGGGTATCCTTCCCTTATTATTTGCTAATGTCACTGGATTTGGGGATTAAGGAGCATTTGAAAAATCCCAAGAACCCTGTTTTGCATGTGGGGTTGATTCTTCTTATTTATGAGTATGTCAAAGCCCATGAGGTGCATAAAACCCCTGCTACCCCACAGGATAATATTGCTAAGCCCCAAGAAGGCTATGAGATGGATTCAGGGGATGAAAGGGGTGGTAAGAATTCTAAGAGGAGGAAGCTTATTTTGAATGAGGATTCAGATTTGGATAGGGATGTTGATGCTGATTATGTTCCAAATTCTTATGCATCTCTAGAGGAGGGCCCCATTTCCCCTTTTGTGGGTAAAAGTGGTAAAAAGAAGCTAGGGGACAAAGTGGGCTATCACATGTAGTGATGAGGTGGAGGAGATTCCTATTAGGAGGGGAAAGGAAAAATGTGACCTTTATGGGGATGCTTCATCTCCTCCCCCAACGACCAAAACTATGTAGGATGCAGAGGATGGAAGCCAAAAACAAAAAGTGTCGATTGTGGACCCTCTTTTGGAGAAGGGTTTCTCTCTGACCCTGGCTAGTGGTGTTTATGGAGAGGCTCCTCCCAAGTGTTGTGATTGCGCTACTGAAGCAAGGTAAGGAAATGGGTGTGGGTGCTACTGAGGTGGGTACTAGTAAAGAGGAAACAAATAGGTTCCAAAAAAGTAAGGTTGTTGTAGAGGAAATTGCTTGCTCCATTTGGATGTTGAAGACCCTCGTTCCTATTGGTAAAGGTAAGGATGTTTCTGATCAAAAAGCTCCTCCTAGTACTTCTGATGAGGATGTGGTTGTGGGAAAGCATATTGAGAATTTTGATAAGGAGGAGATTGATGTGTTGGGCTTGGCCCGTGATTCTGTCAATGTTTTGTTTAAATTGTTTAAATGGTTTTTTCATGAGATCAATAGGACTAATATAAGAAATAGAGGTGTTGCTAGCAAGGTAGAGGAAATTTCTGTCCAAATCCAGATTGATCATGTGATGGAGTCCCTAAATACTATTGCTTATAATGTTGTTGAGGAAACCACTAATTTGAAAAAGAATTGGGAAAGTAGATTTTCTACTCTTGAGGAAAAAACTGATGATATTAGGAATGCTATAATGAAAAAGGGTGATGCACCTACAGTTGTGGACATTTCGATCTCTACTAGGGTAATTTCCCCTCTGTTGAAAAAGAAAAACGAGAATGTCTTTGTGGATGATGTTGTGACTATTGGTAAGATGTTGACTATGGCTGGTGAGGGTGAGAAAGTCATGGGTAAAGGTACTGTTTTGAGTGAAGATGTAAAGACTAGTGGGTTGGGGATTAGAACCAGGAACAAAATGAAAGCTCAGTTTGGTGCCTTTGTTGAGGCCTTGGATATTGTGGAGAATGTGCACAAGATGGCTGAGAATGAAATGGAAGTTGTGGATATCCTGAATAATATGTAGTGTTGATGTCTTGTTTCTGTCTTTTTTGCTATTTTTTGGCTGTGTTTGTTGTCGCTGGGTTGATTACTGGTTAATGGTTACTTCTTTTTATCAACTGCTCTCTTTTGTATAGGGTTTTTGGCCCCTTCAAAACCCATCTTTTACCTTTAATCAAAACAACACCACCTTATGTGAACTTATAAAAATAAACAATAAAACATGCCACCATAAGATGGAAAAAAAAGATGCATAGATAAACAACATAAAATCATCACATGACATATGATCTATGTAGAGAAACCCTTGCAAGAAAAAATCCACTAAGAAGAGAGGCCAAGTATGCAATATATTTGAAACAAGATTACAATTTTTCACAAACTTCCATTCTCCTCTTTATGCTCCAACATGTTCCTACTTAGGTTCTTGTACTTTTAGTATAATAATTCCACACAAGTGTTTCACATAATTTTTCATATCTAAAGAGTTGATTTTATAGAGTTGTAAAGATTTCTTATGCACCAAAATTAACACCCAAATATGAATCTTCATTCCAAACATCCAATCCTTTTATTTTTATCCTCAAAATGTGTAAGGACAAATGTTTTTTCTCTAAAAACTTTCCCTCCAACTTAAGGTGCCCAAAACTATAAATGAAACATCACATGAAATGCCACAAATGAAGGAATATTAAGAGACACCTATTGCCTCTTTCCAAATTCCAACTTGTAGAAGTCCAACAATCACTATTTTTCCTCTTCACTCATCTTTTAATATCCCTTTCTAGTCATCTACATTTGAGAAAAAAAAATTAAATATTTATATGCACAATTTACCTTTACCACTACTAGTTGACACCTTCATCTCTTATGAATGTATTACAAATAATGGTGAGAATAAAATATTACAAATTATATTTCCAATACATCCTAAGTGCCTAGAGACACTTTCCAAGGATGTTGGTGTTGGCATATGGCTTCTAGTGTTGTCATTGATGGAAACTGAAGTCATTATTCTAGTCCATGGATCATAATTTTCTCATACCGGTAGACAGAGTTGTGAACAGAGTATTATTGACAGAAAGATGAAGAACAGAGTATCTAGTTAGTATGTCAATCTATATGCTTCACCAGATCATCTTTTTGAGTTGTGGATCCCCGGGATAGATTGTTGAGCATATATGTTATCCTATTGATAAGTTTTGCGATGTTTCATTAATCATTGTATGAGTTAAGAGATCTAGTAGGATGATTTTTTGTTTATTTGTTCTTGGTGGCCAACTTGGTGAATGTAGCATGTCATGGATGTATAAGGAGTAATTATTTAATTGTTTCTTGTGTTGGACATTTTGTTTTGGATCCTTACTAAATTTTGGCTGACTTTGATGGGTGTGCATTAAATATGATTTGTGGTTTGAGCCAACCATTGGAGAATATTTCATATTTTGCTGAAGCCGACTTATAGAAATTGAAATATTGGTAGCAAATATATATAAGATTGTAAATTAATTTTGAAGTGTGAATAGGTGTGGAAGAGAAATTTAGGTGTGTTGTGGATATGAGAAGAGTGTTTGAGTGATTTATGCATAGTTTCACTTGTGCATTAATGGTTTTTGTGATACGAGTTAGAGCAAGGCAGAGCAAAAGTGTTGAATCAGTCAAAAGGACAAAAGATTGATTACTGAGCTTCACCAAAATTGATACCAGGAATTTGTAGATGCTACCTTCTCAGTTAAAGTTTTTGTTGTAATCCAAACATTTGTAAGGAAATGAGCCTTCCTTATTTTGAGCAGTGAGCTCTAGGTAGTGTGCTTGAATGCATGTGCATTCCCTTTTTCTTCATAGTTTTAACAGAGTATAAATTGTGGATTAATCTCCACTGTGGTTTTTCCCCTAATAGGGTTTCCACATAAAAATCTTGGTGTTATGGTGTTTTGATTGTTTCTTTCATGTGATTGCATCTTTACTTATGTTTAAATGTTTTAGATGGTCTATAATCTGAATTGAATTTTAAATATTGTTGAACACTGATTCACCCCCCCTCTCAATGTTCCTTGAGTCCAACAATTGGTATCAAAGCTAGGTTCCTCTGTAAAATTCTAACAACTTGAGGTGGACCTTGGATTATAATAGACTCTGGTGGTCTTCAATAGCAACTTGTGGTGGCACTTGATGATCTTGATTAGTCTAAAGTAGAAGTCATAGAATTAAAAGAAAATCTTGTGGATGCTAAAAAATTCATTCAATCATTGAAGGATAAAATCAATGAGTCAAGAGAGAAGAGGAAGGAACTTTGTGATTAGCTAAAGAAAAAAGAAAAGAAAATCTTGGAAGATGTCCACTTGAACCAAACCCTAAAAGAAATAACTGAAGAATGTGAAAAACTTGCTAGGAATAATGTTACTCTAAAGCTTGAGATGGAATCTGTGGCGATGAAGCTAACTAAGGAGAATGAAGAAAGGAAGAAGAATGAGGAGAATCTATTCTAGTCCTTAAAAGATGAATGCAATAGAGTAAAGAGTGGATTCATTCAGCTGGAGATTGAACTACAACAATCCAGAAATAATGAACAAGAGCTTGAAAGACAAATAGTTATTCTCAAAGATAAACTCACTACTGCAAATGAATACAAGGAGCAGTTTAGGATCAATTCTGCTAAGCTTGATGAGCTAACTAAAGGACAGAAGGATGCAAATGATAAGTGAGGGCTTGGCTATGAGAAAGGAGAAAGCTTCAAACCTAAACAAAAGGACTCTAGATAAAGAAATTAGATGAAAAAAGGCAGAAGATATCTAGTAAGACAACCCAATGCTCAAAATTTTAATGGTTATTGCTTTGCTTGTAATAAATTTGGTCATATGGCTTCTCAGTGTAGAAGTAAAATAAATTCAAGAAGTCTATCATTTCCAAGTCAGTGTTTTAGTTGCAATAAATTTGGTCACAAGTCAATTGAATGCAAAAGCATGTCGGTCAGTGAAAGGAATGTTAAATGTTATACCTGTGGAATATTTGGGAATTTTGATAATCAATGTAGATAAAAGGAAAATCAATGGAATGAATGGTATAGACAAATAAATCTTGTGTGCTACAATTGTAACAGATTTGGTCACATTGCAATATTCTACAGAAATAGAAACATGGATAGAAGAGGTTTGGTATACGAAGGAAGAATTTTACAGAAAGATGATAAAGGAAAAGGGAAAGTGATTGTGGAAGAAATAAGAGAGTGGATGAAGAAAACATGGGTGAAGAAGAGTGAATTTGATGAAGGAGATGTTAACAACTGAAGTTGCACCCTTGTTGAACCTGATGTTCAACACCTCAGTGTAACATGGGAAGACCTCCAAAGCTGTGGGTCACTTATAGACAGAGGTCAACCTCTGGAGAAGGTCAGCTTCCTTTGGTGTCACCTAACTACTGATCTTAGAAGGAAAATGGAGAAGGATAATGCATAAAAATGAAAATTAAATCCTATGGTGATGCACCAAAATGATAGGAACAATGAGATACTTTGATTACACTTGAATACTGACAATGAACATAAGATTACACATCAAATATGTATAAGCTATGCATTAATATGTCACAACAGGTTTGATTCACACATTTTTTCCAGAGAGAAAAATATTTTTTTACATACTAGAATCCATATGTGATTATGTAAACACAATTTGTGATTTGTATAATGATGCTTTTGCAAAGGAAGGCATCAAAACACAAGATAAAGTCATGAAGGAATAAAATAAATTCACAAAATAACTTGATTATGAACCTGAAATGCACAACACTCTGCAAGAACAAGATGGAAATCCGAACATCAATAGTCACTAAGGAAAACTTTATATATCATGCTCCAAAATGAGTTACAAAATTTTGCTAATCTGAGAGAGGACTGTAGAAGTCACATAATTTTGAAAAGCATCCAGGAGAACTCTCTACAGAGAGGAAAAAATGCCTAATATACAAAAGTGTGTCAGCCCTTTAGGGCTTACAAAATATCCGTCTCCAGAAAAATCTCCCTTAGATTTTTTGAATGAAGTCAATGCTATATTAAACGAGTCCCTGCTGTCTATGTTGGTGAAGAGTTGCTCCAAGAAAGGCCTCCTTTATCTTTTGCAACTACTGCATTCACTTCTGGTTTTCATGTCCACCTTTGAATCTCCTTATCGAGCTGCCTTGAAAGCCTCTGAGCTCAGAGCTGACTCCATGTCATTTTCACTCTGTCGATATCATTCACGGGAGTCAAACTGCCATGGCTCTCTTGTAGCCTCCCCTGATTGGTTGAACTCGTGCCATATGAGATCACCAGATGGTCAAAGGTTGTTCAAATTGGTTCACATGTCGGTGAGACACTAATCGTGTCTCCCCGATGTGATTAGACCTTGCAGTAGCATTCGGCAAGACACACGATGGTCGGAAAGAGCTCATATCAAGCTTAAAAAGTCATACCGATATCCTTTTTCCATTGGTGGGTCCATCGCTATTGGCAGGACCAACATCAGTCTGGGAGACATCACAGCGAGCCACCCTGAGTTCATTTTGTATCGGCAAGACCCTATTGGATCAGCAAGACGTCACGACGAGGCTCAGAATCCTTTGGTGAGCTCATTCTCTTCGCCGAGACCTTGGCCTGTCGGCCAGACCCTTTGCCAAAGATAATTCCATCTCGTTGAAATGTGTGCTTGGTCACCGAGACATCACTGCGAACACAAACATCTCCCCGATGCCAACCTTGTGAGCTACCTTCGGTGAGACATCCCATGTGAAGAGACACATAAAGAGTCATGGCGATCTGATGCCCTTGGTGACTAGCGCACTCAGCCAAATGGAACGTACTGCTAGTCAGCAAGACAACGAGAGGGTCTTTCCGACTTTCTTCTCTAAGGAGTTTTATGCCAGACTGACTAAGTGATCCCTTTCAAATGAGCTCCTTGTGAAATAGTATCAGATGTATGATTTAATCCTACACAACAATGTCCCCTTTTGGACTTTATGAACACTTGAAGCATAGATTTCCCAATTGATTGAGCCCGTAGGTGAAAATTGGGTAACATTTCTGGCAACCTTTGTTGGATGTTTTCCTGCTAAACATGGAAACCAATAGCCTAGGCCTATCCATTGGGCATGGAATCATTGGGAAAACTTAGGAACAGACTTGGAGCAACTTTGCACATGTTTATAATGCATTTGTAACTCAAGAATAGATCACTCAGATAATTTATTGAAAATAGGAAAAACTACTGAATGGAAACTACTTATTTATGTTGGAACAACACTTAGGGAATTGAAACAACAACTAAACCTATTCTAACCTAAACTAACCAGCAAAGAAGCTGGTCAAACAAAATCATTCATCGGCTCTGTGAAATAACTACCCCTCCTGACTAATAAAAGATTAATTGCAAGTTGATGACTTGCAGACAAAATATGACAAAAGAGAGAAAATTCCCATACTAATTGCAGAACACTTGGAAAGACAAGGATAAATCCACTTACCATTTCAAATTGATCACAAAAACTAATGTTTGCAAATGGATAAGTGGATATATCCTGTTGTTCCAATGTTGTAACTGCATCAATTTTTTCTGGAACAATAGCACACTCTGCTCTCCTTGGTTCTTTGTTAAACAAATATTTAATTGAGCATCCTCTGGAAAGGATAAACTCCTTGCTCTTAATGCTGATTTGCTTGTAAAAATATACTTCTTCTCTGTCTTGCACAATGGTAATCTCATTTGAATGAATTAGCTCAGAGGTCAATGAAATGTCCACTTCATTCACCCTATCAAATTGGTCAAATGTTGTCAAGTCGTGATTGTCTTGAATTTTTTGCATATTGATCAACACACCACCATCATATTCCTCAGTATGTGGATCAACATTTGGCATTATGGGTTGTATCATAAATTTTCCTTCAGTTCCCTCCATAAAATCGGTAAACTCATCAAGTAAATCAGTGAGGTCTTGAGGTATAGGCTCTTTTTCATTTGATATACTGATATCTACCTGATGCGCTTCACTAAAAGGTTGTTTATAATCCAAGCTTGAAATGAAAATCTCCAGGTCATCCCAGAACAAATCCTCATCATTTTGCACAGTACTAGTCCCTTTAATGATAAGAGGACTATTGTTTTCCTTAGGATGGCACTCTTGAGGGAAGAAAAATTTCTGCTCTATTGCATCTATATGTTGTTCACACTTTACAAGTTTAGAAATAGACAGCTTAACATCAAGTCCTGAACAAAAACCCTCTATTATACTTGAGAACAAGTCTTCTCCAAGTTCATGGTTAGCTTTCCCATGCATAAGATATCGTACATCAACTTCATGATTTTTTATTTTAATATTTAAAGTAGTACTTATATCTTTCAAGACATACTTTTGTTGATCATGCTCGTCTTGATGGAAGAACACCTTGTCATTGGTGTTATCACCCTTTTGCTATTGAAACCCTATCACTGATGGTTGTTTAGACATGCTTTTTCCAACCTCATTGTCAAAACCAGGAAGTTCAGAAAACAAATTAATCAGGGTTTCATCTCTTTGTTCAGCAAAACTTGGAAGCTCATTAGATGAATATGACATAACTCCATGTTCTGCTGTCATTTCTTGTTTAGAACTTTGTTGTCCTAACTGGCCCTGTTCATCAATCACTTGTAACAACCCTGATTTTTCATTTTGAACTTCATGCTCAAATGTATCAATACCCAAAAGAGTTTCATCTACCTCAAAAACTCCCTTTATCTTGTCACTAGGCTGACTTTGAAATTGAAAAGACTGCTCTTGAGGGATAATGGACTGAGTTTCCTCAAATACAGGCTTTTGCATAGGATGAAAACTCCTAAATTTTGGAATTTCAAACTTAGGGAGCTTAATTG
This sequence comes from Sequoia sempervirens, assembly GCA_007258455.2. Classification (NCBI taxonomy): domain Eukaryota; kingdom Viridiplantae; phylum Streptophyta; class Pinopsida; order Cupressales; family Cupressaceae; genus Sequoia; species Sequoia sempervirens. The sequence continues at coordinate 181,047,202 of VDFB02105785.1, read as the reverse complement.
AAGAATTAGAAGACTTACTTTGTTGATTTTGCTGATTGGTTAGAACAGTCAAGGATTCTTCGAAACAAGTGTCTTCTTGTTGCTCAATCCTTTGCTGCTACAATTGATAACACTTAATGGCTAAATGCAAAGGATTCACATTCTTAAGCTTCTCCGAGAGCATTAAGTTATCTTGATCAATAAGTTGCTCCTCCTCTGCTTTCTTTTCGACAGAAGTTTCATTCTGTTTAAAGCCTGGAACATTGAATCTCATGTAGTGAAGTCCTTCAAAGAAGGGATTTGAAAAGGAAGCAGTTGATTGGAGCATTTGAGAAAGTTTCTCTTCAGGAGAGTTAGACTGACTTTGTTCAAATTCTTGTACTAAATGGGATCCTCTTTATGTCTCAACCTCCTGCTGATGAATATAAGCTTGATAAGCAAGCTCCTCCTACTGCCTATTGACCTCTTGCTGATTTTCAATTTCTTCAAATTGCTTTTGGAAATATAAAGACATATTCTCTATACTCATTTCATCTAAATTTTGAGGCTCATGTGAAGAATAAATTTTCTAATTGGAGATAAAATAACCCTCCTTGGGTTGTTGATGAGCATAAGCATGTCGCTGTTGAACTTGTACAGGGGTGGGTGGGTGGTAAGCCAATTGAGCTCGCTAGTAACCAGCTGCTACATAGCTATTTTGAGTAAAACTAGTTGTATCTTCAATAGGGTATGACTGATAAAAAGATGCAGGCACAATACCTTCATGAAATGGTGGATGGTAAGACATACTACCATGAAACCAACACTTAGACTATTGAAACCAGCTACTTCGGGTACGGAGTCGCCAGGTGTATGTAGATCCTGCCTCCTAAGGCTGAGAATATTGTTGCTCACACCAACACAACAGCAAATGAAGCTCTTTTTTGAATTGATGATCAACTCAAAGTCCCACCGGGCTTGCCAAAAACTATTAACAACTGAAGTTGCACCCTTGTTGAACCTAATGTTCAACACCTTAGTGTAACATGGGAAGACCTCCAAAGCTGTGGGTCACTTATAGATAGAGGTCAACCTCCGAAGAAGGTCGGCTTCCTTTGGTGTCACCTAACTACTGATCTTAGAAGGAAAAGGGAGAAGGATAATGCATAAAAATGAAAATTAAATCCTATGGTGATGCACCAAAATGATAGGAACAATGAGATACTTTGATTACACTTGAATACTGATGATGAACATAAGATTACACATCAAATCTATATAAGCTATGCATTAATATGTCACACCAGGTTTGATTCACACATTTTTTCTAGAGAGAAAAATATTTTTTTACTGACTAGAATCCATATGTGATTATGTAAACACAGTTTGTGATTTGTATAATGATGCTTTTGCAAAGGAAGGAATGAAAACACAAGATAAAGTCATGAAGGAATAAAATAAATTCACAAAATAACTTGATTATGAACCTGAAATGCACAATACTCTGGAAGAAAAAGATGGAAATTTGAACATCAATAGTCACCAAGGAAAAATTTATATATCATGCTCCAAAATGAGTTACATAATTTTGCTAATCTAAGAGAGGACTGTAGAAGTCATAGAATTTTGAAAAGCATCTAGGAGAACTCTCTACAAAGAGGCAAAAAATTCCTAATATACAAAAGTGTGTCGGCCCTTTAGGGCTTACAAAATATCCATCTCCAGAAAAATCTCCCTTAGATTTTTTGAATGAAGTCAATGTTGTATTGAACGCACGTCCTTGTTGTCTCTGTCGGTGAAGAGTTGCTCTAGGAAAGGCCTCCTTGATCTTTTGCAACTACCGCATTCACTTCTAGTCTTCATGTCCACCTTCAAATCTCCTTATCGAGTTGCCTTGAAAGCCTCTGAGCTCAGAGCCAACTCCACATCGTTTTCACTCTGTTGATCTCATTCACGGGGGTCAAACTGCCATGGCTCTCTTATAGCCTCCCCTGATTGGTTGAACTCATGCCATATGAGATCTCCAAATGGTCAAAGGTCATTCAAACTAGATCACATGTCGGTGAGACGCTAATTGTGTCTCCTCGATGCGATTAGACCTTGCAGCAGCATTCAACAAGACACACGATGGTCGTAAAGAGCTCATATCGAGCTTCAAAAGTCATACCGATATCCTTTTTCCATTGGTGGGTCCATCACTATTGGTAGGACTAACATTAGTCGGGGAGACGTCACAGTGAGCCACCCTGAGTTCATTTTGTATCGGCAAGACCCTATTGGGTCGGCAAGACGTCATGGCAAGGCTCATAATCCTTTGGTGAGCTCATTCTCTTCATCGAGACCTTGGCCTGTTGGCCAGACCCTTTGCCGAAGATCATTCCATTTCGTTGAAACTTGTGCTTGGTCACCAAGACATCACTGCAAACACAAATATCTCCCCGACGCCAACCTTGTGAGCTACCTTCGGTGAGACATCCCACATGGAGAGACACATAAAGAGTCATGGCGACCCAAATTCCCCTAGTGACTGCGCACTCAACCAAATGGAATGCACTACTAGTCGGCAAGACAACGAGAGGGTCTTGCTGACTTTCTTCTCTAAGGAGTTTTATGCCAGACTGATTGAATGATCCCTTTCAAATGAGCTCCTCGTGAAATAGCATCAGATGTATGATTTAATCTTGCACAACAATGTCCCCATTTGGCCTTTATGAACACTTGAAGCATAGATTGCCCAACTGATTGAGCCCGTAGGTGAAAATTGGGTAACAAGAGATAAATCCACACTCAAAGCAGCCTCTGGTAATTCCTCCATAAATTGATCTTAGGCCATTGGCCTAGGGGGAGTTTTTCAAGAAAAATCCTTTGTCACCCTGTCGGTAGTCAGCACCGAAATGTAGGTAATTGTCAGTAGTTGTGTTATAGTCTTTTTGGTTGAAAATTTTGCAAACTTGTGAGGTTTAGCAAAATGGTGGTTTCAACCACAATGTGTGAGTATAGTACTCTCCTAGTTTAGGGAAGGCTCCCCCTTTACTACTAACCAACTTAAACTAATATGGGTGAAACAACAATCTTTCATCTTTCTTAAAGAAAGACTAAATTCTTTTCTCATCACATAAAAGAAACAATAACTTTAAGAAAAATATTGCAGGAGCTTATTATGAAATTAAGAGAGAGAAGATGAAGTTTCCTAAAAGCACAAAGACTTCCATCACCTCCTTCAGGATGGGAGAACAATCTTCAAGCACAAAGTCTTGAATCTGAAATCCTATATACCAGCTCAAAGTTTGCAAATATGGTGCACTTACGAATTACTCCATATGGGAATTACTACAAGCACAAAGACTTGCAACTTTTCTCAATTTCTAATCACAAATCAAAATAATTCAATCTCTCAAACTTGTAGCTCAAAGACTTGCAAGAAATCAAACCAAAGTCTTATCACAATACCTCCACAACATCACAAGAATAACTTAGAAAAATATACCACTATGACATGAGAACATAGTAATAATATGCAACAAGACCTCAACACAAAGTCTGAAATTTCATATGCCTTCCTTGAATTGCTTGAAAATAAAGTTTACATACACAAAGCACAAATTCTCTTTGCTGTAAATTTCTGCAAAGTTCTCTCTATTGCCAAAAAGATCCAGATTACAATAGACCTCCTCAAGTATTTATAGGAGAGAAGCCTTGAGAAAAAGGTGGGAGGATCCCAACTAATTTGAGAAATTCACTAAACCACTAACTGTAGTTGACTTATTCAACATTACAAGTCCTTTTGTAATTTGACTTGTAATGTTATTACATGCAATTACATTTTACAAAAATGCAAGTGAAAGGAACACTTGCAATTACAAAATTTGCTTTTACATGTAACTTGTCAAAACTAAATTACAAATACATAATTGAAACTATTCTAAGTGTATGAAGACACAACTCGAACTACCACATCCTTGATTGGATCTTCATGTTGTTGTTTGGAAAACATTCTTCCATCTTTGTCTTGAAAGCATTCTATGCTCAATCATGTCACTTATTCAACTCCTTGTGTGGTTTCGTCATGTTGTTTTTCTTTCTTTGTATCATTCTCCAGCCTTGGAATTTGTTTGAAAAATAGGGACCATGCCTTATATTATTGATTTGGTAGGTCATGTGTGCAAACAAGACTAACAAGAATAAGATGAAGGGGCTGCAAAAGTGGGGCCAAAGCTCAATTTCGGGTTTTGGAGACAACATTACATGTGTGGAAAAACAAGAACATTGACTTGCAATTGTGAAGAATGAACATGTAACTTCATATGTGTATGGGAAAATACAAGTTTTTCACTTGTGATTGGATCCTAAAGACTCATTTTCAAGTGTTTTTGAGTGCATTTTGGACCAATTTCGGGTTTTGGAAGGCTGGCAGCAAGTGAACTTATAACAAATAACTTTAAAAACACCCCTTGCAAATCTTAACTTGTAATTCAAGTCTTGAGACCCCCATTACAAGTGACATATGAGCAAAAAATAACTTTAAAATCTTTTAACTTGCAGTTCAGGCTTTAAGACCCCCATTGCAAGTTATAAGTTATAAAAAAGAAATTTAAAAACCTCTCACTTGTAAGTTAGGAAGACCCCCATTGCAAGTTACAAGTTTATAAAGTGACTAAAAGCACTTTCACTTGCATTTTGGGTCTTGAGAACCCCATTGCAAGTGACATATAACATACTTTTAAACCTTTCACTTGCAAATCGAGTCTTGAGACCCCCATTACAAGTGATCAATTTAAAAACACAAAAGTGACTTGAAAAGCTCATAAAGTGAAATCGGGTCTTGGGGACTTGATTGCAAGTAAATGTATCACTTGCATTTTAGAACTTGAAACCCCCAAACTTGCAATGATGTCTTTGAAACCCGAAATTGACCAAAAACATGAGAAAAATGACTCAGAATTTCACGAAAACGAATGAGTGAATGAAAAATGTTGGCCAAAAGGAATATAGACCCAAAAATTAAAATTCCCAACCTTTGTACCTTGTAATACGTACCTTGAGGCCTGAAAATGTCAAAATTTTAATGGGTTATCTCTAATTTTTGCATGTCAAAAATTAGGGACAACAAGTCTTCATATGTATTTGTGATCACTTGTGTAGAAATTTGTGATCTAGAAGGTCTGCAGATGGATTCTTCTCTCAATGTCTAAGAAAATAGAGTAATGGGAACTCCTAGGGAAAAACATTTAATGCAGTAAAAAGGTTACGTGCATGAGTTATAAAAGGGTATTTGGAACCCTCATCTGTCATCTTGTGTTGAAGAAGAATAGAAGGAGAACCTTTGCAAAAAAAAATTCAAAGGAGTTAAGTCAATTTGGCGATGAATTCATTAGGGTTTTTCAGTTGCTTGTAGGATTTCTAATTTCATGCTCGGTAGAGAAACTTGTTCGGTATGAAAAGAAAAATGAAGCAAATCAAAGGAATTGTAAATTTGGATGAATATAGCAGTAGAAAGATCAAGGATGTGAGAAATATGTTGCCAACTGATGAATTGAAGTGGCTTAAAGGTGTGAAACATAGAAGTTTGGACATTTGGAATGAGTGTCCTTATTTTGTCAACATGGAAGTTGTTAGGTTTATCTTGAACAAATTGAATGGGGACATTCTAACCTTGGATAAACCTATCTCATTTCAAAGGAAGTGATTAGAAATTTAACTGGATTATGCAATGTTGGGGATATTTTGAAAAAGAAGTCGATTCAAAACAAGGAAGTCAAAACCCTAACCGGAGTAACAAGAGATCAAAGGGCTTTGGTAATTTTGACAATCAAAGATATGATAACAAGATGCTTTGCGCATGGAATTTCATACAAGATTTTCTTTAGAAATAGGGAAGGCACAACTTTGGCAAGTGCAGTTTACATTTCTCATAAAATGATAATGGAGGATCAAGACTTTGACCTGTGCAATTTGCTAAAAGATCAATTGAGGGAAAATGTGCAACTGACAATGGAAGAAGACTACCCCTTCAGGTTTGGTGCTTTGGTCATATGTATCATGATGTTTTTTTGAATTGTCTGCCTTAGATCGATAATGTGGTATGGAAGGAAAATGAACCGGTTTGTAAGAAATTTTTTGAACATTCTAATACTCTAGAAAATTATGAGCAAGAATATGCAAATTTCTTTAAAGAGTTGCTAGGAAATTTTGGAGAAACTAGCATTTTTTGTTTTGGTAAAAACACTTGAAGTTGGATCATCTTCCAGTGAGATGCGAAAGAAGCAGAAAAGAGAACTAGAGTTTTCTAATGACACTCCTCTGCCACACAAGTCTCCAAAATTTGAAAGAAAAGGTAAAGAACAATAAATTTTTGATATACCAGATGAAGATTCTAATGAGTACACTCCAAGGGATGAACTAGAATCAGTTGAACTGGATGTGATAATAGCATAAGGAAGCAAAGAAGAAGGTGATTTATTCAAAGATACTACAAATTTTTTAGGAGAAAGATGGAATGTAGAAGATTGTTGATATTTAGTTAGATAGTCCCTCATATGAGCAGGACCTGATTGAGAGCACTCTAAATAGTTATTTTGAGAACAGTAACATTGAATTGGAAAGTTTGAAGAATGTGCTACTTGAAGAGATGATTGAATGTATCAGGGAAGCTATTGCTTTTGAGTCTCAGGATAAGAAAGAGGAAGAAATAATTCTACATTTGAAGGAGCAGTTCAGGCTATCTCTTACCAAGCTAAAAAAGAAAATGAATGTGTTGAGGCAATGCATTGAATCAGGAAATAAAATCTACAACTATTGTCTTCGTTGGCCTCATGTAGTTGGGAAATACAAAGATAAGCTAGAGAAGATTGAAAGTGAGCCAAACAAAATTGGCCAGGATTACATGTTTTAGGATAAGAATGGTGCAGTCAAGAAAAGAATTCAAGAGTTATAGTATGAGCATGCAAAATTTCACTTTGCCAGAAACACCCTTGTGGAAAATTTTTGGAAAGTAAAGGATTTAACTGAATGCAGATTGGAGCAGCTAATTGAGGTTCTAAGGAAAGGAGAAAAGTTAGAAAAAGCAATTACAATTCCTTATTTTGAGCAGCGAGCTCTAGGCAGTGTGCCTGAATGCATGTGCATTCCCTTTTTCTTCATAATTTTAACAAAGTATAAATTATGGATTAATATTCACCGTGGTTTTTCCCCTAACAACGTTTCCACGTAAAAATCTTGGTGTTATGGTGTTCTAATTGTTTCTTTCATGTGCTTGCATCTTTATTTTTGTTTATGTGGGAGTAAATGGTGACTCCCCAACACCCCCAAGAACAGTTCTGACCAAAACCACTTCCACAAGAGAGAGAATGGCAAGAAAGCTTGCTTCATAATGCAAGATTGATTAATGGTTGAATTGATTGCTATGCAAATGTACATGAGATGCCCTGCTTATAAAGGCAAGGTTGAGATGTAGTAATGAACATGATGTTGAAAAATGTCATAATCCTATGACATGAGACAACCAACAAACTAATCACCTAGGAAATGATGCATTACTAGCTAGATAAGATAAGTTCTAGAAATGCCAACTAATACTTCTAGAAAGAATCTATTATCCTAAGTAAACTTAACCATGTGAATATGTCCCCTAATTACCTAGTGAATGAATTAGCTAGGTACAAGAAATTTATTCACACCAACACCCCCCCTTAAGTGCAACTTAGGGAGAAGATTATTATGCACACTATGCAAAGACTATGACTATGGGTCTTGGCTACTAGGCCATGTTAGGTACCCATTTACAATGAAAATGCAAACAATCTCTCACAAGCGGAGAAAAGGAGAAAATCCAATGGGACAAAACTTCTCTCCAAAAGAGAGAAAAACAAAATAAAAGAAACATAATGTATGGAGGACTCAATGATACCACCCAAGGACAACATGCATCATGTATATACAATCAAATACCCCCCATAAGAGGGAAGTAGAGAGATAAAATATCCCCCCCATGATGAAGAAGCTCCAATGCCGATGAAGAATGCCTGAAAACAAAAGATGACCCAATGTCTACAAGCAACACATCTCCCCTTAGGAAGAAATAAATCCATAAGCTGACGATGAAGCCACTCCATGTCCAACTAAAAGGAGGAAGCATGAATACTCAACATGTATTCCTTTGAAAACTGAGTAGAAGTCTCCATGCTTGAATGAGTCACAACATAAGCAGGGTCAAACTCAACCAAGAAACATGAAAAATCAAGTGAATGAGGAGACTCATGAATTTCAATCTCCAAAGACAAAGTAGATGGTGTAACAGTTGTGCTAAAACTATCATCAAAGAGGAGAGAAATCCCCTCAAGTGTGTCCTCCAAATCTGCAATATGAGACTCCATGAACAAGTTAGAAATCCCTATCAAATATGCATCCCACAAAGCAAGATCTGAAAAATTATGATCATCCTGTTGAATAGAAGCATCAATGGTTGAAGAAGCAGGAGGTGGAGGAGTAGGAAGCTCAGCACTGGTCTCTAGAATACCAAGGTGTAGATGACCAAACTTCTCCTCAAAAACATGGTTCACACTCAATGGAGTGTGTGATGTAGTCAAAGGAACATTACCACCTTCTAAAGAAAAATGTGAAAAGGAAAATACATGAGATGAATGATCAACCATCCCAATAGCAACAATATCCCTAGTCTCCAAGTCCCTTATGTACACCCTATCTGGAGTGAACTCAACTATTTTACCTTGACCCCCATGAGTAATTTGATAAATAGAAAGGAGATTTGTGGACAAGGAAGGAACACAAAGAACATCATTGAAAGTCCCTTCCCCCATATCAATAGAACCCTTCCCACTTACCTTCATATATGTATTGTTACCCATCAATATATGAGGTGAATTACAAAAGAAGAGAACATATCCATAGAAGATGCCATATGATGTGATGCCCCTGAATCAAGAAGCCATCTATGAGAATCAGGACTTGTAGAGGCCAAGAGTTCTTGTCCTTTCATTTTATGTAGCCCAGATGTAGATCATGTATCATGTGATTAAGATGATGATGATGGGGTTGTGGATTGAGATGCTGAAGAAGTAGAAGAAATTGACGAGGGTAGCTTAATGTTATTCTTTTGAAGAAGGTGTGTGAGTTCATCAATCTTCTTATTATAACATCTATGCTCATCATGTCCTAATCTTTTGCAATATGCACATTTAAACTTCTTCTTTTTAGATGATTCCTCTTTAGAAGAGGGTGTGGAATCAAGAGTGTTATGTGAAGGAGGATCTTTACCTTTCTCATTAGACTTGGGAGCCTTGTTTTGATTCTTATCTTTACCACTTGATGCCTTTGTATCCTTTGCAACAAGAGCTTGAGATGTAGAGGACTTCAATGTTCCCATGTGTACCAACTTTTATTGTTTCCTTGTGAGTTGAGTTGCAAACTCATCAAGAGAAGGTATTTTGTATGCATTGCCAAGAGCATCCATTGTAGCATAGAATGTAGAAACAAACACTGAATAATCAGGACCAAGCTTAGCAAGAATAGAAAGTATCAATTTTTCATCCTCTTTAGTGACCCCACAATTAGATAACTGTGATCTAAGAGAATTGAGCTTAGAGAAGAAGTCTTGGACATTGTCAAAATCTAAAGGATTGAGACCCATTAGTTCATTCTCCAAGTTAAATTTCCTCATCTTATCTAGCTTACCAAAGAGACTCTCTAAAGTAGTCCAAGCTTCATTAGGATGAGTGCAAGATGGAATATGATATCTAAGATATGGAGAAAAGGACAACTTCAAAGTACCAAGAGCTTCATCCCTTCTATCAAGCCATTTTCTTTTCTCTTTAGCTCCTGCGGGTTCTGGATCTTCACCAAATGTTATTCGTTGCAACTTTGATTTTAACAATAACTCCATTTGAGATTTCCACTCATGATAGTTATATGGAGTTAGAAGTACAATTTTTGGAAAATCCATGATACAATGAGATATTACAAGAGAAGAACAACAATTTTCCCTACAAATACAAGAAATCAACCCCTTTGTCCCAACAGATTTACACTTTTTTGCAAATTTACAACAAGGAATCCCAAACTATCAAATCAGCTACAAACTGAAAATATGAAAATCCGGAAACAAATCTGCAAAAAGTGCATGTATACAACTGAAGTACTCCTAAATACCTTTCTGATGCTACAAATTTGGAGAAAATCAGAAATCAGAGCACAAAGATATGAGCTTGGAGGTAGAAAATGATGATTGGTCTTCAACTTATAAAAAGAGGCACAAAACTACAAAAACTCTACAAAATATCTACACCACTGAAAAATTCAGACTTCTAGCTTTCCAATGATATCCCGTTTCTGAAAAATGGCCTCCGTATACAGAAGTTATGAAAAAATGAAAAAAAATGCCTATAAAAGGCACTTGGGGGCAAAATAAAAGGCTAAAATGGATTAAAATTCGGGCACTCGGGGGCTGGAACAAGGTCATCCATATGACCGACAGCGTAAATATTGCAAAATAAAAAGAAACCCCGTCGTGCTATACAAATATGAAGTACAGCCTGAGTTGGCCTAATGGTGAAGAACTTGTACTCTTGAAAGAGAGGTCACAAGTTCAAATCCTGCAGGGGGTAAGGTATGTACACCTCGTATTGTGGAGCACGAGTTAGGTGCCTCCCTCATATTGGGAGTACGAGGAGTCCCATATACTGCAAGCTGTCTGTAAACCCAAAAACAGATCGCCTGGTATCGTGGACTATAAAATAATATTATTATTATTATTATTATTTACTATTTACACATAGGTCGGTTTTACAATCTATTGCTATATAGAGACTTTAGAAAAGTTCTACCAAATAGATGATAGTAGTCAGCTAACATTGAACAAGATTTATATATATATAAACCTGCGAATAAAAGTATTTCATACCGTTGACATAGGCAGTGAATGATTGTACGCCGACCAAGTAAGAATATGCTCAACGCAGGATTTGACCACCAATGGAGATCCGCGTGGGCAGAGACAAGACAACTGACAAAGTACACGACGCAAAAGCCTAGATGTGACAGATCCGAAGAATATGCCGCATTCAGACCGCCGATTGAAGTGATGTTACCCACTGGCTACGGATCTGACTGGTAGATGAAGGTATAAAATGACAGTCGAACGAACTATATAGGCAATGTGACCATATGTCAATGCAGGGATAGTACGTCAGACGAAGGATTGTAACCGCCGATGAGTAAATGCACCGACAGATCTGAGATAGCCAGCAAAACTGATGCCAACAGACCTGGAGTACGCTGATGAACCCTTGATAGTGATAGACAATCAATGATCTTTGAGGTGACCACCAATGTGTGGAATGAGATCGGCGATGACAAGGGGCCAGCGTTTGGAGAGAAACCGGCGAAGGGCTGTCGGGAGCAGTGTGAGGACGGGCCGATAAGGATGGCAGCGATACCAAGTACGACCCTACCAATAACAGTTAATGCCATCCAAAACAAACAAACCCCTGCAGAAATTTGTATCCATCGAGAAGATTAATATGCCCGACAATATAAAAAATTTCCCGAAATACAAAATAAATTTGCCCCAAATTTTATCAATAAAAAATATTTTTCAATTTTTTTTTTGCAAAATTATGAAAATCGTACCAGTGAGGATGTTGTTCCAACAATTTTTTTTTTGCCTCAAAAACAACTTTACTCAAAATGGATGAATTTATAGTCAAAATTCATCTACAAAACCTTCTAAACTCAACCGTGAGTGTTATGAAATAACTTGCACAATAGAAGAATATAATATGAAATATGCTGCAAATACTTGATAATAACTAAGAATAACAAGCCACTTCGAGGGGGAAAACCTCCAAATATCTCTAATGAGAACACACTTCACACTTGATGATGAAATAAGACTCACAACCTCTTATATATACCTATTTATGCCAAGGATATCACCTAGGCCGATTTAGACACACCTATATAAGATTTAGGCCGACCTAAACAACTAAATAACAATATACTAATGATAATGACTTAATAGAGAGTTAAGATAGCCACAAGCCGACTATTCATAACCCGATGTACAATAATATTAAGGGCATAGCATGCCCCCCTTCTTCAAAGAAGCATTGTCTTCAATGCTAATCAAGTTTGGAAACTTTTGAATGAACTCCTCGTCTTCCCATGTGGCATCTTCAACTGGTAACTTCTTCCATTGGATGAGATACTCAGTGATAGTTCTATTCCTTAGCTTCTTTGTGCGTGTTTGACGAATGCACTCTGGTTCCAAAATGATTCTTCCTTCTTCATCCAGCTCGGGAAGTGTTGTTTGAGTGGGAATATTATGCCCAATTACCTTCTTCAAATAGGAAACATGAAAAATGGATGTATCTTTATTGTTGGTGGCAACTCAAGCTTGTAGGCAACACTACCGATCTTCTGCATGATTTGGTATGGACCATAATACTTTGGAGACAACTTATTATTCTTTCTTTTGCTTTAGTGAGATTTGCTTATAAGGCTCATAAGAAGACCCAATCCCCAACTTCAAAACTTATTTCACTACGATGTTGGTCGCTTGTTGTTTCATTTGATTTTGTGCCATGGCTAAATTCTCCTTGAGTCCGAAAGTATTTGTTGATGAAGCAAGTGGTCTTACTGAACTCTTGGGGACACCTTAATTGATGATGTGATGGAAGGAGGATGATATCCATAAAGTGCCAAAAATGGAGACATTTTTGATGAGCTATGAAAAGAAGTGTTATACCACCATTCTGCAAGTGGTAGCCAATCTACCCACTGAGACTATTTCTCTGAAGTGAAACAATGTAGATATCCTTCCAAACACTTATTAACAACCTCCGTTTTCCCATCTGATTGAGGGTGGTATGAGCTATTGAAACCCCAATCTACACCCATCAAAAATATTCAAGCCAAAAATAAACCCTCAAATATTGGAAGGAATCTGCAACACCTAGAGAACTTTGATACCATGTGGGAGTAAATGGTGACTCCCCAACACCTCCAAGAATAGTTGCAACCAAAACCACTTCCATGAGAGAGAGAATGGCAAAAAAGTTTGCTTCACAATGCAAGATTGATTAATGGTTGAATTGATTGCTATGAAAATGTACATGAGATGCCTTGGTTATAAAGGCAAGGTTGAGATGTAGTAATGAACATGATGTTGAAAAATGTCATAATCCTATGACATGAGACAACCAACAAACTAATCACCTAGGAAATGATGCATTACTAGCTAGATAAGATAAGTTATAGAAATTTCAACTAAAACTTCTAGAAAGAATCTATTATCCTAAGTAGACTTAACCATGTGAATATATCCCCTAATTACCTAGTGAATGAATTAACTAGGTACAAGACATTTATTCACACCAACGGTTTAAATGTTGTAGATGGTCTATAATCTGAATTGAAGTTTAAATATTGTTGAACACTGATTCACCCCCCCTCTCAGTGTTCCTTGAGTCCAATAGTTGGAACCATACAATATGAAATCTAATTTATAAAGTAGATAACACTTTAATCCTAACAATATTTGTGCTACTCTCACTAATTGTAATTCTCACATCTTAATGTTCTAAAATAAATTGGACAAAATCCATAATAACAAAATTATTTAGAAGATTCAAATGAAAATTTTCATTGTACCAAAGCATAAGCACATTTTTCCAACCATCAAAATATTATGGGCCTACAAATTTTGAGCTTCTCATCTACAATAATCTCTAGTAGTAGGGTCTTCCCTAGGAAAGGATAAAAAAGAGATTGAAGGAGATATATAGTACCACTAAAGCTTGATAATTAGCTTGATATTTTTCTTAGTGTTATAAATTTTTATTTTTTAAGGCAACATATTTCTCAAAATATTTAATAAATTATAACCTTCTTTTATTTATGGGCAATTAAAAGAATTAAGTACAAGTAAAAATTCTATATATAACCCATTTGATGTAAACTGAATATATTGTTTACAAGAGGAAAGAATCTTTGAGCTTTTTGATTTTGGTATCAATAAATAAATTTGTATTTTTTGGTATGTGTGCTAGTTATGATGTTTAAGAGTTGTTTCTTCTAGTGTTGATATATCAATGATATTGTGATTCCTTTCTAGAATATGAAACATATTTATATTATTTTATATAAATCTAGGTCTAGATTTGGAATAGTCCTCTCTAATATGTGTGTTAGGATTTTTATTTAACAATTCATTTTGTCATGTTGAATATGTTTTTCTACTTTATAAACCCTAGTTGCATCTTCATTTTTTTAATTTTTTTAAAAGAGGGTAAAAAATTATTAATATCAGGAAATCACCAATACAAAGAAATCATGGTCCACATAGGCACCCAAAGATAAGTAGGATCACCAAACCAACAAATACCCAACCAAGACTCAATACCTCAGCATAACCATCCACTAGCCCATATTAACCAACCATGTCCTCTAAAATAATCTTCTCTAAAACTTGGCAATAATTTAGGGATAATTGCTCCCATCCCTCAATCTTCCTGTCACCAATATGCTCAGAATCCCATTTGGCCAAACAGTCAACAACCCTATTTCATTCCCAAGGAATGTGAGTAAAAGGCACCACCTCCAACATGGAACACAACTGCAAAATATGTCAAACAACCTAATCAAGTTTCCAATTAACCCCTTCCATTTTTTTCTCATTCAATAGATTAAAAATTATCTAAGATTCAGATTCATAGATAATCTTATGCCAACCAAGAGCATAGGAATACTTAATAGCCCAAAGAATCACCAACCCCTCCATAATATTGATGGTTTTCTACCATTTATGAATGGAGAAAAGGAAATTAAAGGAACCAAAACTATCTCTCCTAGCCCCACCAATTCCAACAAGCCCATGATTACCCATAGAAAATCCATCAATGTTGATCTTCAAAACATCAATCAGAGGAGGAGACCAACTCCCAACCCTCTAACCCTTCTTTTTAGCACATCTACCTCTTTGAACACAAAAAGAGTTAAAGGTCAAATCTCACAGACCCAACTTATTTACAATCTCATCATCACTCCTTTTCAAAGGAAAAGCCACTTCACATTTAGCTTCCAAAGTATCTCAAATCATACCAACAAGTCTTTGCCAAACTTGTTGAACCATCAACTTATCCCAACGAAAAATCTTGTGATTCTTTTCCATACAAATTTTCCAAAGGATAAAAGCATGGCCAATGCGCCACACAATTTGGAGGAAAGAGGCCTATGTTGGAGGTCTCCTCAAGCTACTCCAGAATTCAACTAGAGAAGAGGCATGAACACAACGATGTTTCCAAATACCCCACCAAAAATTCTAAATAAGCATAGAAAAATGAAAATATAAGATCAAGTGGGAAGAATCCTTCTCATTGCACCCACAAAGAACACAAACTAAAGGACCCTAGAAACCCTAATTTCGAAGATTTTTCCAAGTCAAACATATGTTCCAAGCTAAGGTCCATAGGAAGCATTTACCCTTGGGCTAAGAGAACTTATTCCAAACATTTTTCCACCAAGGAACTTCCAACCCACCATACTTTTGAGCAATCAACTCTTGATACCCACTAGCCACTGTGAAAACTCCCTTAGGATCTAGACTCCAAGCCAAAATATCCATGTCCATAAGAGAGTTGCATTTTCTACTTGCTAGAATATTTTGAAGCTCAGCACAATCCTCCTTTAAGCTAGCCACAAGCTACTCACTAGGAACCTTCCATCTAGACACCTCCACATGCCCACATAGGTATAAAGTCTTAAATTCAACCACCTGAGACCAATTAGCCTCCAAGAAGCGCCGAAAAAGATCTTGCAGATTAGGATACCTGCTCATGATAGGGGAAACCCCATCTCAAGTGTCAAACTAGAAGATATCCTCAGACCCCCTATTGCATATCCAAAGAAAACCCTCCTTGATCAACTTAGAACCTTTTTAAGTGTTTCCCAAATCACAAAGCCTTTCCACACAAGCGGATACCAAGGAATCTCCTCCTTCAGTATCCCACTTTGATATTTGTGAGAAATAATCCTAGCCTAGACATGATCCTGTTCCAAACACCATCTCCAATAAAGCTTGGAAGACAATGCTAATCTAGTCAAAGTGGAATGCCACAACTCGAGGCCATCAAACAACTTCAAAGTACAAACAATATCCCACTTCACAAGGCTCCACTTAGAAGATGAAAAGTTGCCAATCCATAAAAATTTCCTATCCAGAGAGTCCAAATCCTTCATAAATCCAATGGGAGCCACCTAGAGCATACACCTATAATTGGGGAGACCCTGCACCATCGACTTAAGAAGTTAGACTCAACTAGCACAAGAAAGCCATGAATGATTCCAATGGTTCACCTTCACATGAAACTTGTCTAAATTTTTTTTCCATGAGCCCCTAGGGAGGGTTCTGGAAGAGATAAGAATGTCAAGATAAGGCAAAGGTAGAGAACTAATCTAAAACCTCAATATACAAGTAATCCACTATTGAATGAGCCTCAAAGTATTATAGAAGAAAATGGCAGATTTATCCTCATTAAACATCTGCCCAAAGCCAACAAGATAAATGTCCAAAGATTTGTGCAAGTTAGTGGCCTCTTTGACCTTGGCCATGCCCATCAATGTAGTATCATAAAAAAATAGTAAGTATGATTGAGGAGGTAAACCATTTCCCCAAACCCAACCTTGGAAGACCTTGTGCCACATTGCTCCTAATAACTCTCCCAAAACCTTCAGACAAAAGAATGAATAAGGATAAGGAGGATCCCCTTGTCAAAGACCTCTGGAGGCCCCAAATAAGGAAGATAGTTCTCCATTTATCAAAACTAAAAAAGTAGTCATGACGCAACTCATAACCCACATAACCCACTCCTCAGCAAAACCAAAATTAGTAAGCACTTTGTGCATAGAAAGAACCACTTAACTCTATTACAAGCCTTTTCCATATACATCTTGATTTCCATATGAATAGTTTCAGTTGCAATATCCACACCATCCAAGATTTTCCTATTTGTAATTAAGCCTCCCTATTCCTTAGAAATAAGCTTGTTGATCCACCACTTCAACCTCTTAGTACTCAACTTGGAAAGAATTTTAGAGACCACATTGCAAAGAGTAATAGGCTGAAACAAACTCAACCTATCCACACCATCACATTTAGGGATGAGAGAAAGAAAGATAGAATTCATAGCCCTCAACATTTTCTCATTCCTTTGAGATTCACAAACCACTTCTAATAAATCTAGATTTACAATACATCCCAAAATTATTGAAGGAATTCAATCAAAAAGCTATTAGGACCAAGGGCTTTACCTTTCTTCATCTGAAAGATAGTGGCCTCTATTTTCTCTATGGAAATACAACCCAAGAGGTGCTCATTCATTTCCATAGACACCAAAGAAGTGATATATGAAAAAACATGATTTTCTCTGCCAACACATCTAGAGAGTCTATTAGAAACTAAGATCAAACATGCAAACCAAAAAATACCTTCCATAGGTGAAAAACAGAAAAAGCAAGAACAATTTGTATTAAGATGTGTAAATGAATTGTATTCAAAAATTAAGAAAATACAAGAGATGAATTGCTTTATAAAAGCAATGTATGCATAACCCTAAAAGGAAACCCTAGTGTGCACACTTAATAATTAATTATTAATGTGCCTAAGTTTAGCTTAAGTAAAACTAAAGTGATAAGTGACTTAATTAATTAACCAATATGATTAAATTAATTAAGTGAAATAACTTATTACTCTAACACCCCCCCTTAAGATGAACTTAGGAAGTAGGTAAAAAACTAAGGAAAAGATGCATGAAAGAAAATATGGGTCCTAACAACAAGGTTTGATAAGGTACCCATGTACAAATGCAATGAATGAGAAAGAGGAGAAAACCTAGTGGGACAAAACCCCCTTTCAATGAAATGACCTGCCACAAAGAAACACTTGAGTAACACTGGAATCCTGAATTGGTGAAGCAACAATAGATGAATAAATGATGCCCCCTATAAGAGGGAATGATTCGATGAAAGAATTTGGAAGCTATGTGTATCTCGATGCCGATGCCAAACTGTGACTAAAACTAATCCATAGGAGCAAGCACCATGAAGATTCTGGAACATTAACCATAAAATGAATGGCCATCAAACTAAGATGTGACCCAATGTGAATCTGATGTGATTCAGGATCATTAACCATAGGCTCTCAATCTGCGATGTGAACCACTGTAAATCAAAATGTGTCAAGCTATGAGCAAGATGTGGCCAAAAGAAACTACATAATCTAGATACAACTCATATGAGTTGTCATCAATATGAAGATGAGATCAAAGTGCATGCAATGCAACTACACTCTAATCAAATTATTATGCAAGAATCCCCCTTGATGGAACTTTATAGAAGTTCATTTATTACAATACCCCATGATTTTAAAAAAAGAACATGCAAAACATGTATAAATTAGAGAGAAAATGAAAACCTAGTGCATGAAAACAAAAAATATTTCATGCAAAAACTAATGTTCACATCTACCTCCCTGATTAAAATTGACCTTAGATCTTTGTAGAGGATTGAATCATCTTTTCGGTGTCGCTTGAATTGCGAAAAAAGGATAACTGAGGCATAAGATATGCCCTCTGAAGCAAAAACTGCTCCATCTGACTTCAAAGGCCTGAAAAATAAAATTGGAGAAAAATATGTAAAATCATCCTACACCACTGGATTGGCATCAGAAGTAGCTTTCCAACGGTATCTCGTTTGCAAAAAACGGACATCGTACGCAAAAGTTACTACCAATTTAGTGAACACTGCTCCAAAAGGGACAATTTGGCCTACATATAGCCTTGGGGCTAAAAAAAATCAGCCCCTGGTCATGTGTGCAACTAGGGGATAGCGGGTAGGGGGCTGGGGTGGAGCCCCTGGTCACCCATTTTACCAGCACTAGAGTTGAGGGGCCAAGCGGGGGCTGGGGGCATAGCGCCTGATCCCCAATGTGACTATTGTTGGTTCAGAGGAGCCCACAGGGGCTACTGAGGCCGACGGTGCATGAGTGGTGTGCCACCCGATGGGCATTGTTCCTAGTGTCCAATGGGTGGTGTGGTGGTGGCACCTAGAATTTAAACTTCCTACGCTTTTAAAAAAAAAATTCCTTAGAGTGCGTGTTGGGGAGGTCGTATAACCTCCCTAGCAATTTTTTTTCCTTAGAAACCAACTGCTCCAAAATCAATGATTTGATAGGCATTCCTAGGGATTTTTGCTACTACGAACGCGATGGTGACCTCCATTTGTGCCCAAAGTGCCCCCAAATCTTGCAAAAAATCACTAGACTTGAAACCCTTGCAGATCTCGCAAATAGTGATGAAAATCAATGAAACAAAAGCCAATCCTGAATTTTTACAACGCTTTGAATCCAATGGAGATGCCCGATCTGATCCAAAATGCTTCATAAATAAGCTCAAGGCATGAAACCCTCGAGGAACCCCGAATGTGCTCTACAATGAATTTTTCCAAAAAACTGAGAAAGGGCTTCAAATCAAGGCCTTGATACCATGTTAGAAACCAAGATTAGACATGGAAACCATAAAATACCTTCCACAAGAGAAAAATAGAAAAATTAAGAGCAATTTTCATTAAGATGTGCAAATGAATTGTATTCAAAAATTAAGAAAATACAAGAGATGAATTGCTTTATAAAAGCAATGTATGCATAACCCTAAAAGGAAACCCTAGTGTGTACACTTAATAATTAATAAATAACTAATTATTAATGTGCCTAAGTTTAGCTTAAGTAAAACTAAATTGATAAGTGACTTACTTAATTAACCAATATGATTAAATTAATTAAGTGAAATAACTTATTACTCTAATAGAGTCCTCCCTAAACAAGGAGGAAAAGAACTACAAAGCTTCTCTGGAAATTTTGCCCAAAGAAGATAAATGCTCACCCCTAGAATTTACAAGAAAAGGGATTGAATTACCATGTCTTTTGGCATTCATAGAGTTGAAGAAAAAGGTAGTGTTTTTGTCCCCATAGCTTGTAACCATTCAACCTGAGCCTTCTATTTCCAATAAATCTCCACATGCAACTCACACTCTAAAAATTTCAAAGCCCTCACCTCCTCCTTGAGAGAGTCACCAAAAAGGAAAAAATCCCTAATCTCATGGTTGATAGCATTCAAACAAACCTGAGCAGTAACCTTAGCATGGAAGATGTTACCGAAACACTGCTTGTTCCACTTTTTGAGTTGGTACTTCACATACTGCATCTATTTGGAAAAAGAGTACATAGCGGTGCCAAAAGCATGCCTACCCAAGTGCCACCATTCAACAACATAATCCTATAGAGAGGGATCCAGCTACAGCTGCATAAGTTGAAAATTGAAAGAGAGAGATTGAGCAACATGAGCTAAAAAAAGAAATAACTCAATAGGCCAATGATCTAAATCCCTCTAGTTTAGAATCTCAGAACAAGTAGACTAAGATCCACCAATCCAAAAATAAGAAACCATGAACTTGTCGAGCCTCTCAATAATATAAATGCTCACCCCTGGAATTCACAAGAAAAGAGATCAAATTACCATGTCTTCTAGCCTTCATAGAGTTGAAGGAAAAGGTAGTGTTTTTGTCTTCACAAGAAAAGGGATTGAATTACCATGTCTTCTGGCCTTCGTAGGAATTGGAATCCACCAATCTAGAAACAATAAACTAGGAACCTATCAAGAAGATAAATGCTCACCCCTAGAATTCACAAGAAAATGGATCGAATTACCATGTCTTTTGGCCTTCATAGAGTTGAAAAAAATGGTAGTTTTTTTTTCCCTCTTGTAACCATTCAACCTGAGCCTTCTATTTCCAATAAATATCCTCACACAACTCACACTCCTCTAAAAGTTTCAAAGCCCTCACCTCCTCCTTGAGAGAGTCACAAGAAAGGAAAAACTCCCTAATCTCATGGGTGATAGCATTCAAACCAACCTGAGCAGTAACCTTAGCATGGAAGATGTTACTAAAACACTGCTTGTTCCACCTTTTGAGCTCATACTTCACATACTAAATTTATTTGGAAAAAGAGTACATAGTGGTTCCAAAAGCATGCCTACCCAAGTGCCAACATTCAACAACATGATCCTACAGAGAGGGATCCTATAGCCACATAAGTTGAAAATTGAAAGAGGGAGATTGAGCAACACGAGCCAAAAAAGTAGATAACTTAATAGGCCAATGATCTGAATCCTTCCAATCTAGAATCTCAGAACAAGTAGACCAAGATCCTCCCCCAGTCTCCAAGTAAACTGAACATTACTAGGCTTAATTTCAACAAGATTCAAGGTACAAATATTATAATGGAGAAGAAAAGCAAAAGGCTCCAACCTCAAAAAATTTCCCCTCTTTTCATCCAAATCAATTATGGAATTGAAATCACCTGTAATAATCCAAGGATATAAAGGAGCAGAACTTTGAATAAACCCGATGTGATTAAGGTGAGAGCATACAATGGTAAGGTTAAAATTAGTTAGCCAAGAATCAAAGATAACCAACTGAAGTACACACCCTTCCACTTTCTAATCACCTAGATCTCGATGTGAGCAAGGTGATAGCATACAATGTACAACAATGTGCTTCTAAACAAACCACTTCTTTAGTGGGGTAAGTATGTAAATCAAGTGCATGAAATGAACCATCCGCTTATTCAATGGGGATTACGAAAAAGAAAATCACTTGGCAGAAATCCCACTAATTAAGAGAGATCCTCCACTTATTTAGCCAGTATAGTATTAAAGTAAAGAAAGCTCAATCACTTATTTAGTGGGGTAAGAAATGACATGAAAGTAAGGAAGCTCAACCACTTATTCAACAAGAGCACCACTTATTTGGTGGGGTATGTAGCAAAATAAGTACAAGAGAAAATCACCAATGGTACTACCAAAGGTGTTACAATGAGCTTTGTTAGCTCTAAAAAATGCAAGCAAGATGCCTCAAGAGGTTGCCAATCTCTTGATACGCTTCAGGGTAACAGAAAAGGTTGGAAGAATTCAACCTTCTACTCTTTAGGTGCTGCAAAATCTGGGTGGGTGTACCTCTCTGAATAGTGTAGAATAAACTTGTGATTATCTTTCTGAAATGCTTTGTCCACAATGGCAGATAACAATGAACAAATGAAATCAAACTTGATAGCTATCTTCTGATCTAAATCCTAGAATTCTTAATTAACTTGATAAAAAGAGATTGAATGAATTTAAATAATGAAATTGCAGAGACCAGTGCCTTATTGGATATACAGAGTCAAATGAGATCAAGATGAGCAACACTTCTCTAAGAAGATTCAAATTATCTGGCATATATTATGTTTACAACTTGTATAAACATGCAAGAATGTGACTACTAAGCTCTACTTGAATAATCCAATTGAATCTCTCTGATTACTGTGATTAACTAAAATGATTTAGTCTTTACTTGAAAGAACCAATCAATTGATCACACAAGTGCAGCAAATGTGGACTGATAAACTAAATACAAACTTGTCATATCAATTTAAACAATCAGAAAGAATCCATCTTGGAGACAACTTAGCAATTATTTTATTAAATTCAACAGATAACTAATGTCAGACATGTGCAGCAACATCAATTGACACTCATAAATACCTCCATTTTAGAACATGCACCATAGCCTCTGATTTGATAAAATTTACTGTTCTATATCCATACAATTTTCCTACTTATCAGATAACTAATAGCTGGTCCCTATTACAATTGCCAAAATGCCTATTTATACACAAGTATTAGAAAATAAAACATATTGAAATATCATGTCGGCCCTCCATAAAATTCGGGCTCCAATCGAGTCAGCCAACAACGGTTATATGAATTCACATGTCAGCTACGAGACTTGTATTTCCGTTATTCACTAGTGAGACAGTCGGCGAGATAACATAGCAGCTATGCCGAAGGCAATTCACTTGTTAATCGCTCTTCCCTTGTATTTCGCTTTCACTATAACTTATTCGAGTTGGGGAGATGTCCCATAGACAACATTATGTTTTACTGATATGCATTGTTGCCTTCTATATGTTGCTATAACATTCCGTTGGTCACACCAAAGCCAAGAAGTATCCCCCAGTTCCCTTTGCGTATCGTTGTAGCTCTATGATATCGGGAAGACCTCTCACAGACTCCACATTGCTTTATCGAAAATCTGTATCCACTCTGAATGTCGCCGAGACACTCCAATTTTTATGCCGATAAAGTCATCTTTGCACCTCATTCGGTGAGATCCCGAGCACCTCGCCAAGACCACACACCAAAACAAAAATCATACCGAGCAATACCTTTTGTTACATTCATCTTCGCCAAGACCATTAGACTTTCTCACCGAAGAGAAAACACATCAAGCTATTGGCAAGACAAAACAATGTCGGGGGGACCTCTTATAGAATGCACCTTGCTATACCGAGAGCTCTCAACCAAACATATTGGTCACTAAGACACAGCTGGAATCTTGCCAAAAGCCGCTCAATAGAAACCCTTTAGTAACCCGTCAATGAGACACATATACTTCACTGTGACCTCCTGCTGCAAACAACAACTCCCACCGAAAGTTCCA
>VDFB02105785.1:180903252-181023537 GCA_007258455.2 Sequoia sempervirens | reverse complement strand
AAGCCTGCAATAATCCATTCTATATATATCTTTTTCTGTCCGGAGGTCTACCCAAATGTCTTCAATGCGGTGCACATGAGTGAAGGCTCTTTTAATTTTGTCTTTCATCCTTCTATAATCAAAATCCATTCTGGCCTGAAATCTTTTCAATGTTATTTCCTGAAGTTCAGTCTCCATTGCTTTGGCTCTTGAAGAAGTTGTCAAAGAATACCTCCCGATTATCAATGGATTATGTGATGAAATACTGATTCCAGCCTTGTGTTGTGTAGCTTGTCGTGCATGCACTGCCATCAACTGCCTTCCTAGCTCCATCAGAATAATCTTATCTGTCGGATACCTTGGAAGCATATAAGGTTGGTCTTCAAAACAGCCGACTCTCATATAAGTGAAGGTAGGGAATTGAAGAAACAAGCAGCCATACTCATTTACTTTATTCCAAGCCGCCTCAGATACCCTGTTGTTTACCAATGCTTTGTCAAATAAACACATAAAATGACCAAAAAAAGCATCTTGAACTCTTCTATAATGTGCTCGGCTTGGTTTTAAAGTCAGCTGATCATAATACTCCCATACAGGCACCAATGATCTGTCACCTTGAGGAGATAGGCCTGGAAAATGCCTCAACGAAGCCGCTATATAAACCAAGTATGAGTTCATGTAGAAGGTAAGAGTGGTAGGAACCTGTGCAAGCTGTTCACATAAACTGTCACTAATTATTTCACCCCAGAATATTGGATGCTGTGCTTTTGTGATAACCACAATGAACTTATACATCCAATTTTCAAATATATTGGAAACCTTCAATCCTGCTATTCTGCTCAGAAGAGTGATCATATCATTTATTTCTTCTTTAAAATCAGACTGATACAATTTGGGTATCCGGGTCACACAAGGTCTTGATTTGAGAAGCCATTTAGAATTGATATGTTTTATACAAGAATTATTTTTCTGCTCATAATATTTGTGAGCACTCTTCAATGTGATCTCTGAATATGTAGTAGCATCAGGAACTCTGAAAATTCTGTTGATTGTCTCAGCATCAAGTTTGATAACCACGTTGCCGTCATTGTCCTTGATAGTTCTAGATTGACTGTCAAAACGGGATGCACATGCAAGAACGAATTCAGGCTCAAGGGCAGCAACAGGAAAAGAAGAGACCAGATGAATACGACTTCTCAACAATTTCTGCATGTCAGGAGAAGTAGATTTCTTAGCTCTCCCAAGAAACTCGGACATATCAACGTGCCCAATTTCTGTATCCTTGATTTCGTCAATATTTGAAACTACGTGAGATGGGGAAATCTCATTCTGATACTTATCAAATTTATATTTCATCTTTTTGCTTATTGGAGAAGTTGGTTCGTCTGTCATTGAACAGGAATCTGCAAGACTGCGGTGAAAACCCCATAAGGTTAGAACATCATCAACATCAACGTGAGTGGACATGGTGAAACTCAAACCCTAGGACAATGAAATGGTCTTTAGAAAAATGATGGAAAGTGAATGGTGAAGACGAATTCGGAACTTGATGGAATGATTGCAGTCAAAAACAACGTTTTGTCTTCTTGAAACAGCAAGACAAAGAGATTTTTGGCTTGGATTTTGAAGTTATGTCAAAAAAAAGTTCGACTTTTGAGCTTTTTAAAAGCATTTCGGGTTTTTCTATGACTATAGCAATTTTTATAAAAGGCAGTCGGGATTTTTTGGACATTTAACAATTTTACAATTTTGCAATTTTGAAAATTGTAATTCAAGTTATAAATCCCGATTTGCATTCTTGGTTCTCAAAACCCGAAATGTGACTCAAAGCTGAATATTTGTTCTTGTAGAAAATGACAATGGAGGATTTGAAGTAGATAAATGGAAACGAAATGGTATATGAAAGCTTTGTTGCTGGAAAAATGAGATGATGAAAAACACGTTTTCAACGCATAAGGCATTTTAAAAGTGGAAAATGCGTTTGGTATGAAGTCGAATAATATGGGGGGGGTATATGAGATACAAAGTAAATGTGTAATCATATTTGAAAATGAAATGATATAGGATGAAATGAAGGGCGGACGATATGAAGGGTATATGGTAAAAATGCATTTTGAATAAGAACGAGCTAAATAACAGTGAAAACGCGTTTTATAAAGGCAGATGATGAAAATGAAAACGCGTTTTGTATGAAACAAAAGCAAATGAATATATATATAGTGTAAACGAAAATAAACAAAGGCGGATGAGTATGCATTTCAATGTATATCAGTAATACATGTGAAAGAAAAACGCATTTTAAAGAAAAGACGCTGAAATTTAAAGCGAAATGCGAAAAAGTAAATCACGTTTTATAAAAAACGATAAGTAACAGAAAACGAAATTAGAAAGAAACAAAAAAAAGAATAACATACCTGAAAAGAAGTTTGTAACTGAAAACAATGACGAAATAAACCCTAGGCGCGTTCAGAAAATAAAAGAGAACTGGCTATATACTGATAAAATCTGAACTTCAAGCTTTAAGGTCGATAAAAACTCCTTGAAACAGGGAAGTCAAAACAAAAAAGGATTCAAATAGCTCGAATCAGAATAGCATCGGAATTTTTAGAGTTCTCTGCAAGATAAAATGTCATCAAAACATGAAATCGGGGTTTTAAGAAGTCAACACAAGTTCTTTTGGCAAAATCGGGCTTTTTAGATCATTTAGCAATTTTGCTTTTAAGTCAAAATTTCCCTATTTGCTGAGTTACTTCAAAAACCCGATTTTGACCAAAAACATACTGAAAAAGACTCAGAAATTGACAAAAACGGAAACGAAAGAGGGAAAAAGAGTAGCCCAAAGGTTTATAAACCTAAAACTAAGATTTGCCACTCTATGCACCTCGTAATGCATGCCATAGAGAAGAAAACCTTCAAGTTTCATGAAAATTTTGATTGCTTATCCAAATTTTAAAACTACTGCAATCTGTGATAACAGAGTTGTATTCAAGATTGTTTTGGTTTCTATGCTAACCCTAACGGATGTGTGTTGCATTGTTTATTGTAAGAAAAATTGAAAAATTATCCGGAATATTTCATTGGTATTAGAGCCACACATCCTACCATCCTGTGAAAAAGACTTCTATGAGTGACAGAGAAAAAAGATACTTAGCAAGGGAAGACAAGAAGGTTGCAAATAAATGGCAGCCATATCAGGTTCCAGAAGCTCAGATAGCATCAGAGGTATTAAGAGCACATTGGGATTCTTCTCAGGGAACAGTAATGGGAGATGCTGAGAGGACAGTGGGTGGTAATGAGAGGTTTACTAGCAACAAAGATGATGTGGAAAAGGGAGAGAAAGAACACCAAGTCCAGGAAAAAGGTTTGAGAGGAAGATGGATGCCATGTTGGATATGATGTCCTTCATGATGGGGAAAATGGGTCAGAACCCAATTCCATAGAACAACCCAAGGCATATGGGTGAACATAGTGCTTCCAGTCAGCATAGTGGACAAGTTAACCAACATACTTGAAATAACACCTACATCTCTTCCAGGCCATTTAAACCCACTTTTTTGGTACCAGTAAACCCACAACCTGTCTGAAAGAAAATGCATCATTTGTGGAGCAGTTGAGACTTAACCGTGCTGAGTATGATTCCCTTCCTAATGAAATCAAGCAATACATGTCTTACAATGATTTTGTGGACAATAAAAGGAACAATAAAGGACAAGGAAGACATCATGAACATAGGGGAAAATCAGTACAAAGGGATTTGCATCAAGCTATCAACAAGGTTACGCTTCCACATTTTGATGGGAGTGATAGCAGTTCAGCTAGAGCTTGGATACAAAAGTTAGACAACTATCTAGCTCTTAGACTCATGGAAGACGAGGAGGTGATTATGTTTGCTACGCTACAACTAGATGGGGTAGTGCACGAGTGGTGGTACCATGGCCTAGTCACCTTGGGTCATCGGTCTATCACTACCTATGATGAGTTCACCAATAGACTCATAGAGAGATTTGAGAAAAAGGATCCAGAAGTACATTTCAGGGAGTTGGCACAACTTAACAATATGGCACAGTTGATGCCTACATAGCCGAGTTTTAGAGACTTTCAGTAATGGTCACGGGAATCACTGAGAGGTGGTTGGTGATCCTATTCAGTGAAGGGCTTATGGAACCACTCAAGGGTTGGATTAAAGCTTTTGATCCACCCTCTTTACAAGAGGCAATGAAGAAAGCAAGAAATATGGAGTGGGATGCTCCTAAAGCAAAATTTCAATCCAAACCTTCATTCCACAAAAAGGATAAAGGGAAAAGACCTCACCATAAGGAGACCAAACAGCATAAAACTCATGTCACAAGGTTGGATCCAGAGACACTTAACGAACTCAGAAGAAAGGGGTTATGTTTTAGGTGTAGAGAAAAATGGAGTCAAAATTCATCAAATTGAATACTATTCAGTTGAAGAAAGTAATTCTGATTTTTTAGACCAGCAGTCTGATTTTGATGACAGCGAAGTGGAAAGAGCTCCAAAAGAGTCCAAAGATGAAAAAGAAAGTGGGGGTACTTTGGCTCAACTTTTGAGCTTTTACAAAAATGAATCCTTCAAAGTTCGAGGGATGATTAAGGGGTAGCGAATAGTTGCTTTGATTGATACTGGAGCAACGCATAACTTCATTGATGAAATTGTGGTGGCCAAGAAGGGGCTTCAGACGGAAGAATTTGAAGGCTTCAAGGTTATGGTTGTTGATGGGTTTCACATCTCTTGCACCAAGAAGATTTCAAACATGTCTATGCAATTGGGCAACTATGAAGTCAAGGATCACTTCTATATAGTCAACATTGGAGATACGAATGTCATCCTAGGCATTCAATGGGTACGATCGCTTGGAGAGATCTCTCTAAATCTGCAAACCATGGAGCTCAAGTTTCAATCCGATGGAAAGAAGGTGGTGCTAAGAGGGATGTCCAATGGTGGTCCTCAGATTGTGTCATTCAAGAGAATGGCAAAGCTGATTCGGCATGATCAAGTTGAGTGGGCTGTAGAGTGTATGATTCTTCCAGTTAGTCCGGTTGAAACAAAGCAGGACTATCCTCATGATATTCAGTCTATACTCACCAAGAAGAGCAAGGTGTTTGCTGATTTACCGCCTGGGCCACCTCCTAAACGGGGTTTGGAGCATGTCATAGAGCTCAAGGAAGGGGCTAAGCCAGTCATCACAACACCATATAGATACCCTAAGAAGCAAAAGGATGAGATTGAGAAAAACATAAAGGAACTCTTAGAGATGGACTTCATTCATCCAAGCAAGAGTCCCTTCGCTTCAGCAGTTGTTCTTGTGAAGAAGAAGGATGGTACCATCCGCATGTGTGTGGATTATCGTGCTTTGAATCAAAGCATAATCAAAAATCGATACCCCATTACGAGGGTAGATGAGCTCATTGATGAGCTACATAGAGCCAAGTTCTTTTCAAAGATTGATTTGAGGATGGGCTACTACCAGATTCGGATGAGAGGGTCTGATGTTGAGAAGATAGCATTTAGATGTCACTATGGCCACTTCGAGTTTTTAGTCATGCCATTTGGGTTGACTAATGCTCTTGCTACCTTCCAGTCTTGTATGAACAGAGTCTTTCAGAAGCAGTTAAGGAAGTTTGTATTGATGTTTTTTGATGATATCCTTATCTTCAGCAAGACATGGGAAGAACATCTCAAGCACTTGGAGGAAGTTCTTAGCATCCTAGAATCAAAAAGTTTGTTTGCCAAAGAATCCAAATGTGAATTTGGAATGAAGGAGCTACTCTACCTTGGACACATAATCAGTGCTGATGGAGTGAAGGTTGACCCTGAAAAGATCAAGGCAATAGTTGATTGGCCACCTCCAGAGAATTTGACTCATTTGAAAGGGTTTTTGGGTCTTTGTGGTTTTTACAGAAGATTTGTGAAAGGCTACTCACAAAATACTGCTCCTCTTATTGACCTCACGAAAAAGGGGGCTTTTTGTTGGTCAGAAAGGGCTCAAAATACTTTTGATAAGTTTAAGAAGATCATAAGCTATTGTCCGGCTTTGGCTATTCCAGATTTTTCCAAACCCTTCAAACTACAGTGTGATGCATCCGGAGAAGGTGTTGGGGCTGTTTTGATGCAAGACAAGCATCCCATTGTGTTTGAAAGCAGAAAGTTAAGAGGTGTTGAAAGGACCTACTCCATCTACGACAAGGAAATGCTTGCAATCATGCATGCATTAGCTAAGTTTAGACAGTATTTGGTGGGGAGGAAGTTTGTGGTCAAGACTTATCACAATCGTCTCAAGCACTTCATGCAACAGAAGGATTTGAACAAAAGACAACAAAAGTGGGTGAGTAAGCTTCAAGCTTACGATTTTGACATTGAATATGTCAAAGGGAAAAACAATATTGTGGCTGATGCTCTATCTAGGAGACCTCATTTGAGCTCAATATGTGAGCTTACTGCTAATTGGAAGGAAATGTTGCTTGCTAATTATGCCAAAAATTAGTTTGCAACCAACATCATTGAAGGTACTTTTCATGATGAAAGGTACAAGATGGTTGAAGGGTTGATATACTACAAAGGTAGAATCTTTTTGGTGGCTGATTCTAAGCTCAAAAAGAAGATTTTGATGACATTCCATG
The DNA here is from genome assembly GCA_007258455.2 of Sequoia sempervirens. Lineage (NCBI taxonomy): Eukaryota > Viridiplantae > Streptophyta > Pinopsida > Cupressales > Cupressaceae > Sequoia > Sequoia sempervirens. Next base: position 181,016,917 of record VDFB02105785.1, on the reverse strand, counting down.
ACATCCCACTTCTTGGTCATCAGGGTGTTTTCAAGACATAGGCAGATTCAGGAAAGATTTTCTTGGAAGGAGCTAAAAGGGGAAGTCCAACACTACATCCAGGAGTGTCCTACTTGTCAAATGAACAAAAATGAGCATTCTCTACCAGCTGGTCTGCTACAACCTCTTCCCATTCCCGACCAAAAATGGGAAAGAATATCAACGGACTTCATCACTGGGTTGCCAAGGGTCCAAGGCAAAGATTGTATCTATGTTGTAGTGGATAGATTAACGAAGTTTGCTCACTTCTTTGCCATCACTAGTTCATTTTCAGTAGCTCAAGTTGCAGATTTGTTTTTCCATGAGGTGTTTAGATTGCATGGTTTTGATGTGTTTTCGCGGGACGCAATTCAACGCTAATAAAAGTTACAACGGCTTTCCTATTCTCTCTTGATCAAAGTATTCCGCATGCTAAGATTGCAAAGAAAGTTCATGCGTTCAACTCCAAGGTTCTTTTAGTGCGAATAGGCTCAGTTTGGCTCGATGTGATTTGCTGGTATTTCAAGGGGACTTACGGAATTGTTCGGCAGCGGAGAAAGGAATTCAAATGCTCGAAAGATTTGTCTATGAAGTTCTTGTTTCCTATTCTAACCGGAAAGTACTGAATGAAATGGTGTAAAGGTTAAGAAGGCTAAATCTATTCTAATGTGTGGGACATGGCGATCAATCTTCACAAGCCAAGAACTAAACTTCGATCTGATAGCTCAACGGAGTCGCGCAACTTTCAAGGGATGACAAAAGATGTTCAAACCACCACTTGACATAAAGATACCATCACAACGACGCGATACCATTATTCAAACTCAGGATTTAAAGGCACAGATATTCTGGATCAAGGCGATTCACCATCAGCAAATACCAGTGTAGCGGATAGACGGGTTGCTTAGATCAAACACCACATTCCACAATTGGTCTGTACTGGTGCATGGAAATGAAATTTATATCTACTTACGCCACTTGAAGTAGAAGGGATGAAGAAACCTCGCTTTAATATCCAACACATGAATTTCACCATCAATGGAAAGCATCTTTATTATGAAAGTTTTATTATCTATTAATTTCTTACAAAAGCTTCTGAAGGAAAACTTTCCTTCTCCTCCAACTAATCTATCAACCTACTTCTGCTGCCTCTATTCTATACTCCATCGCCTAACCCTAGCTACGAGAGTGCAAATGAGGGGGACTCCCCCTTTTATAGATGGCCAAGTCCAACTGACGGCTTAGATTACAATTGGCTGGATGGCCCAGATTGTGCCACCTCAGCCCTAAACAAGATTCGCCCTAAAAACTGCCACAAAGGAGAGGGGTAACAAATGCTCACTAAATACCACCATCCTTCTAGAAGATTCCTTTCTTGTGATTTCGCTCATTAATCGCTATTGATCTTCTCGCTCAGCCAATTCTGTTGATCGCTTGGAGGAGGGTAAAAGAGTCTCTAAGATTGCTTTAGATAATAAAATTCGATAGAATCTAGAGTTCAACTGCTCTTGATCTTCCTCTTGACGTTGTTCTTCAACTTTGCTCGAGCCTCCACTCCATGCTCCATCTTGAGTTTTGAAAACGCTTCAACACTTAGCCATTTTCTTGCAGCTTTTCTTCCTTCGCGATTTATCATCTTGAATTACTTGCTTCAAATCATCACCGCCTGGTCTCGACGTTCCTCCTGCAAAACAAGCAAGGAGAAGAGCATTAGAACACTTCATAATATAAATTCGACTTACTTACCAAGATTTTCACACTCTAACTTCCAAGCGTTCATCGTTTTCACTAGCCAGCTTCACGTTCAAACTCTTCATGCCTTAGCCAATTTTCATCATCCTTTGGACAATATCAACTTCAACTGCATCCTTAAGAAATTCATTTCACCCGCTGGAGCTCCGACAACTTCAAGAAAACTATCTTCATGAAGGATTTAAGCAAATTCACCTAGGCAGTTCCTTTCAAATTCATTGTCTGGAGAATTTCACCTTGAAAACCCGTTTTCTTCACATTTGCCTTAGAAAATTTTCAAACTTCCCTTAGGAAATTCATCAACCTGGCGCCCATCAAAAATCTCCACCCCGAAGGCCGAAGCGAAGCATGGAAGACCTTAAAATCAACTCCTCATCGATAATCTTCGATACCCAGAAGAAAATTTTCTCCAGAACGCGTGGAATCCATGGGTACCCAACGAACGGGTTCTTTTAATTTTTGAATTTTTCGGACCTTAGAAAAAATGATTTTCATCAAATTTAATCCATTTCTTTATCTGTGAACATTTCTTTTCGCTCTGACTTGAAAATATTTTTGTTGACCCTGTGCAGCCGGCATTTTCTGACTTCTTCTCACCCATTTTTACCCATGCCATATCACATTTTAACATTCCTTCAAGTTGGGCGTATTTTCCTAAGGTGATATTACATTTAAATGTTAATACTTAGGAAAAATATTTCATCACTCTGCATGGGCGCATATTCCTTTTTCAACATCTTTGGGAGCATTTAGATAGGTCAACGTTCAATTTAAAACACTTAGGCAAAATTCTTAAATTTTTAAAGAGGGGCGCATTAGAGGGGTCAAGCTTCCATCTTGGGGCGCATTTAATGCCATGAGCTTTTACCTTTTGCCATGGGCGCATATTGCACATCCAACTTCAAGGCGCATTTGGGAGGGTCTCTGTCCAATTTCTAACACTTAGAATTTTCTTCAACACTTGGCCTTCTTAGCTCCTGGACGCATATATCACAGTCAACCTTCATTTTTGGCCTTAGGCACATTTGACTCGAGCAACATTCATTTATGCCTTAGTGAAATTTTAAGTCCCTCTTCTCTCTGGGCGCAAACAAGACCTTAGTCATTCACTTTTGATCCTTAGGCACAAATTACAGGTGGAGGTTTTAATTTAGTGATTTGAAGATTTTCCCAACTTACTTTCTTCTCAAGGGCGCATTTGCCTGTTGCCACTTCCAATCTTGACTTGGGGCACATTTGGGACTTCCAACTTCCAATTTAGGCTTTGGGCGCAAATGGTACTAAACACTTAGAATATTTCTCAAACCTCTTCACCAAGGGGCGCATTTACCACACTGAGCTTTCACTTTTCAACACTGGGCGCATTTACCACACTGAGCTTCCATTTTCAACATTGGGCGCATTTAGAGGTAGGGACTCCAAATTTAAAATATCTAGAAACTCTTCAAGCTCAAAGGCGCATTTCACCCTATAAGCTTTCACTTTTCAATACTTAGAATATTTTCTAGACTCATCTTCTTCCATGGGCGCAAATGACCCCTTTTAGTTTCATTTTTCAACACTTAGAACATTTTTATTCTCCACACTTAAATTCAAGGGCGCATTTCATGGGTGATACTTTCACTTTTTGCCACTCAGAAGCCTTTTCATCTCCTCTCCTGAGCTGGGCGCATTTGGAGGGTCCTACATCAAGTTTTGTATACTTAGAAAAAATTTCAATGCCACTTTCCCTCCAAGGGCGCATTTGGCATGCTGGGCTTCCAATTTTTGTCAATACTTGGAGAATTTTCAATTACCCTTCTTCCTAAGGCGCATTTTAGCATGTCTACTTCCACTTTGGGTGCCTTAGAAAATTTTTGGTGCTTCCTCTTCTTCAAGGCGCATATGGGGGCTTGAGCTTCCAATTTATGAGACTTAGGCAAATTTCAAGGCTCCAAGCTCAAGGGCGCAAATGAGACCCTCTACGTCAAGTTTTTGTACTTAGAAAATTTCCTCCAGAGCTGGGCGCATTTCACCCCTTGTGCTTCAAGTTTCAAGCACTTAGAAAAGTTTCCTATCACCTCCTTCCTCAAGGGCGCATTTGGAGGGTCAAGCTTCAAGTTTTTGTGCCCTAGTGAATTTTCATCCCTGTCAACCTCCCTCAAGCTTCTTATAGCAAGTTTTTGGTGCCGGATTTGAAAATTTATCAACTTCAGTGAATTTTATGCCATTTGTCGAATTTAGAGTGACTTGATCGTGCTTGCCCTAATTTGCTATTTTTAGAAAGTTCTTCAAATTTTGTGCTTTGAATTGACTTCTGACTCCAGAAAACCTGATATTGCCTTGTTCTGAACCTCGGGATGTGTTTGTGCCACTGACGCCTGGTATCTGTCTGTACCTGCTATTTTTAGTGACTTACTAAAAATAGGAATTGCTCAGAAAGTCTCCGAATTTTGTGTGTTGAATGCCTGAAGCATGGTGATCGTCACTGGACCTTGTTCTTGCCTGGATGTCGGGTTCTACCCTCGATCTTAGGAAACCCTAATTGACCTGCTAAAAATAGCAACCATCTGATTCTTCATTCTCTGTAACTTGGTTTGCTTTGAAATTCGCGCCAAAGACTCTTCATCACATGTTTGACTTGTGCTCGCTGAGATTTGGTACCAACCTGCCAGTTATAGCTGCTGCTGAAGTGACTTACTATTTATAGTAAGTGTTGGTTTCTGGGGCTTCCTTTGCTCCGTTCGCTTTGAAATCTGGACGAAGCGTATCATGTGCCCATCGGTGAACTTACTATACGTGCGATGCGAGATCAACTTTCTGTTATAGCCCTGCTGATGTGATGCCCCTGAATCAAGAAGATGCCATATGATGTGATGCCCCTGAATCAAGAAGCCATCTATGAGAATCAGGACTTGTAGAGGCCAAGAGTTCTTGTCCTTTCATTTTATGTAGCCCAGATGTAGATCATGTATCATGTGATTAAGATGATGATGATGGGGTTGTGGATTGAGATGCTGAAGAAGTAGAAGAAATTGACGAGGGTAGCTTAATGTTATTCTTTTGAAGAAGGTGTGTGAGTTCATCAATCTTCTTATTATAACATCTATGCTCATCATGTCCTAATCTTTTGCAATATGCACATTTAAACTTCTTCTTTTTAGATGATTCCTCTTTAGAAGAGGGTGTGGAATCAAGAGTGTTATGTGAAGGAGGATCTTTACCTTTCTCATTAGACTTGGGAGCCTTGTTTTGATTCTTATCTTTACCACTTGATGCCTTTGTATCCTTTGCAACAAGAGCTTGAGATGTAGAGGACTTCAATGTTCCCATGTGTACCAACTTTTATTGTTTCCTTGTGAGTTGAGTTGCAAACTCATCAAGAGAAGGTATTTTGTATGCATTGCCAAGAGCATCCATTGTAGCATAGAATGTAGAAACAAACACTGAATAATCAGGACCAAGCTTAGCAAGAATAGAAAGTATCAATTTTTCATCCTCTTTAGTGACCCCACAATTAGATAACTGTGATCTAAGAGAATTGAGCTTAGAGAAGAAGTCTTGGACATTGTCAAAATCTAAAGGATTGAGACCCATTAGTTCATTCTCCAAGTTAAATTTCCTCATCTTATCTAGCTTACCAAAGAGACTCTCTAAAGTAGTCCAAGCTTCATTAGGATGAGTGCAAGATGGAATATGATATCTAAGATATGGAGAAAAGGACAACTTCAAAGTACCAAGAGCTTCATCCCTTCTATCAAGCCATTTTCTTTTCTCTTTAGCTCCTGCGGGTTCTGGATCTTCACCAAATGTTATTCGTTGCAACTTTGATTTTAACAATAACTCCATTTGAGATTTCCACTCATGATAGTTATATGGAGTTAGAAGTACAATTTTTGGAAAATCCATGATACAATGAGATATTACAAGAGAAGAACAACAATTTTCCCTACAAATACAAGAAATCAACCCCTTTGTCCCAACAGATTTACACTTTTTTGCAAATTTACAACAAGGAATCCCAAACTATCAAATCAGCTACAAACTGAAAATATGAAAATCCGGAAACAAATCTGCAAAAAGTGCATGTATACAACTGAAGTACTCCTAAATACCTTTCTGATGCTACAAATTTGGAGAAAATCAGAAATCAGAGCACAAAGATATGAGCTTGGAGGTAGAAAATGATGATTGGTCTTCAACTTATAAAAAGAGGCACAAAACTACAAAAACTCTACAAAATATCTACACCACTGAAAAATTCAGACTTCTAGCTTTCCAATGATATCCCGTTTCTGAAAAATGGCCTCCGTATACAGAAGTTATGAAAAAATGAAAAAAAATGCCTATAAAAGGCACTTGGGGGCAAAATAAAAGGCTAAAATGGATTAAAATTCGGGCACTCGGGGGCTGGAACAAGGTCATCCATATGACCGACAGCGTAAATATTGCAAAATAAAAAGAAACCCCGTCGTGCTATACAAATATGAAGTACAGCCTGAGTTGGCCTAATGGTGAAGAACTTGTACTCTTGAAAGAGAGGTCACAAGTTCAAATCCTGCAGGGGGTAAGGTATGTACACCTCGTATTGTGGAGCACGAGTTAGGTGCCTCCCTCATATTGGGAGTACGAGGAGTCCCATATACTGCAAGCTGTCTGTAAACCCAAAAACAGATCGCCTGGTATCGTGGACTATAAAATAATATTATTATTATTATTATTATTTACTATTTACACATAGGTCGGTTTTACAATCTATTGCTATATAGAGACTTTAGAAAAGTTCTACCAAATAGATGATAGTAGTCAGCTAACATTGAACAAGATTTATATATATATAAACCTGCGAATAAAAGTATTTCATACCGTTGACATAGGCAGTGAATGATTGTACGCCGACCAAGTAAGAATATGCTCAACGCAGGATTTGACCACCAATGGAGATCCGCGTGGGCAGAGACAAGACAACTGACAAAGTACACGACGCAAAAGCCTAGATGTGACAGATCCGAAGAATATGCCGCATTCAGACCGCCGATTGAAGTGATGTTACCCACTGGCTACGGATCTGACTGGTAGATGAAGGTATAAAATGAAATGAAATGAAATATTTAATATAGCGTCCGCGAGGCCACAATGACCTATATGGGACCGAGAACTTGACGTTACCGAAAGAAGACCTAAGCATTTTGAGATCTTAAACCGAGATTAGCTCTACGACAGTGAATTTTGATGATGTAATTTGCAGATTTGACCAACCTTTCCTCCTCAAACAAGGTATTTAAGTTGTCCACTTGTAAGATGTCCCCATAAGTGACCCGAATATCTTTGTATGCTGAGCACTCCATAAAATAATGATCCGACGAACTATATAGGCAATGTGACCATATGTCAATGCAGGGATAGTACGTCAGACGAAGGATTGTAACCGCCGATGAGTAAATGCACCGACAGATCTGAGATAGCCAGCAAAACTGATGCCAACAGACCTGGAGTACGCTGATGAACCCTTGATAGTGATAGACAATCAATGATCTTTGAGGTGACCACCAATGTGTGGAATGAGATCGGCGATGACAAGGGGCCAGCGTTTGGAGAGAAACCGGCGAAGGGCTGTCGGGAGCAGTGTGAGGACGGGCCGATAAGGATGGCAGCGATACCAAGTACGACCCTACCAATAACAGTTAATGCCATCCAAAACAAACAAACCCCTGCAGAAATTTTGTATCCATCGAGAAGATTAATATGCCCGACAATATAAAAAATTTCCCGAAATACAAAATAAATTTGCCCCAAATTTTATCAATAAAAAATATTTTTCAATTTTTTTTTTGCAAAATTATGAAAATCGTACCAGTGAGGATGTTGTTCCAACAATTTTTTTTTTGCCTCAAAAACAACTTTACTCAAAATGGATGAATTTATAGTCAAAATTCATCTACAAAACCTTCTAAACTCAACCGTGAGTGTTATGAAATAACTTGCACAATAGAAGAATATAATATGAAATATGCTGCAAATACTTGATAATAACTAAGAATAACAAGCCACTTCGAGGGGGAAAACCTCCAAATATCTCTAATGAGAACACACTTCACACTTGATGATGAAATAAGACTCACAACCTCTTATATATACCTATTTATGCCAAGGATATCACCTAGGCCGATTTAGACACACCTATATAAGATTTAGGCCGACCTAAACAACTAAATAACAATATACTAATGATAATGACTTAATAGAGAGTTAAGATAGCCACAAGCCGACTATTCATAACCCGATGTACAATAATATTAAGGGCATAGCATGCCCCCCTTCTTCAAAGAAGCATTGTCTTCAATGCTAATCAAGTTTGGAAACTTTTGAATGAACTCCTCGTCTTCCCATGTGGCATCTTCAACTGGTAACTTCTTCCATTGGATGAGATACTCAGTGATAGTTCTATTCCTTAGCTTCTTTGTGCATGTTTGACGAATGCACTCTGGTTCCAAAATGATTCTTCCTTCTTCATCCAGCTCGGAAGTGTTGTTTGAGTGGAATATTATGCCCAATTACCTTCTTCAAATAGGAAACATGAAAAAACGGATGTATCTTTATTGTTGGTGGCAACTCAAGCTTGTAGGCAACACTACCGATCTTCGCATGATTTGGTATGGACCATAATACTTTGGAGACAACTTATTATTCTTTTCTTTGCTGCTTTAGTGAGATTTGCTTATAAGGCTGCAATCGTAAGAAGACCCAATCCCCAACTTCAAAACTTATTTCACTACGATGTTGATCTGCTTGTTGTTTCATTTGATTTTGTGCCATGGCTAAATTCTCCTTGAGTCCTTGAAAGTATTTGTTGATGAAGCAAGTGGTCTTCTACTGCCTGAACTCTTGGGGACACCTTAATTGATGATGTGATGGAAGGAGGATGATATCCATAAAGTGCCAAAAATGGAGACATTTTGATGAGCTATGAAAAGAAGTGTTATACCACCATTCTCAAGTGGTAGCCAATCTACCCACTGAGACTATTTCTCTAAAGTGAAACAATGTAGATATCCTTCCAAACACTTATTAACAACCTCCGTTTTCCCATCTGATTGAGGGTGGTATGAGCTATTGAAACCCCAATCTACACCCATCAAAAATATTCAAGCCAAAAATAAACCCTCAAATATTGGAAGGAATCTGCAACACCTAGAGAACTTTGATACCATGTGGGAGTAAATGGTGACTCCCCAACACCTCCAAGAATAGTTGCAACCAAAACCACTTCCATGAGAGAGAGAATGGCAAAAAAGTTTGCTTCACAATGCAAGATTGATTAATGGTTGAATTGATTGCTATGAAAATGTACATGAGATGCCTTGGTTATAAAGGCAAGGTTGAGATGTAGTAATGAACATGATGTTGAAAAATGTCATAATCCTATGACATGAGACAACCAACAAACTAATCACCTAGGAAATGATGCATTACTAGCTAGATAAGATAAGTTATAGAAATTTCAACTAAAACTTCTAGAAAGAATCTATTATCCTAAGTAGACTTAACCATGTGAATATATCCCCTAATTACCTAGTGAATGAATTAACTAGGTACAAGACATTTATTCACACCAACGGTTTAAATGTTGTAGATGGTCTATAATCTGAATTGAAGTTTAAATATTGTTGAACACTGATTCACCCCCCCTCTCAGTGTTCCTTGAGTCCAATAGTTGGAACCATACAATATGAAATCTAATTTATAAAGTAGATAACACTTTAATCCTAACAATATTTGTGCTACTCTCACTAATTGTAATTCTCACATCTTAATGTTCTAAAATAAATTGGACAAAATCCATAATAACAAAATTATTTAGAAGATTCAAATGAAAATTTTCATTGTACCAAAGCATAAGCACATTTTTCCAACCATCAAAATATTATGGGCCTACAAATTTTGAGCTTCTCATCTACAATAATCTCTAGTAGTAGGGTCTTCCCTAGGAAAGGATAAAAAAGAGATTGAAGGAGATATATAGTACCACTAAAGCTTGATAATTAGCTTGATATTTTTCTTAGTGTTATAAATTTTTATTTTTTAAGGCAACATATTTCTCAAAATATTTAATAAATTATAACCTTCTTTTATTTATGGGCAATTAAAAGAATTAAGTACAAGTAAAAATTCTATATATAACCCATTTGATGTAAACTGAATATATTGTTTACAAGAGGAAAGAATCTTTGAGCTTTTTGATTTTGGTATCAATAAATAAATTTGTATTTTTTGGTATGTGTGCTAGTTATGATGTTTAAGAGTTGTTTCTTCTAGTGTTGATATATCAATGATATTGTGATTCCTTTCTAGAATATGAAACATATTTATATTATTTTATATAAATCTAGGTCTAGATTTGGAATAGTCCTCTCTAATATGTGTGTTAGGATTTTTATTTAACAATTCATTTTGTCATGTTGAATATGTTTTTCTACTTTATAAACCCTAGTTGCATCTTCATTTTTTTAATTTTTTTAAAAGAGGGTAAAAAATTATTAATATCAGGAAATCACCAATACAAAGAAATCATGGTCCACATAGGCACCCAAAGATAAGTAGGATCACCAAACCAACAAATACCCAACCAAGACTCAATACCTCAGCATAACCATCCACTAGCCCATATTAACCAACCATGTCCTCTAAAATAATCTTCTCTAAAACTTGGCAATAATTTAGGGATAATTGCTCCCATCCCTCAATCTTCCTGTCACCAATATGCTCAGAATCCCATTTGGCCAAACAGTCAACAACCCTATTTCATTCCCAAGGAATGTGAGTAAAAGGCACCACCTCCAACATGGAACACAACTGCAAAATATGTCAAACAACCTAATCAAGTTTCCAATTAACCCCTTCCATTTTTTTCTCATTCAATAGATTAAAAATTATCTAAGATTCAGATTCATAGATAATCTTATGCCAACCAAGAGCATAGGAATACTTAATAGCCCAAAGAATCACCAACCCCTCCATAATATTGATGGTTTTCTACCATTTATGAATGGAGAAAAGGAAATTAAAGGAACCAAAACTATCTCTCCTAGCCCCACCAATTCCAACAAGCCCATGATTACCCATAGAAAATCCATCAATGTTGATCTTCAAAACATCAATCAGAGGAGGAGACCAACTCCCAACCCTCTAACCCTTCTTTTTAGCACATCTACCTCTTTGAACACAAAAAGAGTTAAAGGTCAAATCTCACAGACCCAACTTATTTACAATCTCATCATCACTCCTTTTCAAAGGAAAAGCCACTTCACATTTAGCTTCCAAAGTATCTCAAATCATACCAACAAGTCTTTGCCAAACTTGTTGAACCATCAACTTATCCCAACGAAAAATCTTGTGATTCTTTTCCATACAAATTTTCCAAAGGATAAAAGCATGGCCAATGCGCCACACAATTTGGAGGAAAGAGGCCTATGTTGGAGGTCTCCTCAAGCTACTCCAGAATTCAACTAGAGAAGAGGCATGAACACAACGATGTTTCCAAATACCCCACCAAAAATTCTAAATAAGCATAGAAAAATGAAAATATAAGATCAAGTGGGAAGAATCCTTCTCATTGCACCCACAAAGAACACAAACTAAAGGACCCTAGAAACCCTAATTTCGAAGATTTTTCCAAGTCAAACATATGTTCCAAGCTAAGGTCCATAGGAAGCATTTACCCTTGGGCTAAGAGAACTTATTCCAAACATTTTTCCACCAAGGAACTTCCAACCCACCATACTTTTGAGCAATCAACTCTTGATACCCACTAGCCACTGTGAAAACTCCCTTAGGATCTAGACTCCAAGCCAAAATATCCATGTCCATAAGAGAGTTGCATTTTCTACTTGCTAGAATATTTTGAAGCTCAGCACAATCCTCCTTTAAGCTAGCCACAAGCTACTCACTAGGAACCTTCCATCTAGACACCTCCACATGCCCACATAGGTATAAAGTCTTAAATTCAACCACCTGAGACCAATTAGCCTCCAAGAAGCGCCGAAAAAGATCTTGCAGATTAGGATACCTGCTCATGATAGGGGAAACCCCATCTCAAGTGTCAAACTAGAAGATATCCTCAGACCCCCTATTGCATATCCAAAGAAAACCCTCCTTGATCAACTTAGAACCTTTTTAAGTGTTTCCCAAATCACAAAGCCTTTCCACACAAGCGGATACCAAGGAATCTCCTCCTTCAGTATCCCACTTTGATATTTGTGAGAAATAATCCTAGCCTAGACATGATCCTGTTCCAAACACCATCTCCAATAAAGCTTGGAAGACAATGCTAATCTAGTCAAAGTGGAATGCCACAACTCGAGGCCATCAAACAACTTCAAAGTACAAACAATATCCCACTTCACAAGGCTCCACTTAGAAGATGAAAAGTTGCCAATCCATAAAAATTTCCTATCCAGAGAGTCCAAATCCTTCATAAATCCAATGGGAGCCACCTAGAGCATACACCTATAATTGGGGAGACCCTGCACCATCGACTTAAGAAGTTAGACTCAACTAGCACAAGAAAGCCATGAATGATTCCAATGGTTCACCTTCACATGAAACTTGTCTAAATTTTTTTTCCATGAGCCCCTAGGGAGGGTTCTGGAAGAGATAAGAATGTCAAGATAAGGCAAAGGTAGAGAACTAATCTAAAACCTCAATATACAAGTAATCCACTATTGAATGAGCCTCAAAGTATTATAGAAGAAAATGGCAGATTTATCCTCATTAAACATCTGCCCAAAGCCAACAAGATAAATGTCCAAAGATTTGTGCAAGTTAGTGGCCTCTTTGACCTTGGCCATGCCCATCAATGTAGTATCATAAAAAAATAGTAAGTATGATTGAGGAGGTAAACCATTTCCCCAAACCCAACCTTGGAAGACCTTGTGCCACATTGCTCCTAATAACTCTCCCAAAACCTTCAGACAAAAGAATGAATAAGGATAAGGAGGATCCCCTTGTCAAAGACCTCTGGAGGCCCCAAATAAGGAAGATAGTTCTCCATTTATCAAAACTAAAAAAGTAGTCATGACGCAACTCATAACCCACATAACCCACTCCTCAGCAAAACCAAAATTAGTAAGCACTTTGTGCATAGAAAGAACCACTTAACTCTATTACAAGCCTTTTCCATATACATCTTGATTTCCATATGAATAGTTTCAGTTGCAATATCCACACCATCCAAGATTTTCCTATTTGTAATTAAGCCTCCCTATTCCTTAGAAATAAGCTTGTTGATCCACCACTTCAACCTCTTAGTACTCAACTTGGAAAGAATTTTAGAGACCACATTGCAAAGAGTAATAGGCTGAAACAAACTCAACCTATCCACACCATCACATTTAGGGATGAGAGAAAGAAAGATAGAATTCATAGCCCTCAACATTTTCTCATTCCTTTGAGATTCACAAACCACTTCTAATAAATCTAGATTTACAATACATCCCAAAATTATTGAAGGAATTCAATCAAAAAGCTATTAGGACCAAGGGCTTTACCTTTCTTCATCTGAAAGATAGTGGCCTCTATTTTCTCTATGGAAATACAACCCAAGAGGTGCTCATTCATTTCCATAGACACCAAAGAAGTGATATATGAAAAAACATGATTTTCTCTGCCAACACATCTAGAGAGTCTATTAGAAACTAAGATCAAACATGCAAACCAAAAAATACCTTCCATAGGTGAAAAACAGAAAAAGCAAGAACAATTTGTATTAAGATGTGTAAATGAATTGTATTCAAAAATTAAGAAAATACAAGAGATGAATTGCTTTATAAAAGCAATGTATGCATAACCCTAAAAGGAAACCCTAGTGTGCACACTTAATAATTAATTATTAATGTGCCTAAGTTTAGCTTAAGTAAAACTAAAGTGATAAGTGACTTAATTAATTAACCAATATGATTAAATTAATTAAGTGAAATAACTTATTACTCTAACACCCCCCCTTAAGATGAACTTAGGAAGTAGGTAAAAAACTAAGGAAAAGATGCATGAAAGAAAATATGGGTCCTAACAACAAGGTTTGATAAGGTACCCATGTACAAATGCAATGAATGAGAAAGAGGAGAAAACCTAGTGGGACAAAACCCCCTTTCAATGAAATGACCTGCCACAAAGAAACACTTGAGTAACACTGGAATCCTGAATTGGTGAAGCAACAATAGATGAATAAATGATGCCCCCTATAAGAGGGAATGATTCGATGAAAGAATTTGGAAGCTATGTGTATCTCGATGCCGATGCCAAACTGTGACTAAAACTAATCCATAGGAGCAAGCACCATGAAGATTCTGGAACATTAACCATAAAATGAATGGCCATCAAACTAAGATGTGACCCAATGTGAATCTGATGTGATTCAGGATCATTAACCATAGGCTCTCAATCTGCGATGTGAACCACTGTAAATCAAAATGTGTCAAGCTATGAGCAAGATGTGGCCAAAAGAAACTACATAATCTAGATACAACTCATATGAGTTGTCATCAATATGAAGATGAGATCAAAGTGCATGCAATGCAACTACACTCTAATCAAATTATTATGCAAGAATCCCCCTTGATGGAACTTTATAGAAGTTCATTTATTACAATACCCCATGATTTTAAAAAAAGAACATGCAAAACATGTATAAATTAGAGAGAAAATGAAAACCTAGTGCATGAAAACAAAAAATATTTCATGCAAAAACTAATGTTCACATCTACCTCCCTGATTAAAATTGACCTTAGATCTTTGTAGAGGATTGAATCATCTTTTCGGTGTCGCTTGAATTGCGAAAAAAGGATAACTGAGGCATAAGATATGCCCTCTGAAGCAAAAACTGCTCCATCTGACTTCAAAGGCCTGAAAAATAAAATTGGAGAAAAATATGTAAAATCATCCTACACCACTGGATTGGCATCAGAAGTAGCTTTCCAACGGTATCTCGTTTGCAAAAAACGGACATCGTACGCAAAAGTTACTACCAATTTAGTGAACACTGCTCCAAAAGGGACAATTTGGCCTACATATAGCCTTGGGGCTAAAAAAAATCAGCCCCTGGTCATGTGTGCAACTAGGGGATAGCGGGTAGGGGGCTGGGGTGGAGCCCCTGGTCACCCATTTTACCAGCACTAGAGTTGAGGGGCCAAGCGGGGGCTGGGGGCATAGCGCCTGATCCCCAATGTGACTATTGTTGGTTCAGAGGAGCCCACAGGGGCTACTGAGGCCGACGGTGCATGAGTGGTGTGCCACCCGATGGGCATTGTTCCTAGTGTCCAATGGGTGGTGTGGTGGTGGCACCTAGAATTTAAACTTCCTACGCTTTTAAAAAAAAAATTCCTTAGAGTGCGTGTTGGGGAGGTCGTATAACCTCCCTAGCAATTTTTTTTCCTTAGAAACCAACTGCTCCAAAATCAATGATTTGATAGGCATTCCTAGGGATTTTTGCTACTACGAACGCGATGGTGACCTCCATTTGTGCCCAAAGTGCCCCCAAATCTTGCAAAAAATCACTAGACTTGAAACCCTTGCAGATCTCGCAAATAGTGATGAAAATCAATGAAACAAAAGCCAATCCTGAATTTTTACAACGCTTTGAATCCAATGGAGATGCCCGATCTGATCCAAAATGCTTCATAAATAAGCTCAAGGCATGAAACCCTCGAGGAACCCCGAATGTGCTCTACAATGAATTTTTCCAAAAAACTGAGAAAGGGCTTCAAATCAAGGCCTTGATACCATGTTAGAAACCAAGATTAGACATGGAAACCATAAAATACCTTCCACAAGAGAAAAATAGAAAAATTAAGAGCAATTTTCATTAAGATGTGCAAATGAATTGTATTCAAAAATTAAGAAAATACAAGAGATGAATTGCTTTATAAAAGCAATGTATGCATAACCCTAAAAGGAAACCCTAGTGTGTACACTTAATAATTAATAAATAACTAATTATTAATGTGCCTAAGTTTAGCTTAAGTAAAACTAAATTGATAAGTGACTTACTTAATTAACCAATATGATTAAATTAATTAAGTGAAATAACTTATTACTCTAATAGAGTCCTCCCTAAACAAGGAGGAAAAGAACTACAAAGCTTCTCTGGAAATTTTGCCCAAAGAAGATAAATGCTCACCCCTAGAATTTACAAGAAAAGGGATTGAATTACCATGTCTTTTGGCATTCATAGAGTTGAAGAAAAAGGTAGTGTTTTTGTCCCCATAGCTTGTAACCATTCAACCTGAGCCTTCTATTTCCAATAAATCTCCACATGCAACTCACACTCTAAAAATTTCAAAGCCCTCACCTCCTCCTTGAGAGAGTCACCAAAAAGGAAAAAATCCCTAATCTCATGGTTGATAGCATTCAAACAAACCTGAGCAGTAACCTTAGCATGGAAGATGTTACCGAAACACTGCTTGTTCCACTTTTTGAGTTGGTACTTCACATACTGCATCTATTTGGAAAAAGAGTACATAGCGGTGCCAAAAGCATGCCTACCCAAGTGCCACCATTCAACAACATAATCCTATAGAGAGGGATCCAGCTACAGCTGCATAAGTTGAAAATTGAAAGAGAGAGATTGAGCAACATGAGCTAAAAAAAGAAATAACTCAATAGGCCAATGATCTAAATCCCTCTAGTTTAGAATCTCAGAACAAGTAGACTAAGATCCACCAATCCAAAAATAAGAAACCATGAACTTGTCGAGCCTCTCAATAATATAAATGCTCACCCCTGGAATTCACAAGAAAAGAGATCAAATTACCATGTCTTCTAGCCTTCATAGAGTTGAAGGAAAAGGTAGTGTTTTTGTCTTCACAAGAAAAGGGATTGAATTACCATGTCTTCTGGCCTTCGTAGGAATTGGAATCCACCAATCTAGAAACAATAAACTAGGAACCTATCAAGAAGATAAATGCTCACCCCTAGAATTCACAAGAAAATGGATCGAATTACCATGTCTTTTGGCCTTCATAGAGTTGAAAAAAATGGTAGTTTTTTTTTCCCTCTTGTAACCATTCAACCTGAGCCTTCTATTTCCAATAAATATCCTCACACAACTCACACTCCTCTAAAAGTTTCAAAGCCCTCACCTCCTCCTTGAGAGAGTCACAAGAAAGGAAAAACTCCCTAATCTCATGGGTGATAGCATTCAAACCAACCTGAGCAGTAACCTTAGCATGGAAGATGTTACTAAAACACTGCTTGTTCCACCTTTTGAGCTCATACTTCACATACTAAATTTATTTGGAAAAAGAGTACATAGTGGTTCCAAAAGCATGCCTACCCAAGTGCCAACATTCAACAACATGATCCTACAGAGAGGGATCCTATAGCCACATAAGTTGAAAATTGAAAGAGGGAGATTGAGCAACACGAGCCAAAAAAGTAGATAACTTAATAGGCCAATGATCTGAATCCTTCCAATCTAGAATCTCAGAACAAGTAGACCAAGATCCTCCCCCAGTCTCCAAGTAAACTGAACATTACTAGGCTTAATTTCAACAAGATTCAAGGTACAAATATTATAATGGAGAAGAAAAGCAAAAGGCTCCAACCTCAAAAAATTTCCCCTCTTTTCATCCAAATCAATTATGGAATTGAAATCACCTGTAATAATCCAAGGATATAAAGGAGCAGAACTTTGAATAAACCCGATGTGATTAAGGTGAGAGCATACAATGGTAAGGTTAAAATTAGTTAGCCAAGAATCAAAGATAACCAACTGAAGTACACACCCTTCCACTTTCTAATCACCTAGATCTCGATGTGAGCAAGGTGATAGCATACAATGTACAACAATGTGCTTCTAAACAAACCACTTCTTTAGTGGGGTAAGTATGTAAATCAAGTGCATGAAATGAACCATCCGCTTATTCAATGGGGATTACGAAAAAGAAAATCACTTGGCAGAAATCCCACTAATTAAGAGAGATCCTCCACTTATTTAGCCAGTATAGTATTAAAGTAAAGAAAGCTCAATCACTTATTTAGTGGGGTAAGAAATGACATGAAAGTAAGGAAGCTCAACCACTTATTCAACAAGAGCACCACTTATTTGGTGGGGTATGTAGCAAAATAAGTACAAGAGAAAATCACCAATGGTACTACCAAAGGTGTTACAATGAGCTTTGTTAGCTCTAAAAAATGCAAGCAAGATGCCTCAAGAGGTTGCCAATCTCTTGATACGCTTCAGGGTAACAGAAAAGGTTGGAAGAATTCAACCTTCTACTCTTTAGGTGCTGCAAAATCTGGGTGGGTGTACCTCTCTGAATAGTGTAGAATAAACTTGTGATTATCTTTCTGAAATGCTTTGTCCACAATGGCAGATAACAATGAACAAATGAAATCAAACTTGATAGCTATCTTCTGATCTAAATCCTAGAATTCTTAATTAACTTGATAAAAAGAGATTGAATGAATTTAAATAATGAAATTGCAGAGACCAGTGCCTTATTGGATATACAGAGTCAAATGAGATCAAGATGAGCAACACTTCTCTAAGAAGATTCAAATTATCTGGCATATATTATGTTTACAACTTGTATAAACATGCAAGAATGTGACTACTAAGCTCTACTTGAATAATCCAATTGAATCTCTCTGATTACTGTGATTAACTAAAATGATTTAGTCTTTACTTGAAAGAACCAATCAATTGATCACACAAGTGCAGCAAATGTGGACTGATAAACTAAATACAAACTTGTCATATCAATTTAAACAATCAGAAAGAATCCATCTTGGAGACAACTTAGCAATTATTTTATTAAATTCAACAGATAACTAATGTCAGACATGTGCAGCAACATCAATTGACACTCATAAATACCTCCATTTTAGAACATGCACCATAGCCTCTGATTTGATAAAATTTACTGTTCTATATCCATACAATTTTCCTACTTATCAGATAACTAATAGCTGGTCCCTATTACAATTGCCAAAATGCCTATTTATACACAAGTATTAGAAAATAAAACATATTGAAATATCATGTCGGCCCTCCATAAAATTCGGGCTCCAATCGAGTCAGCCAACAACGGTTATATGAATTCACATGTCAGCTACGAGACTTGTATTTCCGTTATTCACTAGTGAGACAGTCGGCGAGATAACATAGCAGCTATGCCGAAGGCAATTCACTTGTTAATCGCTCTTCCCTTGTATTTCGCTTTCACTATAACTTATTCGAGTTGGGGAGATGTCCCATAGACAACATTATGTTTTACTGATATGCATTGTTGCCTTCTATATGTTGCTATAACATTCCGTTGGTCACACCAAAGCCAAGAAGTATCCCCCAGTTCCCTTTGCGTATCGTTGTAGCTCTATGATATCGGGAAGACCTCTCACAGACTCCACATTGCTTTATCGAAAATCTGTATCCACTCTGAATGTCGCCGAGACACTCCAATTTTTATGCCGATAAAGTCATCTTTGCACCTCATTCGGTGAGATCCCGAGCACCTCGCCAAGACCACACACCAAAACAAAAATCATACCGAGCAATACCTTTTGTTACATTCATCTTCGCCAAGACCATTAGACTTTCTCACCGAAGAGAAAACACATCAAGCTATTGGCAAGACAAAACAATGTCGGGGGGACCTCTTATAGAATGCACCTTGCTATACCGAGAGCTCTCAACCAAACATATTGGTCACTAAGACACAGCTGGAATCTTGCCAAAAGCCGCTCAATAGAAACCCTTTAGTAACCCGTCAATGAGACACATATACTTCACTGTGACCTCCTGCTGCAAACAACAACTCCCACCGAAAGTTCCACAAGAAGAAATCCATGTGTAAGGTCAGCGAGACCGAAGGTCACTTGCCAAGACCTTACAATGATAGCAATATCTCCCACCGAAAGTCATTTGGAGAAATCTTATGTGCTTCATCAGTGAGAGAAATGATACTCGCCAAGACCCTCAGCCGATAGCAACAACATACACTGATAGAAATCTCTGTTGTCACCAACACAAGATGAACATTGTGCTGATAACCAACCACGAACAAAGCAGTCGTTGTGACAACATAAAGGTCCTGCCGAATGCCACCTGCAAACAAACTTCAATCGATATGACATTAAATGAGTCTTGCCGATAGGCAACACAGACTCATGCAAGCGGAAAACGCATAATTGATCGGGGAGATAGGAATGAACCTATGCCGATAAGGACCAGAATGTAAAATATGCATAGCTCGATGAACTCAAAGGGGCAACAGGGCAAAATACATATGAAATATGCATACGGTAGGATCAAAATAGTACATTTATGAGTGAGAGCATGTGTAAAAATACCATATTTTTACAGTTCCAACAAGCTCAACATTAATTATTCTAGAAGAACACAAGCTATTGTTATACTATGAAAGAAATGAGAATTTGAAGCACAATTCCCCACAATGATGTATCAACATGAATATAAACAACCCCCTAACAAATAATAGCAATGATACCTCATTGAAAGGGCCTCTGGAGGTCAGTGAAGGGTATGATATATTGTTGCAATAGGTCTGATATTATTGAATAGTAGGACTAAAAACTTCAACCAACAAGCTCCCAACTTCACCAAATCACCAAAGAACTCAACCAAAGAGCTTGCAATGTAAAGAACTAATCTAGGTGCCTCCCAATCGGAAAAAACAACAAGGTCAAAGGTAGATTTGGTAACCAATAAAGTATGAAAATGCAACACCATCAACAAGTGTCCTCAATCCAACATGTACAACTCATCTAGAGGGGCGAACAACTCCATAAAATCTAATACTCCACCAAAAATGAACTATAAATTTGCAACAAGGGGTGCCCAAGGGTGAAAAAAACCAATGCAATGGCACCCACAAAAAGTTACCAAGTCCTCCAATCAACATAAGTGAATAGGTGGTACAACTAGGCTATGGAAAGGTACAAACCAACAACACCAAAGTATGTAGCAACACTCCAAAATATTGCAATATGCACTGAAATAACTCAACCAATATGTAAAAAATACTAGAAAGTATCAAAGCAATCCACCAACCAAACTTCTAAACTGAAAATATCACCAATAAGCCCAATGGAAGCTCTTGAAATGAGGTTCCTCCAGTCCAACTAGGGAGTATCTCTCAACTCCAAAACTAGAACCAACCATTGATGGTTTTAGCCCTCAAGGCCTTGAAGAATTCCAACATCATGCCAACAACATTTTGTTATCAAATCTTCAACATAACCAAGTGAGAGCTCTAAGGGGGTTTAAATAGCAAATAGGGTTCCAAATTTGAATCGACTTTTCCCTCCAAAATGGGCACCATCCTTGGGAAATGCAATTACATTTTAATTTCTCTCAATTCCTCCTTTTGGGTGTCCAAGTTCAAGCCCCTCTTTTAAAACAACTTTATGTTCCCATTCCTAGGCATGGGGTACAAAAGTAAGATTTTAAACTTAAGTTACATTTTTCCTTTCAAACTTATAACTTTATGACTTAAGTTGTAATACTTTCCTTTTTCAAACTCCAAGGATAGTGGAAGCACTGAACTGCCAAAACTGATAGAGCTCGACAATTGAGAATGCCATCACTGTAAGAAATAGAAACCCTGCACTAAACTACTATCAAGACCACTGCCAAAAATAACACTTACTAAAAATAACACACTTATAAAAATAGTAAGTGTGTCCAAACTCAAATTAGACCAATATGAGATGCAGCTATGGCCTACTAAAACTAGTAAGTGCTAAAAATAGACATTGCTAAAAATAGCAATTACTGTGCACTGAGGATCTTAGAAAACCCAAAAAAACCTAGAAAACACTCAAGCAATCCTCTACAATTACCCCTTGAAATGTTGACAAGAATCCTCCAAGAATCTTGGAATCCCCTAAAATGCCTCCAAATTGCCTATGGGACTATGAAAATAGGCTTATGGTCATTGAAAATCTTAGGACTAGAAAGAGGACATTACAATCCTCTCTTCCCAAATATTGCTTGTCCTCAAGCAATGCCACAACTCTAGAAACGACACACTGACCCACAGTAAAACCAAGTAAGATCCCAAGGTCCCACATCAATCTCAGAAAGAAACCACCATGCCAATGCTACACCACTTTGAGCACACTGTAGATCCTTCATGCCAAATTTTCACTATCCTCTCCTATGACCCTAACATGTAACCATCCTTGAGACTCAATCTGAAATACCTAAGAGGTCTGAAATCTACACCATGAAACATCTTTCCAAAGCATCTCATTTACAATCTCACTTCCTAACATGATCCTAGGCAACAAGAAGAGAAATCAGCTCAAACCCAAACCATAATCCTCAACATATCTCCTCATGGTGTCATGCAAAGCCACAACTACGAATGTGACTCCCTCCGATCTTCTCACAAAAAGGAAAGAAATCCTTCGCAATAGTTCAATCAAATCATCATCATAATACCAAACAAAACCATGAAGAATTTTGATAACTCTTACTATTCCAACTCCCAAGGTCTCAGAATGAAAAAACAAAAGATGCACAAACTCATTTTCCTAAACCAACATCGAGAGTAAACTATCAAAGTTTACATTACAAACATTCATAAGATGAACTCTCTAAGTTTGGAAGGTTTAAAGAAACAAATAATAATTGTTGTTTAGAGCTGCAATCAACAAAGTACAAGCTGAATTTAGTGCTCTACACAAGGGATAAGAACAATACCAATGAAATTCCCAAGCATTAGCATGTGAGATGTAACATACACCCCTAATATTTTTTTTTGAAAACCCCTTGTTTGCTAGTATCTTGTTCAATGATGTGTTTGTGTATTTTTTTTCAATGATTTTGCGAGAGTATATAACATGAAATGAAGATAGAAATGACTAGGAAACTCTAGAGAATGATGCCTTTCATTAGAAACTACAAAATACATCAAGAGCATACATTTTCAATTTAAAATCATAATATTACAATGAGTTATCAAACTTGATAATATGACTTTCTAACAACAACAATATGATTCCAAACACCTCCAACTCATAGGGCACTCAAGAAATGTTTGTCTTTGAGTTTCCAACACCTCAAAAACCACTAACCAACACTAAATATTTAACTAGAACAAAGCTTATAGAACCCATGCTCAATGATTCCCATGAAAGAGCACCACTTGGAGAAGCTCAACCTACTTTAGAAAATTCAAATATTCATCGAACATTGCAAGTGAATAATCAAAATGGGGTGCCTTGAGCTAAGGATTCCATTGATGCAATACCTAGAATGAAATCTCGAGCCAATGAGGAAATACAAGCAAATTATCAGTTTTAACCCTGCGACTGGAAAGTACATAAAATACACAAAAAGAGTCCAAAAGCTAGGAATAACCCCTCCAAATAGATGCCAAATCAAATCCAAAATGATGTAGAGCATCCACAAACCAAAACCTCAAACTATCACATCAAAAATAGTTGAATACCTTCATTTTTCAATCACCAAAACCCTTGTAAACTAAACTTTGTGAAGTGTTATGTGATCCTTGTTGTAGAATCACTCTCTATCTGATTAGGGAGGATATTTCACCACCAAAACCATCCCAAGAGAAGAGGTTTTTTTTCCTCAGTTCGCAGCCCAAGCACTTTGGAAGAAACCCAACAACATTTTGTTAAGTTGTCAAAGCCAAGATAACCAAATGAGAGCCAAGATGAGGATATAAAACATTAAGGCGAATGGACCCCAAACTCCACTTAATTTCTCCCTAAAATCCAATGCCATCCTCCTCCACTTAAATATTTAACATTTTAAATTATCATTTCCCTTTCCTCTAGGAATCCCAACTTAAGGAGGAAATAAAATATTAAATAGGTTTTTTTTTAAAAATAACTTAAATTTGTTTCATTAGGCACAAGGTATGCTTTAATGACCACTTTCCCTCTTTAAATAAAGTTTATAATTTAACTTTATAAAATACTTAAGTGGTCGAATAAAACAAATATCAATTGCAACCTTAGGCTCTCCGAAAATAAACTGAGTAATAATATTGCTGAGTACACTGGCTTGGGACCAACTCCCCCAAAGATAACTTACTATAAATAACACTGCTATAAATAGTATGTGTCAAACATCCAAACTGAGCGAAACTGAAGACCATAGAAGAAATTGTGACCAAATAAAGATAGCAACGTCATGACTGGCCACTACTAAAAATAGAAAACCCTCTAGAAACCCCCAAATTGAGCTGCTAAAAATAGCACTTACTATAAATAGCATACTGATAAAAATATTGACTCCAAATGCATTTTGAGAAAAAACTAGGTAGCCATTGCAACTTACTAAAAATAGTAATTCTGAAAAGGGTTGTTAGATATAGATGCATGTCATACCTCTACGGAGCTCTCTGAAAACCCAAAAAGAATCCATAAACCAAACTACAAAACTCCAACATGTAAACCCCTGAATCCACAACCAAATCCTCCAAACAGTTAGAAACCCTAATTCTGCAACTGACTGGCCTATGGGAATCTGGGAATAGGATAATTGTTGGATGTTGCTAATATGTAGTTGTCATTGATGTCAACACTATTAGAATTAATGCCTTAGAGGATGTATATGTCAAGGATATTGAGAAAAATTGTAATAAAATAAGTTGCAGGTTGTCAGTGATGCAGTGAAGTTTAGTATGTTGGCTAGCTCAGTGTGTTGATGACCAGAGGTTGTGGATTAAATGGTTTGTTGTCGAGTATATCTATTTTATCTACATTAAGTTTCAAAGATCTGCATGAAGATTCGATTGAGTTATCAGTATCTATGTTATGACAGTTATTTTGTTGCTTTAGTTGGTGTTCTTGAAAGAAGATTATGTGATTCTAGTAACTTGAGTTGTTACGGATGCTTCTCTAGTGATTCATGATGCTCATGGATGTTTCTAGATCATGCTCTATCTGTGTTGCGTGTCTTCATTGATCATTGTGCTCACAATTGGTTATTTTCTCATGCATGTTCATGGCCGACAGGGTGATTGTAGCGTGTTGTGGATCTTCGAAGAATAATTTTTTGAGGTGTTTCATGTTCAAGGATGTTCTTTTGGGTCTTCACTATGTTGTGGCCAACATTGGTTGATTCGCATTGATAATTATTTATGGATTGAGCCGATAGTTTGTACATGTTTTATTATTTTGTTGAAGCTAACATGTAGTGATGTAATCTCTTGTTGTGGATATATATGAGCGATTGTTTATTCCATTTGAAGGTATAATATGTATGAATAATGTCCTAATCATTCGAAGGTAGAAGCAGAGTGTGAAGAAGAGTGAGGAGAGTGTGAAGAAGTGTTCATGTGCTTAACCGAAACTGTAATCAGGTATTAGTAGATGCTATTTTCTCAGTTCAAAATCTTGTGAATGCTATCTCAATGTTTCTGTAAGACGGTGTATCTTTCTTTGCATAGTAAGCCTTGTTGTAATTGAGCAGTGAGCTCTAAGCAGTGTGCCTAAATGCATGTGCATTCTCCATTCATATTTATTTTATACTTTTAACAAGGTATAATCTTTTGGACTAACCTCCACCGTGGTTTTTCCCCTAACAGGGTTTCCACGTAAAAAATCTTGGTGCTATGTGTATTTCTGATGTGGTGATGGTTTATGCTTTCATGTTTAGTTATCAGATCTAAGAATAAGGTTAATAAATTTAATAAGTTTAAATTTCTATGACAACTGATTCACCCCCCTGCTTTCAGTTGTTTTCCCTTGTGTTGCTAACAATTGGTATCAAAGTAGGTTCCTCAGAAGAAGTTTAATAGCTTGAGGCGATCTAAGATGGTGACATATAAGAAGGATAGTCTGAGATTTGATGGAACTAATTATTCTTTGTGGAAGACTCGAATGGAGTGTCATTTGAGATGCATTGGTGAAGCTTACTGGAAAATTACAAAGAATAGATATATCATCCCACATAATGGTCCTTCTACAGCAGGTGAGATTAAGGAAGTTGAGTACAATATAAGGGCTAAGGAAGCATTGTTGAGTGCTTTGACTGATTCTGAGATGACAAATGTAATGGATTTGAAGTCTGCTTATGAGATTTGGATTAAATTGGAAAATTTGTATAAGGTGATGCACATGTGAAGATTGCTAAGCTACAAAATCTGAAAGGGAAATATGAAATGTTAAGAATGGATGATGATGAGAACATTACTTATTTTATGCAGAGAATGAATGAACTGGTGTGTAGTACTAGATGTGTTGGTTGAACATTGGAAGAATTAGAGATTGTTGCTAAAGTGCTCAGATATTTTCCTGCTACATACAAAGCCAAAGTTATAGCTATTGAGGAGATCCAAACTCTAAAAAATGTAACCAGAGACATGTTGATTGGCAAGTTTATTGCTTTTGAGTTAAGTGAATTTGGTGATGCTCTTCCTAAGACAAAATCTGCATTCAAGGCTACTACCTTCAGAAGGGATAAACAAATATATGATCTAGGAGAAAGTTCTTCTAGAAAGATATTCAAGTATGAGGAAATGAGAGAGATTGAAGAATAAGAGATAAAACTAGACGAGCTTGAAGCACATATTGTCAAAAGGGAAGCTAGATGAGAAGGTAAGTATAAAGGGAAGTTGCCCCTATTGAATGTTTTTCTTGCAATAAGATAGGCCATTTTCTATCAAGGTGTCCAGAAAGAGTTCCTAAGCCAAGACCTAACAAGCCTAGATTCCAAAGAAAGTGTTACTATGTTGCTGATGAAGGTGTGATAGATGATGAATCTGATAAAGGGAATGTAAGTGAGGACGAATGGGTATTTATTGCTATCAAGGAAAGTGATCCCGCCCCTATTAAATTTGCTAGTTGCACAAATGTGGAGAAATCCCTAGCTACTTGAGTTGAAGAAAAGATGAATGGGTGATTGACAGTGGATGCTCTCATCACATGACAGGTGATAAAAGTAAGTTTGTGAGCTTGGAAAAGTATGATAGTGGTGTTTTAAGATTTGGTTATGGAAAAGTTGGTGTAATCCGTGGCATAGGATCCATTTCTCTTGAAGGTAAGCATAATATTGATGATGTTGTATATGTGGAAGGTTTGAAGCATAATCTCTTAAGTGTTGGACAGATGGTTGACAAGGGATACAATCTTCAATTTAAGGATGGAAAGTGTAGAATATTGGGGAATTCTAGAAATGTGATTGCATTAGGAACGAAAAAAAAAGGTAATATCTTTCACCTAAATGTTGCTAGTAAAAGTTGTCTGGTTGCTCAAGTTGATAAAATTTGGTTGTGGCATAGGAGAATGTGTCATGTAAATTTTGACAATATTGTCAAGATAAGTTCTACTCAAGCTATGAGAGATCTTCCTAAGTTGATAAAACCTACTAATGCCATATGCAAGGAATGTCAGTTAGAGAAGCAAACTAGAATTTCATTTCAGAGCAAACAACATTGTTGAAATGAAGTGTTGGATCTTGTGCATACCGATTTGTGTGGTCCTTCTAGAGTCAGAAGTTTACAAGGTTACAGGTGTTTCATGTTACTCACTAATGACTATTCTAGAATGATGTGGGTTACTTTCTTAAGGGAAAATTTTGAAGCTCTAGAGAAATTCAAGATTTTCAAGGCTATGGTTGAGACAGAGAAATGTCTAAAGATTAGATGTCTAAGATCAGATAGAGGTGGTGAATTCACTTCTAGTGAGTTTAATTCTTTTTGTGAAGAGCATGGGATAAAGAGACAATTATCTACCCCGTGGACCCCTCAACAAAATGGAGTTGTGGAAAGAAATAATAGGAAAATTCAAGAAGCCACTAGGACTATGATGCTGGAAGGAAATGTTCCTCATATCTATTGGAGAGAAGCTATGAGTAATGTTGTTTATACACTCAACCAGGTACAAATCAAAGGTGATACCGGTAAGACTCCTTATAAGCTATGGTATGGTCATAAACCTACTGTTAGATACTTCAAAATATTTGGAAGTAAATGTTATATCAAAAGAGATGAAGATATAGGAAAGTTTGATGCTAGGAGTGATGAAGGAATATTTCTTGATTATTCTACTAAAAGCAAGGCCTATCAGTGCTACAATAAGAGATTGAGGAAAATAGTTGAAAGTGCTAATGTCAAGGTTGATGAAGACATGGTTAGACCATCCAAAAATTGTTGATATGATTTAGACGATCAAAATGACAATTCAGATAAAGGAAAGAAATTCCAGACTTCAAATCAAGTTCATATCATTCTGGTGGATCAAGAAAATCAAGAGGAAGGAACTAGTGAAAGTGTAGAAGTGAGATCATAAGAGCCTGAAGTTCAAGAACATCCCAAGACTCCAAGGTATGTAAGACTAAATCATTTAGAAGATCATATTATTGGTGATGAGAACAAAGGTGTTCAGACTAGGAGAAGAATTGCAGAAGAATACTATTTGATTTCAAAGACTGAGCCTAATAGTGTCAATGAAGCATGCAAAGATGAACATTGGGTGGAAGCAATGAAAGAAAAACTACTGCAAATTGAGAAGAACTATTGCAAATTGAGAAGAATGATACATCTTTAGAAACAAAGTAAATCAACAAGGTGAAGTGATTAGAAACAAAGCAAGACTGGTGTGTAAAGGATATTCTCAAATGGAAGGAATTGACTTTGAAGAAACCTTTGCCCCTATTGCTAGGATTGAAGATATGAGACTATTTCTTGCTTATGTTGCTTACAAAAACTTCAAGGTTTATCAAATGGATTCTAAGTTAGCATTTCTGAATGGTGAATTGGAAGAAGTGTATGTTGAGCAACCTGATGGATTTCAATTGACTGATCAAAGAGATATGGTTTGTTAGTTGAAGAAAGCATTGTATGGACTCAAGCAAGCCCCAAGGGCATGGTATGCAAGATTGGATAAGTATTTGTTGAAGCTTGGATTTAATAAAGGTACTACTGATAGTAATTTGTATTTCAATATTGATCACGATAAAGATTTTATTGTTGAAGTCTTTGTTGATGATATCATTTTTGGAGGAGATGATAGTTTGTACATGAAGTTTTTTGATGAGATGCAGAGTGAGTTTGGGATGTCTATGATTGAAGAGATGAAACTCTTTTTGGGATTGCAAATTACTCAACTAGATAAAGGGATCTTTATATCTTAGTCCAAGTATGTGAAAGAATTGCTTAATAAGTTTGGTACATGGAATATTCAAAGCTAGTTAGTACACCTATGGTGACCGTATGTAAGTTGACACAAGATGATGATTCTTCGAAAGCAAATCAAACTAGATACAAATCAATGATTGGTGGATTGCTCTATTTGACTCAAACTAGACCTGATATCATGAATGTCATATGCATTGTTGAAGATTTCAAGCTAATCCTAAGGAATCTCATGTGACTACTATGAAGAGGATTTTCAGATACTTGAAGGGGATAGTTGATTTTGGCCTATGGTATCCTAAAGAAGATGACCTTACTTTGAGTGCCTTTACTAATGTTGATTGGGCAGGAGATGTGAATGGCATAAAGAGTACTAGTGGTGGTGCATTTTTCTTGGGAAAGAAGATGATTTCATGGTTAAGTAAGAAGCAGAATGCCATTTCCTTATCTATTGCAAATGCATAATACATTGTTGTTGCTAACAATTGTACTCAAGTATTGTGGATGAAGCAAATGTTGAAAGATATCATAGTTGTGTATGATGAACCTATTGCTATATTATGTGATAATTCAAGTGAAATTAACATTTCTAAAAATACAGTGTTGCATTTAAAATCCAAGCATATATCTATCAAGTTTCACTTTTTGAGAGAGAAGGTGAGTGAAAAGGAAGTCAAATTGGAGTATGTGCCTACTAAAGAACAGATTTAAGATATCTTTACCAAGCCTTTTCCTAAGGATACTTTTAAGTATCTCAGAAGGGAAACTAGGGGTGATTACCCCTCCTAATCAAAACTAAGATGCATTAAATTGCATTAGTCTATGCATTCCACAGTCATATCTTGATTTGGATTGATGTTGTGATGGTTGCTACTCAGGGGGAGTAGTCAGATGTTCAAAAATGTGGTTTAGAGCTTGTGTGGAGAAAGATACACATTATCCTTTTCATATTGTGGTATGTTGCTGACATGTATCTTTGTCATTGATGTCATTTAGGGGGAGAAGAGTCATGTGAAAAACTTGGTAGGGAGAAGAGTCATGTGAAAGAGTTGAGGAGAAAAGAGTCAAAACCTAAGGGGGAGAAAGTGCTAAGAGTAAGTTGTGTTGATGGTGGTTTTTCAATGTCACGTGTTGCCATCAATGGAAAAGGGGGAGATTGTTGGATTTTGTTGATATGTGGTTGTCATTGATGTCAACACTATTATCATTAATGTCTTAGAGGCTTTATATGTTGAGGATATTGAGAAAATTGTAATAAAATAAGTTGTAGGTTGTGAGTGATGCAGTGAAGTTCAGTATGCTAGCTAGATTAGTGTGTTGATGATCAAAGGTTGTGGATTAAAGGGTTTGTTTTAGAGTATATCTAGTTTATCCACATTAATTTTTAGAGATCCACATGAATATTTGATCGAGTTATCAGTATTTGTGTTTTGACAGTTATTTTGTTGCTTCAATTGGTGTTCCTAAAAGAAGATGATGTGATTCTAGTAACTTGAGTTGTTGCAAATGCTTCTCTAGTGATTCATGATGCTTGTGGATGTTTCTAGATTGTTCTCCATCTATGTTGCACATTCACATTGATCATTGTGCTCGTGATTGGTGATTTTATTTTGTGTGTTCATGTTTTTCATGCTCATGGCCGATAGGGTGATTGTAGCGTGTTGTGGATCTTCGAGGAATAATTTTTTAAGGTGTTTCATGTTCGAGGATGTTGTTTTGGGTCTTCACTATGTTGTGCCTAACATTGGTTGATTCACATTGATAATTATTTCTGGATTGAGCCAACAATTTGTACATGTTTTATTATTTTGTTGAAGCTAACATGTAGCGATGTAATCTCTTGTTGCAAATATATATGAGTGATTGTTTATTCCATTTGAAGGTAGGAGGTGTGTGAATAATGTCCTAATCATTCGAAGGTAGAAGCAAGTGTGAAGAAGAGTGAGCAGAGTGTGAAGAAGTGTTCATGTGCTTAACCAAAACTATAATTAGGCATTAGCAAATGCTATTTTCTCAATTCAAAATCTTGTGAATGTAATCTGAATGTTTTTGTAAGTTAGTGTGTCTTCCATTGGGTAGTAAACCTTGTTGTAATTAAGCAGTGAGCTCTAGGAAATGTTCCTGAATGCATGTGCATTCCCCATTCATATTTATTTTGTACTTTTAATAGGCTATAATCTTGTGGACTAACCTCCACTGTGGTTATTCCCCTAACAGGATTTCCACGTAAAAAAATCTTGGTGTTATGTGTGTTTCTGATGTGGTGATGGTTTATGCTTTCATGTTTATTTATCAGATCTGAGAATAAGGTTAATAAGTTAATAAGTTTAAATTTCTATGACAAATGATTTTCCCCCCGTCTTAGTTGTCTACCCTTGTGTTTCCAACAATACACATATATATAAACATGTATACATGTGTACACAACATATGATATAAGTAATTAAAAAATTAAAGTCTCAAAGTTAAATGTAAATAAATTTTAAATTTTAAAAAATTGACACTTACGAGCACATCCATCAGACCATATCCAATGTTGTTCAACATTTATGCCACATTGTCTCAGGTCTTCAAAAAACATTTTGAAACAATGAGCTACATAGTTTCTATCATGACACAGATCATCATTGATATAAAAGTGAACATTTTTTATGATAATTTGATCATCTTTGCTTCTTTGTATACCATCTACAAGAAATTCGACATGCCTCACTTCAACAAAGATTGCAACTTGCTTTGAATGATAATATTGACTTTAAATCCTAGTTTGAGGACTAAATGTATAGTTCTCATAGAAATCTACAATAGAGATAATACAACCTGGTGGAAAGAAATTCTTTGAATCATGAAATTGCTTAGCTTGCCATCTTGCACCATGACAATGTTGGATATGTGGATATATGATATTGTGAAATTTATTCATAAATTCATTGTAAGACAATCCACTCTCTTTAAGAACAATTTTTTTGGCCTTGAATCCTGACTTCGTTGAATATTTCTCATATTCAAATCTCTTCCAAATAACTTGCATTTCAATATTGTCAACTTGTAAAAGATTCGTCAAATTTCCACAATCATTACACATATTTTTTACACACTAAACATTGAATTCATCCGAATCTTCTAATTTTTTGCATACAAGAGACTACACGAATTGTGTTGCACTTCCAAGGATGGCTATATTTTGATCAATTACTACCATAGCTTTTTTATATGATTGTAGGTGTAGATCAAATTCAACATGATTTCGACAACAACAAGTTTCACATACTTTATTTATACATAGAAATGATGGTCGTAGTATCTCAAACATCCTTTGAAAAATCTTCACATTTGAAAATTCTTACTTGAATGCTTTAGAAAGTTCACTTTGTGTTGTATCTATAAATTTTTTTGGATGAGAAATTTTTGTACCATCTTCACCTATTATTTGTATAGCATCCCTTCTATTGGAAGAAGCACAAGAGTGGTTGGTCCAATATTCAACCACCTGTTTCTTTACATCTTCTGAAATTCTATCTTTTTGGGGAACCCTACAAATATTTGCCCAGTTTTTCTCAATATTTTCATCTATTTTATTTCTCTTTTCAATATACCTTTGAACAATTCTCCTAGAAACATTTAATTTATAAATTTCTTGAACTTGTCTTCTATGTGATAATTTCTTACTAGAAATTACAATCATCAATGCTCTATGTGCAACACATGGATCACTAGCTGGACTCTTGTTTTCAATACACTTCAATGCTTCTTGAAAATTTTCAACAATTTTTTGTTTTAATGAACCTGATGAATTTTTCCTATTATCAACCCCTAACAACTCTAAAACAACGGTTATTTCTTTTTGCCTAAATAAATTTGCAAATAATTGTGCTCTTCCAATTAGAGATTTTTCTTCAAAAAATTCATCCCATATTCTTTTAGAGTGTAATTTTACCGTGCTTTGAAATAACATATCTTCAAATGAAATATTATTGAAAAGAGATTCCTCATCCATCTCCATTAGATTTTCCATACCATAGAAAAAATTTCTATTACTAGGTTCAATTTGTTATTGTACCTGTATGCCACCTTGATCATCAATAATTTATGTGGGATGTTTTTGAGTAGATGTTCATTCACTCTTCTCTTCTTCTCTCTTTTTTGATCATACTTCCTCTTACTAGTCCTTTTACTCCCCATCACAAATTGCACTCAAATTTCAATTCACCTGTATACAAATGTACACACATGTGTTTTCAATGAATGTAGTTAATATTGCATAAATAGAACACTAAATATTATTCATTTGTTTTAAAGCCAAAGTAAAATAAATAAATAAATTATAACATTGGTTTTTAAAACATAATGAGCTCATATATTTATACTATAAGCACTCTATAACGTCAAGCATCATCTAAAATTCATATATAGGGAAAATTCATGTGTACACAACATGTAAGAAATAATTAACATGAGCCACACATTGGATTATTGTCTAGTATCTTTGTATTGACATAAAAAAAATAACACAAACATTTAAATTAAAAGAAATAAAAGACAAAAAAAATAGGTCTTAACTAGTGATATATTTAATGAACTCAAGTCCACAAGAAGATTACAACTATATTATCATCATACTCAAATTTTGAATTGTTTGAATTTGAATATAAGGGTCCTACATTACTTATGTTAAATTTCTCTAGTGATATATAGGATGATAAGGTCCATCAATTAAAATTTCTTTAAATACATAAATTACAAGTTCATATCATAAGCATATTTGGTATATCACTTGAAAATATTTAGCACATAACTAGATGTACACTAGATCATGATATCACTTACTATCACCACTAAATGTATCAAT
This sequence comes from Sequoia sempervirens, assembly GCA_007258455.2. Classification (NCBI taxonomy): domain Eukaryota; kingdom Viridiplantae; phylum Streptophyta; class Pinopsida; order Cupressales; family Cupressaceae; genus Sequoia; species Sequoia sempervirens. Next base: position 180,983,188 of record VDFB02105785.1, on the reverse strand, counting down.
ATGTGGGTCTTTTTAATAAAATGAGTACTATAAAACATAGAAAGAGAAACATCATGCTGAAAATACTTAAATGTGTAGATCACTAGCTCATATTATAAGTTTGACAAGACATTCAAGCTCATGATTTTCAAAATCAAATGTGATAAGGAAAGCCAATTAGACCATCATTATAAAGGTATGTCATGGATATCCTTGAACCACAAAATATAGTTTAGAGACAAAGAAGGGATAAATTAAATTACACATGTGTATCACAACCCTTTATGTATTCAAAGAATGTGTATTGTTACATGTATCATGTATATCAACCCTTAAATTCTATTCAAAGAAGATAGCTCATTATTTTGCATTAGAAATTTAGATAGCACATGAGATTAGAAATAATGTGTTCACAAGAAATATAAACTAGATCTAATATCTTGAGAATCACATGATGAAGCATATAGCAATTAGGAACTCTAGAGGATACTTGAAAAAAGGGGAATCTAAACTTGCACAAGTAGTTCAAGAATTTATAATGTTGGGTATGCAAAATTATGTATGAATAAAACTTGGGCTAACAAAAGAAATTTGGATTAAACCTTAATTTTGGAGGAAGATAGAACACACACTATAAAATGATAACAAGTAGATGATTTTTATTGGTTATAAGGCATGAAAAAGTTAGAAAAAAATTCAATTATTGATTTTCAAGAAGGGGACTTGATCTCCAAGTATAATGTACATAATCAATTCATTGAAACTAAGATGTGCCAACCTAATGCAAGAGCATGGGAAAACTTGGACACACATAAGGTTTGGAAAGATCTAGTCAATTTTTTATGATAAAATATAGATGGAAAAGGTAGTCACATCTAAAGGAGAGGATCCATAGAAAGGCATCAACATTATTTTCAATAAAATCCAATTGAGTGAGTGGGCATGGGAATAATTTAGAGAATGCAAGAAGTTCCTCAACAAAGAAAAACAAGGAAGGAGAATGGAACATATAAGTGCTACAAGAACTAAGTTGGAACCTAAGAAAAGTTCACTAACATAGAGGAAGTTCTACCTAAAGAAGGTGCAAAGGTGTCCACAAAATACAGATTAGTCCAAGGCATAAGGAGGATGTACACTTGAGAATAGGAGGAAATATTTCAAGAAAATAAATAGGAAACTAAAATGACTCCAAGTAGGGAAGATAAGAATGCAACCAAATATAAAAGATAAAATAAGTGTGAAAATCATAACAAACAAGGTGTATTAAAAAATATTAAATATAAAGAAATATATTATTAAGGTATATGGAAGAATGGGTGAGGGGGGTCACAATATACATGACATATAAAAAAAGTAAAAAGTGAAAATGATACCAAGAAGTGACATAAAAATCATATTTCACACATGTTTAAATTTTCTTGTGTCAAAATGCACTACAAAAGGTGTCTTTGCATCACCCCCATGCTAACTAGGAATGTGAAAATGTTCATAAAGACGATCTAAAAAGAATGGAAGAACATAGAATTGGTAATCAATAATAATGAAATCTAAGAATTTAATTCATATATCTCATATTAGGTGGTTTCTCCTTGTCATGGGTAACCTCAATATCATCATGTAATGTAATAAAAGATGATGAAGTGTGAATGTGTATACATGATCTAGGCTAACAAAATATCATCAATACATATTCCAAGCATCATGAGAGATATATATCTAAATGAATATTGATAGGTCTCAAATGAACTATGGGAGAATGGTGATCATGAAACACATCATAATGTATAAAATAAGGAAGGATATAAAAAGAACATGGCTCGATGGACATATCTAATCATCATGACATGTAGAAGGAATATCATCATAAGATGCAACAATTTCATGTATAAATAAGGGAGAAGTACCTTTGAATCACGTAATACATAATGATTATCTAAAACACACTAGGTGAAGTTAAGCATATTTTTACAAATTTCATAGTACAAGTTTATAGGTGCACTTGAATGATCCAAAATTATGGGTCTTTGTACATGTGTACACCGTAAGCTAATAACCCTAGTTCTCAACCATATTCAAATGAAAAATAGTGAAAACTAGCTTCAAATGCACTCATGAAAAGAGCACGACATAATCAATTATAAGATGAAGATCAATGTACCTTCAAAAATAGCTCTCCTATTGTCCAAATACATTTTTTTTGTCGAAATAAGTCTTCTATTATCGAAATAAGCCTTCTTTTGTTGAAATAAACATTCTTTTGTCAAAATAAGCCATCTTTTGTCAAAATAAGCCTTCTTTTGTCGAAATAAGCCTTCCTTTGTATTTTACTAAATTTTCTTGAGTTGAAAAAATCTAAAAAAGTATATTTATATGAATATTTTTTGACACAAAAAAATTCGATCAACCACCTGTCATCCAGTCATGTTTTGATCGAGAGGGTTTTGGCCGAAACCTGCTCGGCCAAAAATAGTTTGGCCGAACATATCTAGTTGGCATCCTACTTGGCAACCAACTCACCTTCTTTCAAAGTTTTCTGAAACATTCAACTTCAATAGAGTATTTCTTTAGTCAAAATGATTTTTCTAAAAAAAAAGAAGAAAAATACACTTTTGTAGAGCTAAGAGTGGTGAATCCAAATATGTAATTTTTTAAATGTTTTAATATATTTTATTTTTTAAATAATGCAAGTAGGTTGTTAAAGTTAAAAGAGGCTAATTAGAAATTAAAAAAAAAAGTAAAACATATTAATTTTTTTTTGAAAAATATATGGTTCACTAGAGGAGAGAGTCCTCTTCAAAAGGGTATAATTTTTTTTTTTGAAAATAATTAAAAAAATAGAAAATAGTTGACATCCAATGAAAATTGTCAAATTATGACAATTTTGACTTTGAAAAGTTATTACAAGAAAAATATACATCAAAATTTGATTTTTTTATTTCCATGCACTAGATATTGAAGTTACCTATTTGGAGAAAAAAATTTAGGGGAAAATAAAGTTTTTTTCAATTTGTTTCTTAACGTCCAGTGAATGTCACTTTTTTCTAAAATTTTCAACATTCCAAAATTTGTTCTTAAATTGATAAAAAAAATAATGAATTTTTTTATTAAAAAAATCTAAAAAATTACAAGAACAAACTTCATCAAAAGTTCTACATTTCATTCGTTTACATCATTTTGAAATTCAAAACATAAAGACCACTTTTATGTGGTCAAAGTTCATAATTTTTTTTGTTGTTGGCTGATTCCTTTATAAAGTGTGACACAAGTTTGTGCTTTTACCCAAAACTCAAATTCATTCCATAACTAAGAATAAGCCTAATAACATCTCCTAAAATCCTCATAAATGACATCATAAATCAAACTCATATGCACAAGGAATACACATACCAAAAAATCCTAAAATTAACCCTCCAAAATTAACAAGCATATATCAAGATCCATATCCATGAGAAAACAACTCATTAACCATAATTCATCTAAAAATAAATTGGGAAATACCTATCATATAATTATCTACTAAGTAGACCAAGATTGGTGAATGCAATCGCTCCTCTAGGATGAGGCAATACTCGATTCAGATGTAGCAATAGGTGAGATGGGAGATGCAAGCTCAATGCAAGCCATGCAACTAAATTATTCATCCCCAAATGATGGTGTCTCACAAGATGTCTTAGTGAGACTGGATTTTGTTTTAGCTTGTGTTGGAACTAGAGGATCAAGTAAGACAATTCCATGATTAAGAAGAATTTTCTCCATTTCCTCGATTCTACGAAATCAACATTCTTCTATTGTATGCCTTTTCTTTTCACAATATCCACATTTGATTTTCCATTTATTAGTAGGATTACAAAGAATAATCAAATGGAAAGGATTTAATGTGAGATACATGATCATATAAACTATAAAACTAAAAAACAAAACACCTAGATTGCCCCTGTTGATTCAGAGAGCCCCCCAAGAATGATTAGTGCTGATTCTATCCCCCTAGAAAAATGTACAAGAGATTTTTACAAGTTTATAAAGATAAGATGCCAAAATATTTCATCTATAACTTACGAAGATTTTTTACAATTTTCAAAGAAAATTTTAATCCAAATCTTAGTTTCACATGCAAAATTAGATTCCTTGTGAAATTATGATAGAAATAAAAAAAATTGCAAAATTTCGATAAGTGGAGTGAAAGTTATGTCATGTCAAATTTTGTTTACAAGAATGACTTTGGAGAGAAAAAATGATAATAAACATCTCAATATTCAAAGTGTCTCAATGCTAAAGTGTCAATGATGAAACCACCTTTCTGTTGACTATTTACAATCAAGAATCTGACTCCTCATTTGAAAGTTATGCCAAAATGAAAAAGCCTCCTTTTACAACACTTGCAAATATTCCTAATCGGTAGTGGTCAACATAATTTGTCATGCAATAAAAGTTTAACACACGACCATTGGAAATAAGCATAATATGTTAGCATACAATACTTAACAATTTGAATAGAAGTCTTTAAACTAAATGGTTGGAGTTTTGAATTGGTCCTCAAAACAAGTATCTGGTCTTCACGCCAAGTGGGGAGTCACCATTGTCCATGGATGTCATGTTTTATGGAGATTGATTGAGTCAAGAGGGACTATTTAATGATCAAAATATGAGCAACACAACAAAGATGCCAAATGGAAAAGCAATGGAGATACCTTTGGTGTAAATCGTGAGGAGTGGAGTGGCCAGATTGCAATGCCAAACAGATGTCCAAAAAATGTGAAATGATTGGCACAATTGGTGAATGGACTAGTTAATGGAAACTCACAAAAACCTATGAATAGAATGTTTGAATATCAAAAAATAAGAAGTGGAGCTAGCCTAGGAACACATAGTTCTTAGATCAAGAGGATGTCAGCTAGAACTCATAATGCTCAACGAAAGCAAGGGAAGTTGAGGCCAAGGCTTGCAAAGTAAATCACAACCCCTTTTTTATGCATTGTTACTAATTTTGACCTACCTAGTAAGAAAATTACTCAATGATGAGCAACATGATCTAGGTCATATCCAAAGGCCCTAAACGGGAAGAAACTATGACTCAACACTGCTTCTCCCTTTTGCATCTCTATTGTGTTGTTCATATTTTGGTCTTGTCATTCACTAATATAAACAAACACCATAATCAATGTTATTAGATTTCCACAATCCATAAGAATATGAGAGAAGCTATTTCTGGATTAGATTGTGTAAGCTTTTTTTTGGATCAACGTTTCGGATCACACTCCGTGATCCATCATCAGGATAGAGAGCTTCCATTCTCTATCTTGGGCCTTGTGCCTTCTATCCCTCTACCATCTTTTTGCTTCTTTTTATACCTGTTGGGTCTGCAACAAACCTTTTTCATCTCCTTGAGCTCTCTATCCTGATGATGGATCATGGAGTGTGATCCGAAACGTTGATCCAAAAAAAGCTTACACAATCTAATCCAGAAATAGCTTCTCTCACAAACACCATAAACCATAAACAAATACAAATTCATATCACTTCATTAAAACCTACATAATATGTAGATTGTAATGTAGTGTCTCAAGTGTGATCTCTGTGTAGAGGCGTGAATATTGTTGAGTGTGAAGTCCAATCACTGCCTTTTCATCTTCGTCTTCTCATGACACTTCATCTACCTTGAAGAGAACAATATATATTATTTTTCTTGGTGATAGACCGAGATGAATTATAATCTTGTTGTTGCAAATAATAAGAGCTATTTGCCCTGTTTTTCCTGTGGATGTAGCCATTATGGTAAACCACATAAATTATTGTTGTGTGTGTTTATTCTATGTGTGTGTCTATAATTGATCAAATCAAAATTTGTTTGTGTTCTAATTTTCTCTTTGAAAATTAATAATTGGTATCAAAGCTATAGTGTTCAATCATTTGGCACGAGAGATTTGAGTTTGAGTGGGAGCAATGTCATCTAACAAGGAAAGGTTTAATGGCCAAAAATATCAACTATGGAAAATGTAGATGGAAGATTATTTATATCAAAAAATATTTGTGGTGATCATTACATGGTAAAGCAAAGAAACCAACAAGTATGTCAGATGAATATTGGGACATTATGGACAAAAAGCATTGGGAGCCATCCAATTGTGTTTATCCCCAACAGTAGCATTTAACATATCCAAAGCAACAACAACTATTGATTTGATGAGTACGTTGAATAAGTTCTATGAAAAGCCCTTACCATCAAATAAGACCATTTTTAATGAAGTGGTTGTTTAACATGAAAATGGCTAAAGGTAAGTTCTGTAGCAAACCACTTGAATGAATTTAATATTGTTACCAACCAATTATCTTCTATAAAAGTAGTTTTTCATGATGAGATTTAGGCTCTCTTAATTTTGAGTTCTTTGCCAGAAAGATGGAATAGCTCTTGGTTATGGTAGTTAGTAACTTGGTTTCTCGTTCAAATACATTAGAATTTGATGATGTTGTTGGTGTAATTGTAAGTGAGGAAATACGAAGGAAGAGCATGGGTGAGACTCCAACATTGGGTAATGTTTGAGTGTAGATGACACGGGAAGATCAAAAGAAAGAGGGAAAAATCCAAGTGGTCGTGAGAAATCACAAGGAAGGTCAAAATCCAAAGGTAGAGATATTGGTTGTTGGTATTGTGGCAAGCAAGGCCACATAAAAAATAATTGTTGGTGTTTCAAGAAGGTTGAAAAATAGTCAAAAGAAGATGAAGAAAATGTGGTATGTGAAGAGGATGCTGATGTTCTTATTTTAACCTCAAAAGAAACAACAAAAATTGTTTGGGTGCTTGATTCGGGAGCATCATTTCATGCCACTCAGTGCAAGGATTATTTCAAAACCTACAAAGTGGTGATTTTGGTAAGGTTTTTCTTGGAAATAATGAATCTTGTGATGTTATTGGAAAATGAGATATTTTGTTAAAGTTAACAAATGGAAATAATTGGCTACTATGGGATGTTATATATATCCCTCAGCTCAAACAAAATCAAATTTTAGTTGGACAATTGGCTTCTCAAGGATGTGAAGTCATTTGTGAATCCAATAGATGGAAAGTAACAAAAGGGGCCTTGGTAATTGCTTGAGGCAACAAATTAGGCACCTTGTATATAGTAGAGAGTGACGTTGAAGTGGGAGTTGTTTATTCCACACCAATTATTTTATTGTGTGAGGCCTCAGCTGCAAGGAAAAGGGATTTAGACAAGTTAGATGATGAAGTTGATTCGGTCGTTGAGGAATTCCTTAACATGTTGGAATTTGATGTGTCAATGGTAGAAGCCTAGACGATCAAGATTTGGATTTTTCCCTTCAAATGTATGTGTAAGATAGTGCAAAAGATTATGTAGGAAATACATTTGCCTCGACAAGTCCTTTGACTAATGCAAAAGTTGATGTGAAAGAGGATATTTGGATGAACGATGTGAAAATTGGCAAGGGTTTGAGTGATAAACCAGATATTAATGAGGAAGCTAAGTTACTACTGCAAAATGAGGACCTTAAAGGCAATGAGGCAGATGTAATAACTCAATTCAAAAACACTCTAGGTATTGATGACCCTGATGGAACAGTTGTGCGTATATTAATAGGAAGGCACATGTTTAGGCAGATACTTGAAATAGGGGATTGTGATGCTATAATAGAGGAACGCAAGGAATTTCATAAGTCGGTTTACCTTTCAAATATTTTATTTGGAGATGCATCAAAATTCCTCTTACCCTGGAAATGGGTTCTCAACATTATTGATTCTCAAATTGAGGTTGCAATACGAGACTATACTTAGAAGCATGAGGAGAATCCAGAGCCTTTTCCATACAAATAAAAGTTACTATTGTACGTGTGGCTGTTGGTTAGGCACATTGTATTGTTGTAATAGATAGATGAGAAGTCTATACCTACGGTTGGAAAGAGTGTGTTCCAACTGGCAAGACAACTACAAATTAGGTGGTAATTGGAGCTCCAAATACAGAGAAAGACATATTAGGCTGTCAGGTTGAATCATCAATAGATTAAGGTTATTGTGGGTTTTCAAGTGTGATGAGAAGAATTAAGGAACAAATAGATCATGTAGATTTTGTTGAGAAATTTCATGGTGTGGATGTTGCAGAGGCCCATAATTGCAGCTAAAATGGAACAAGATCAATATACAAAAGATGAAGGAAATACAAAAATTTTGTTACAAGAGAAGTTGGACAAAGCTTCTCTTGGTCTGGTAATTAAATAACAATGAGCTTGGAAAAGCAGGGGGAGAGCTCTATATGTTGTAACACGATTTGGACTTCAAGTGGGAGATTGTTGAGTGTGAAGTCCAATCGTTGCCTTTTCATCTTCATCTTCTGATGACTCTTTATCTACCCTGAAGAGAATAATATATATTATTTTGCTTAGTGATAGATTGAGATGAGTTATGATCTTATTGTTACAAATAATGAGAAAAATTTTCCCTACTTTCCCCATGGATGTAGCCATTACAATGAACCACGTAAATTGTTGTTGTGTGTGTGTCTATAATTGCTCATATTAGAATTTGTTTTTGTTTTAATTTTCTCTTTGAAAATTAACAAAGATTGTGGTGAGGTTGATGACTATTGGATAATGAAATCCCCACGCGTGTGCAGTAGAAAAGAGCTCACAAAAAAATGTGCCACGAACCAAACCAAATTCGCACAAAAAACTTATAGATGCAAAAATTGAAATCCTCCAAATTATAATTTTGACCTACAAAATACAATACTTTCCACAAGTAAACAAAATTTCAACCAAAATGGTGAAATGGGTAGATGGGCAAAGGGTTAGATTGGCTCTCTACTAAATTTTTTAAAAAATTTCTGCAATTTTTTCAAATCATACATTGTATGGTACAATAAGTACATAAAATTTAAAAATTACAAAAAATGAGGTACCGAAATTTGCCAAATGAAAGGTTATTCTTCTTTTCTCGAGCCTTTAAGACACAATGGCAGTGTTTGTTTGGATCCATGACACTCCATTGATAGGGCTTAATGTGAGAGTTACTTTGATGTGGAAAGGAACACACTCGCATGACTCTAATACCATGTTGGCGAATGCCAAGATCAAAGAGCTCAAATTGATAACCTTCCACAAGTGAAACGATGAACACAGTAGTATGTTTATCAATATAATATGAAGAGTGTGTAAATATAATGAGAAACCTTGCATATATAGGCAAAGTGGATGAGGTGAGAATGTAAGAGACAATGATCGACTATCTGATCAAATATGTAACACTTGTGAGCTCACTTGACAAGTGTGTGAACAAGTGTTTGATAAGTGTATCAAGTGATAAGGACACATCTCTCAATGCTATGAAGTGAGAGAAAAGCAAAGAAACCTCAGTAAACTTAAACAATGAGTGTGAAAAGGTCAATCTAAACAAGTGATTAACTAACTAGATAGATAATGACTCTATTTGCACTAACAATAAAAACCAAAATTTGGATGGAACATTATACCTTAGAAAATATTTCAAAATAACATCACAAGGATAACTTAAAAACTTTCAAAACATTTACGTGCTTATCATCAAACTTGGGAGCAAAGAACTTGTATTTTTTGCAACAAAGGGACTGTCGAGACTGAATGGCACTTCATGATTGAGTGTGCTGCTTATGATGATATCCGTATCCAATATGAAGACAATTTGACGGTGGATAATCTAAATGAGCTTTTTAGGGAGACTAGGCTCCTCAAAACTGCTAGCTTTCTAATCAAGATCTATAACAGAAGGGCTAACATGGAAAATAATTTGAAAATGGTTAAAATTTCGGTACTTGGTCCCATAGACTGATGGTCTCGTGGAGGTCATTAAAAACCATTCATTCATCATCACTTTCAAGTTTCATTACTGTTAATAATGGAATGAACACGTATGTACGACCTCAAAAAATTAGTACCTTCAAACTCAATCAAAATCATTGTAGGGTGTAACAAGTAGATGACCATAATGGCACTCTTGTCCTCTGCTCTAACGCCTAAAGTTTTTCCGAGGAACGTACTCCTTCCTCCTGCAACAGTCACCTTGTAGGCCGCTCTCCTGACAGTGGCATGCTTTCTAGTTTCATCTTTGTGCCTCCCACAGTTGGTTGTGGTCGTGCTCAGGGTGTTTTAGGGGTTTTCTCTGAGGTCGAATGCCATGGCGCTGCTCCAATGTGGCTTGGTTCAATTTCTCTTGTGTGGGGTTCCTTTATTCGCCATGGATACCCAACTTCCAACCTTGGAGCAGGTTACTCGAGTGCCCCTGATCTGACTGATATGGGGTTTGATTCTCAGTTGTTTCTCTCCCCTGTTCAACGTGTTGATGTGCTTGGCGCTCTTGGCTCATCATTACGTCCAGGAACCTCTCTTCCTACTGTTATTGGGGTCGGCTCAGCTGCTACTGGTGTTGACTCAACTGTTCCCTGCGTTGGAGGCCGTGTTTCTTGTGAAAATATTGCCAAAGTCCTTGCTTGCTATGGGGAATGGTTCTCCTGGTCACCCTTCTAAAGCTGTTGCTGTGGGGACAGAGCTTTGCACCCATTGCCTGCCAAGGTTGTGTAATGGGGTTTTACTTGCGATTTTTGTGGAGGAAAGGTATTTTGTCTTCGGCTCTGCCTTACAAGAGAGCTCCACCAAGTTTGGCTTAAGACTTCTTTGCAAGAGGTAAGTCTTCAATCGGTCGTAATTGTCTTTTACAATTGATTTTTTTAAGAGATTTCGATACTGCCTTTTATTCTGTTCAATTATTTATACTGTATGTTAATACAGCTTAAGCTGTGGGATCCTACCATTTCTGTATAAAAAGTTTTTTTAGTGGATATACTACTTTTATGTAAATAAAATGTAGTTCAGTTTTAGGTTATATTGGTTTGTTTTGCATTTACATTACTTTTCTTGCTGTCAATCGAACTACCAAAAGACTAAATTAATTTGAAAATGCATCTAATTTTTTTTTAAAATTAATAAAATTCTCATTTGCTTTCAAAGTGGGTTATTTGTTTTATAACCACATAATTCTTCTTGCATTCCCAATTTTTGAGATTCAAACAGTAAATAAATACATATATTTTTTGGAGAGTTCTACTGCATTGTAAATCTTGGTTCTTGTATAGCAATATTGAGATCTGGTTTATGATGTGTCAAATGATATTCTTGTCAGTTCTCCATGCAACTGTCCTTTTGGTCATGTTTTTAAGTGCAGACATTTCTCTGCGAAGGCATCTATAAATTCCAAACCAATAAAGCTGCAAATGTTGAAAGTTTAAGCTTTCAATTTATAAAACATCATATAAAGTCACTCTACTGTCCGATTGTTTGTTAGCTTTAGTTTTTTATTTCGTTTACACTGTACACAATTACTTACGTTTCTATCATGCGATCTTAGCTCTCTCCTTTAGTTCCTTTGTTCTATATATTTATGTATATTTTAAAAAAATATTATTTACTTATTTTCATATATATATATATATATATATATATGTTACAAATCTTGGTTTCGTGTTTGTGTTGGACAATAATAAGTTTTTTGAATTTTTTTATACAAATAAAACAATATTATGTTAATTTTAAATATATTATAATAAATTTGAAAACATTATTTATTATAATTTAAATATGTTTAAAAATTTAATTTAAATAATATTAATATATAAATAATAAATATAGTAAATTTAATATATTAAATAATAAATATATTATAATTAAAATTCTAATTTAATATTTTAAAATATTAAATTTTAATACATTGAATACAAAACAAATCGACATTATTTAAAACAAAAAGAAAAGAATATAAATAAAGTTAAATATATAGCAAGAAAAAAGGTAAAAGTAATAAGAAAAGAAGACTGAGAAAAGCATAAGAATAAGATTATCATAATAGGGGAAAATAAATAAATACAGAAAAGAAAGTAGTTTAAATTTTTTACCATATATTATTGTGGATGGGAAGTCATAAGGTGAAAATTTAAATATAGATCAATTTAAAAGAAAAAAAATATAATTGAATTGAAGTCCATTGAGAAGTAAAAGAATAAGAGTATTTTTTAATAAATTTTATGGGAAGAAAAAGTGAAGATTGTATGAAAAGAAAAGTAAACAATTTCATTCATTTCTTGAGTTTGATAAAAGAAAAAAGGTATTTGGACAAATTGATTTGAGATGGCGTAGGGGAGGGGCCATTGTGTAGGGTCTAGTTGTTGTTATAGCACTTGTACTTATAATACTCAATCTTACCACATATTTATACTATATATTGTAAATAAATATTCCACATGTAAGTAGAAAAGTAACCAAATGTTGGTCAAAATGGACTCATACTTGAACACATGAGAACCTATTAATGTTGTATAAAAAAGAACATAAATACATTCATGAAGAAGTGAAATAAATATATTTTTGTCTCATATAAAATATCATAACTATCCACTTTAATAAGTGTGTCATTTATAAAATAAAATGCTCATTTAATAAAATATTGTTCTTATATGTACAACTATTGGGATAATAATGTACAAACATTGGAATTTCATATTGATAGTTTGTCCTATCACAAATATAAAAGGTGAGCACAATAAATAGGCCATCTATTTTCCCATTAAATGTGAAGGATTTTCAAAAAGTTTTAGTGTTGAACTATTGGTCCATTTTTGTTTGATATAAGTTGTATTTTAAATAATTATGTGTTGTTTTTATCAACAAATAGTTTTATTGTGTTCAACTATTGGTCCATTTGTGTTGAATATAAAAGCTAGAGATAACAAAGTTTTATGGTTACCAATAGCTATTTGGTCTATTTAGGTTGCATATAAGTTATTTTAAATAAAAAAATGATATTCTACAAGAAACAAATCATATTCTTTTGTTCAACTACTAGGGGTACCATGATTAAGTTTTGGTCGAATCTTTAAAAAGTCAAATTTTGGACACTTCTCAGTAGATATGCTAATATGACAAGTTGTATGATGAGTCATGCTTCCAAACCTTAGATAAAGATAGATAAGAAGTTAGTCCATTTTTCAAAAAGAAAATGAAGGTCCCACGATATTCCAAGCAATCTCTACATGCTCACAAAGTTAGCCCGCATGACTACTGACCCCTCACCTCTAGAAGCAAATCGATTGTATACTACCTGCGATTGGTGATCAAAGAAAAAGCACATGCATATCGGATTCAAGATTCAGTTTTTTAATATATATTAATAGAAAAACGTAAGTTCTCTATTTTGTACAAATTTTGGGGGGAACTAGAATGATATTTTACATTTTCTTTTAAGTTCCTTGAATTTCGAACTTCATGGTCGAAATTTGATGAACCTTGTGACTTAGTATATAAGTTTCTATTTTTTATATATTCTTATTTAAATATATGGTTGGGAATATACATACATATATGTGCTAATACATTAAATTTTATATATGTAACTTATAAAAATATATATTTTCATACATAATTTTTTATGTGTATAAATAGGCAGGTTCATACATAGTAATATATGTATACATACATGTACATACATGTGCATACACATACACATATTTATCAACATATGTTTAAATTATCTATCTATCTATCTATCTATCTCATGTACATACACATACACATATTTTTTAATAAATATTTTTACCTATCTATCTATCTATTTGTTTGTCTATCTATCTCTCTCTCTCTCTCTATTTGTCTATTTTTCTATCTATCTATCTATCTATCTATTTGTCTATCTGTCTATCTATCTATCTCTTTATCTATCTATCTATCTTATTTTTTGTTTGTCTATCTATCTATCTATCTATTGATTGATCTATCTATCTATTTATCGATCTATCAATCTATCAATCAAACAATCTATCTATCTATCTATCTACATGCATACAAAATTCATATATATATAATTAATGTAGATATATATTAAAATATATACTTAAATACCTACTTGCATATTTTCATGTATACACACACATATACATATATTGATTCTATGTCCTTATATTCTTTATATATATATATATATATTCATACTTTCATGCACATATATACATATACCTACATACATATTTGTACATACATACATTCATATACATATGTATGTATGTATGTATGTATGTACATGTATGTATATAAATAAATATATATACATAAATGTACATATACATATGTACATGTACATACACACATGCTTCTTTCTATCTATTTACTCTTATTTAAATATATTTTTTCATGCTTCCTTCGCTAGTTTGATTATATGTGTGTTTAAGTGGTTTCTTTTTATTTCTTATATAAACACTTATATAATCATATGTATTATCACATATATAGGTATATAATTATGTTTATTTATTTTTTACCTCCTCATATACTTTTATTTGTAATCCTATTGGACCTTTGGAGACAAAGGTTAAATGGAAGATAGCTATGTGGAGGACCCAACTAAGTGGAAGATTAAAGCTAAACTTTGACGAGGCCTCACAAAGCAATCTTGGGGCCTCAGGTGTTGGTTGCATTTTAAGGGATGATAAAGCAATCCTCTTATGGGCCTGCTCAATCAAACTTGTGCATGGAAAAAACAATGAGGTGGAGTTCAAGTAGTGCTCTGTGAAGGCATTAAGATTTGTGCAACTAAGAAATTAAGGTCTATTTATATTGAAGGCGACTCTCAAATTGTTGTAAGAGATATACCCACAAAAAAGGCAATAAGCTAAAAATTATCCTAGTCGTTAGATCAAATCCTTTCATATTTGGATGTCATTGATGACTTCTCTGTCAACCATATTTTTAGAGAAGCTAATATGGTGGCAAACCTTTTATCAAATCACGAGGTGGTTTAGGATTAAAGTATGATCTTCTCAAAGGATGTGAGAACTTGGCTGAGATTGAAGAATATCATAAGTACAGATAAATCCGTATCCACTAGCATCATATTATGCAAAAGGGTTAAGTGATGATAAAAATCACATGTCTATGTAATGTTTTAGGTTGTTGAATCGGGTATGAGCACAGGTATGAGTAGGTGGGTACAGTAATTTTTTTTGGGGGGTTGGGTATGGAATTAGGTACGTCCAAACAAAAATATAGTAAAATATTCAAATATATATATATATATATATATATGCACAACCTACAAAAAAATTAAGTTTAGAATGGCATATACCAATACATATGCTAAACAAGACCATGACAAATTTCAATTTTTGAAACATAATATATTGATTTAAATTTAGTTTTCAATATCAAAAGGATCAAACTGGAATGTCATGATAGATAATCATTGTTTAATATTCAAATAATACAAATAGTAGCCAATTCACTAATTTGCAATTGCATCATGTGGGTCATCATCAAGACTAAGATCATCATCAACATTAACATTAGATGATGGAACCACATTGGCACTTGCGCTAAAATTATGCTGACTACTTGACTCCTCAAAAACTGAAGAAGATTATGCAACTGTGTTGGCGTTTCAATTAGCACCTCTGGAGTGCTTATTGGAAACGGAAAACTATGTAGAGTGTGTATTAACTGCTCTTCAAATTAGGAGGGGAAGCTCCCTCTTTTGCTGATGTTTGCATAAAAAGTAAAGTAAACTAAGTTCCTATCTTTTTACCCAGTGACAAAACACAAGGGTGATAAAACACAATGTGTTGCAGCTAAGGTTTTTCTCTGGTTTCTACAAATCTTAACTACAACTAGGTTAACTTTTAATCTATCCTATTTCCTCAAGAAAACAGAGCAAGAGGATATAGGAGCTATTTGGTAATGGTTCGATCACTTAGACAAACTGTCTCTCAGAATGCATCCGAAGGCTTTAAACTTCCAAATTTATGCCAAAATAGAACTCATGCAAGTAATCATCAAATGGTAGGCTAGATCTCAGGATTCCCAAGGAGGCTCAGTGCTCTTTCTGAGCTGTAGGCTGAAATGTAGACTACTAGAAACAACATATAATGATAATCCTACTCTCTAAGTTCCCAAGGAGGCGTAGTGCTCTTTCCAAGGTGTAGATTGAAAGACAAATTATTAGAAACAACATACAATGACATATCTTGAGAATTTTAGATCAAAGGCATGTAGCTCTCCTAATTTATTATCTCAACTTTGATCAAAGATTACACTTTGGGACAACAACTTGCATGAAAGAGACAATCATACAACAAGGGATCAACCAATAACACATGAACATAGATTGAACACACCTATTCAAATAGACAGAATGAAAGTTGTACTTAGTGTTTAGCTATAACAAATACGATTCAAGAACATATACCAAGCGAACAAATTCAAAGGCATGTGAGCTCAGTGTTTTGCTATTGTGAAGTAAAGTTACAAAATAATGAGCAAAGGCTCTTATTTATAGAAGCTCAAAGGAGTAGGCAACCCTAAAGTCTCCTTGAGTTAACATTAAGTTCTTGCCAATTTGCAAGATTTATTCCTATGTCTAAAAGTAGGTAACCTAACAGTTAAATGGAAAGTCTACTTCAGTTAACTGATTCTAAACTAAAACTAACTCCATATGTATATAGGTGTCTCAAAAAATGGACATGCATGATTGGTGGGATAGCGAGTTAACTTGGAGAGAGGCATCAAGTTAACTATTGTGTCTAATGTCATCTTTGGAGAAGTAGGATGTCCTAACTAGCAGTTCACTCCTCATCAATTTGAGCGATCATCTCCTTCAACCAGTTGTTAACTATCTCATTATCTAGAGATTGACACATGCCTCAACTGTCAGTTTACTGCTTGTCAGCAATTTGCACAATCCTGGAAATATCTACACACTTCAACTAGCAGTTCACTGATTGGTAACCTTGGTGGCTCTATAACTGGAGTGATGACCTCTGCTTCTTCTGCAACTTTACGCTTCTGACACTTCTCATGATTTTTGTCAATGGAAGAGTGTTGTATGATGAAACTGCAAAGTTTGACTGTGAACACTCTAGCTATGAGAAATACTTCTGATTTTGCTACACACCAAGAATTCCAATGGTATTCAACCCTCTAAACTAGCCTTGAAAGGATATCAGATATATGAGGTATGAAACCATGTGGACTTTGAGCATCCATGCTTGTCAAATTATCCAAAACGACCATCAGGTTCACTTGATGTAGATTGGTGTCAGCCGTCTTCAGGGAAAACATGTAGCAAGACCGATTTGGTCTTGTATTCATCTTGAGGGAATTGTATTATGAAAACTTTGAAGATTGATTGTGCACATGATATTGTTCAGACAACTTTTTCTACAACGGCTAAAAATAGCCTTACTAAGGGGTAGTTTTTATGAAAATTTCTAAGACATGGATTTTCTTGGGAATAATTTTTTGAATGGACCCAAAACGTCATAAATTCTAAAAAGTTACTTTTCCTTGTACATGTAAGAACCCTTAAGGGCAGAGGTTTTAGAGGCAGTAGAGGCTTATTTTTCTCAAAAAAATCTAACACATGGGTATTGTATGTGCTTCAAATCTATAAAAACCCAGTTTTTCAGACTTTTTAAATGGTGACTCTTTTCAAAAACCCTAAAAAAGGGGTAGCGGGGCTACTTTATTTGGAAGAATTTGGCACGTGGGTTTTGTTGAATCTACTTTGTTGATCATACCCAGAAGGCCAGATCTATGAAAAATTATTGTTTGCTTAGACATGCAAGAAGATATGAGACTAGAACAAAAGAAATATGAGGGTGAGAAGCTAGAAGAAATATGAGGGGGAGAAGTTAGAAGTTATAAACCGCCTCTCTGATTCTTCAAGAAAATCACACCTGGAGATGTAAACTTTGAAAAACTGCTCCTTTGTGCACTTGTTCTTGAAAAACACAAAGAATGTTGAGAATGGCTCCTGTCAAATCTTCAAATCGCTTCAGAGAGAAAAATATTTGTGTTTGAGCTTCAACTTGTAAAGAAATAATGAAGAATGGACACCTAAGCTTGATACATAGTGATTTAGGGTTGCAAGCACTAGTTAGAGCATCCATATCCTAATTAAGGAGTCAATCCGCTTGATTAGGAGTTCACTGGGGAAATTTCCACCAATTTTGGGACGTTTTAGACATGAGGAGGCCTTCAAAATATCTCAACTTTAGTCAACTGGGTCTACTTTGACTTTAGGCATCCAAGTTGAGGAGTTGAAGATTTTTTGTCCTTTTTCTATGATGAAGTGCCTCTGTTCGATCCTTGATTTCAGTTGCTCGGTTGATCCTAAAATCTTGCTGACAGATCCACTGTAGAGTTGGATCAACTTTGAAGAGGTGTGCTCGGCAGCTACAAAGCTTAAAACCTGAATCTAATGCCTCAAATTCTTGGACGCCTTTTCCCAAAGGGGTGCATTATTTGCTATACTTAGTCAGTTTCTTGGATGCTTTTCAATTCCTCCAGTTTGATGTTCTGTGCTTTGATCTGGGATCACTGATGACTGACGATTCTCGTGAACGTGCTGAGACATTAGATAGACAACTAGTTTAATCTCAGAAAGGATGACTAGTTTTGTAGGTCATGAAAGTTGTTTCAGAGGTCTCAAAATTTTGGGTGCCCCTAGCTTGCAGGGGTGCCTTTGAACTTTTGTGCTGTAATTTTTACTTTGCAACCTTTCACAAGCATCCCCAGTTTGATTTTCGTTGTTAGATGTTTGATTTATTTGTTGAATCTACTGATGGTATCATTGCTGAGATTGGTCAAGACAGAGGACTTCCTGAAGGTTATGAAGCTTGAAGACTGCATCTAATTGCCCCAAAAGTTGGGCGCCTATTTCTAGGAAGGTGCATTTTCCTTAACACTTAGCCAATTCTTCATGTCCTTCATCTTGCCTTTGCTTCTAGTGTTTTCCACTTGATCTTCATTTGTGAATGCTTGACGGGTCTTGTGAGCTTACAACTGGATTGATCACGAAGCTGAAAGGATGTTGAGCATATGCCTTGGAGAAAGCAGTTGTTGAAAACCACAACAGGTGGCTCAAAATGATGGGCACCCCTGGCTAGTAGGGGCACTTTTTCCTTGATGTCTATTGATTTACCCTCCGTTTTGTGTGCTCGAATGATCAACAACTGTTGTGATTTGATGTGTCTCATAGAATGGCAAATAGGTTTGTTGCAAAGCTGAGATGAAGCTAGGAAGATCGCCTGGAGATAACCAACTCAAAAACTGACATCTTAATAGTCTTATTCTTGGGTGCCCTTGGGCTATAGGGACGCTTTTTCCCATGTTTTGACTCTCATGTTTGATGATACTTTCTTTCAACATCTTTTGTCTTGGCCTCTGTTTGTCGGTGATTGATGAATCAAGTGAACTTGCTTGATGATGCATTGGAAAGCCAACAAAATTATGAAGGAGATGACTATCTTGGAAAAAATTGATGATTTCCTTTGACCTTTTGAACTCATGGGTAACCCTGGCTAGCAAGGGCACTTTTGGCTACAGCTTCATCATTTCCTTTAAGATTTTCACCTCTTCATGCTTCATGTTCGCCGTATAGCTTGACTGGTTTGATCATTGTTGTCAACGACGTGAACATGTTCACCGTATCAATTGCTTTCACCATGTTGTGTGTACAGGTGCTTGAAAAATTCACCAAGGCATTGACTGCGTAGCATCTTTCCTCTAGCAAGGTGTGCATCTTCCAGACTTAGAATATTTTTGGCATTTTTCAACCTTTGAAAATCCCCTCTGTCGTGAAGCATCATTTCGAGCATCTTTCGCCATGGATTCTTCCTTAAAGATTTTGAGGCTTGGATCTCAACATCTGGTACTAGGGCCATTCTACCATTAATGGCCTCAGAGGTCCTATCTTTCTTCCTGACAAAATGAAATGGACCCACCAGAGTAAAATAAATTTTTTGGTGATTTTGACTTGACTAGTATGATTATGAAGACACATTATCCTCTATCAAAATAATTTTCAATTATTTCTCGAAAGGTCCTATTTTTTAGGGTTTTCCTAAAAATAGGGGTTTGAAACCCTAATTTTCAAAATTTTAGAAATTTACAAGTATCCTATTGACAATGAACCCACAAAAAACCCATGTTTTGTTTGACCTAAAATTGGCTTTTGACAATAGTTTTACACGATTTAGACCATTTTGATCAAAATGCCTTATTGAAGCAAAAATTTATTTTGGGTACAACAAACTACAGCCAAAGAAAGATCTAGGTCAGCTCGCTCCGGTTCTACATCCCACATCTTTGCTGCCCCTTCTTTGTACTCATCCTCTTTGTGAGTAAGATGGTGCAAGTTAGAATGATAAAAAACTAGCTCCTCTACTTTGCTTGATGCTAATCAATTGAGCTTCACTAAGTGGATGAAGGCTCGTATGTACTCCAATTCCACTTAGCTGAAGAAGAAATAGCAACCTATTGAAGAAAAGGGTGCTCTCATTAGAGTTGTTAAATTAAAAAATTTGTAAATCAAACTTCAAATTTGAAAATAATGCATTGTAATTTAAAATTTTTAAATGATAAAATTTAAAAAAGTTAAAACTTACTTCAGATAAAACTTTTATTGGAAGAACTTGAAGGTGTGGCATCTTGTAGCCATTGAGGTAGCACCAAGACTGGGCATGCTTCTTATATTTGTTATGGAGAACAAAAGCACTTTGATCGCTAGAGACAACAAAGCTAGCAAATTTAGCTGAAATTGTGTCTTCCATATCAGGATCAGGGAAGAGTTTAACAAGAGCTTTCCTAAACCCATCGTTGACTTCTAGATCATGGTTTGGTGGCACTCTATTTGGTATAGCAAGGATATATATACTATAAAATTTGTGAGTCAAAGAAAAGGCAAGAAGATGGAGTGGGGTGGTCATTTTGTTCCAACAGTCAACACAAATTGCATGCACCTCTTTGAAGAAGGTTTATTTAGGATTTTTCTCTTTTTCACATATGATGGTTTTCATCTTCTCAAGGATTGAGTTGATGCCATCATAAACCTCCCCCAAGCATGGCTTATCCATGTTAGTAAAGTGTATCATGCTCAATATGGGCTCAGTGAAAGCAAGAAGATATTCCACCTGATCCCACCAAGTGTCATCTAGAATCTTTTGTTTTAGATTTGCTTCCCTCTCAGTGTTTGATTGCCTGCATATAGACCATGATTGGCTAATGAACGTAGTAGAAAGCGGTTGTCGCACCTTCACAAGCCATCTCAAGATGATTGGTGTTGGATGTAAATCTAGTCTCATCCACCTATTTGAAAATAAAAATTAAATAATTAAATCAATATATATGTATTCTAAATAAATTATTAAAAATGAAAACATAACATTAAAAAAATGCAATGTTTGAAGTTTGAGTTACCTTCAGTAGCTCTAGTCGTGAGAATGATCTAAAAATAGCTTGTGACATGTGGTGATTTGTTATGAACATTTTGATCTCTTTAGCTTCAACATAGACTTGTTTGATCCAATCTATTTTTGTACCCAATTTATGTAGCATGAGGTTGAGGGAATGCATGACACAAGGTGTCCAAAATATATGTGGGAATCGTGACTCAACTAACATACCAACAACTCTACAATTCTTCACATTGTCCATTATAACTTGGACAACATTTTGAGGTCCCACTTCATTAATGCACTATATAAGGATGTCAACAATAAATTGTGCATCCTTCACCTGCCCCTCACAATCCACGACTTTTAGAAACATTGCCCCTTTAGGGCACACTGCAATCACATTAATTAATGGTCTATTTCTTACATCCTTCCATCCATCAGAAATAATAGACACACCTATTTCTTTCCATGAGGCCTTGATGGGGGATAGTGCATCTTTTATATGTTTGACCTCCCTTGACAATATAGTGGTACACACCTTCTCATAACCTGGGCTTGTGTACCCCTTTTGAGCTTCATTTTCTTTTCTTATCATGTCTTGCCAATAAGGCGATCAAACAACATTGAAAGAGATACCATTTGCATAGAGGCATCTTCCAAGGGCTTGGTCAACAATCTCTCTTGCATCATTATTAAATGCCCTCTCCAATGGTCCCTTTGCTCTCTTCGAAACATTAGCCTCATTGACCTTTTCAACTTCATTTCTTCTCTAAAAAGGATGGCTTACTACTACAATATCAGGGCCAACACTATGTGTGCCAGATAAAGAAGTAGGTGGCTTTCATGAGCCCCTTCCTTTACTTAATGGATGCCCCATTCTATTTTGAACCCTTGCATCTAATTCCTCCTACTCCCTAATATATTCTACTATTTTGGAAGGTGGCATAGGTATTTTAATTTTTCCTAAACATGCTTTGATTCCCTTCCCAAGAATTGCACACAAATGCGCTTTCACCCGGCTATAGGAACTAGTGTATTTCTTATCACACCTAAGCATATTCAAACTCATGTTCCCCCACTTGGAACTTGCTCTACTATTTCTACATGCCTCCATAGCGGTGAAGTCGGGTCAAATATTGAATGAGGGATTTCCGACAGAAGCAGAACTAGTTGCCATGGTAGCCATAAAACTACAATTTGAAAAACAAAACAAGCTTATAAATTTTAATTTTAAATAACTACTTAATAAATAATATGTAAAGTTAATTTCTTTTATATAATAGTATTATTAAATTTATAATATTAAAAAGTTAAAACTAATGTATGTATAATTAATATTTTACTAAAATTAATAATATTATAAAACAATGAAATAAAAAATAATAATTTAAATTATAATTATTAATAATGAATGTATTAACTATTAAATTATTAATAATTATTATTTTAAAAATTAATAAAACAATGATTTATTTATAAAATTATATACATTTAAAATTTAATATATATATTATTAATTTATTATACAATCTATAATTAATAATATAATAATAAATTAATTAATAATATCTATTAATATTATTATTAGAATATGTAATATTATTAATTATATTATTATTATTTATAATTATACAAATTATAAAATACAATCTATATAGTATATACGATATAGTTTATTGATAATTATTAATATTAACAATATTAATAATATTATAATCAGTGTTCCACGGGGATGTAGCCCCCCCTCCCCGCCTGAAATTCCTAACGAACCCAAGACGAGAACGTTTTTGAGACGTAGGGACGTCTGGGAAACATCCCTCTGTCATCCCCCCACCATCCCCTCGTTTCTCCGTCATCCCCTGAACATTTCTCCTTCCAAGGGGACGTTTCTTGCCAAAAGGAGACTTCTAGGCATCTCCGAGACTCCCAAACGTCTTTGAGACTTTGAGGAAACTCCTGGGTGTCCCTCACAAAAATGCATAGAAATAATGATTTTTTAAAAAATTTAAAAAAGAAGTAAAAAGTATTAAAGTTTTAAGTTAAATTTATTATTTCTTACCCTAAAAAGTCAAAGACTTAGTATCACTATTGATTGATTTTTATTTTGTTTTCATTTACCTTTACCTGTGCGTGAGAGCTGAGACAGTGTTTGAGAGGTAGAGTTGAAGCCTAAGACAGTGTGTGAGAAGAAGGGGGATTTCAAGAAGGAAGGGCGCCAGGTTACCTGACTTTTTTATTTTATTTTTGTTTTTGATTCAAAATTTAAACCCCACGTCCCATAGGCTACGCACTTTGCTTGCAAAATGTGGAAGCATAGGCAAGGCAGGTGAACTGTTTGAGTGAATGCCTTCAAGAAGATGTCATCTCATGGAATGCGATGATGAGTGCGGCTAGTTGGTATTGGTTTAGATTAGCTTGAGCATGTGGGGTCCAATAGTTCTAGCGATGAGGAGATCGACATGGAGCTTGGAGATTATTAGATCATTAGAGGCATCAGGCTATTAGCCATTTACTATTTAGTATTTTGTTTTTGAAGTTTGAAGTTTGAACGTTGTTGATTGTAATTATGAATCACGACTGTGAAACATCCAGTTCTTGTTCCAATGTCTATATTTTCATTTTGATTTTCAATGTTCACTAGTTCAATGATTGGAATGTATTTAAACTTTAAACTTTACTTATTCCTTAGGCTTCTACAGTTATACATCTTTTTATAACTAATTTATACATCTTTTTATAACTAATTTTTCAAGTACTATATATATTGAAACATTTCGTTTTTGGGTGCAGGGACAAAAACCCAATGAATCAGCAACCTAGGTAATGTTTGCAGTGGTTGTGGTGCATAAGTTGTATTTCTCCTCTCTTGGTATGGCTGTAGGTCCTATAAAAGATGTTATAGTCATGTACTAAGATAATAAATAATGGCTGATAGGATCCTTATCACAAGTTGTGATTGCCCCTGGCAAGAAGAGCTTTCATGTCAACTACGTTGAGTCTTTTGCATCGAGTTTGAGGAGCTATAGTTAGCTATCAGAGAAGTTTTAGGGGAGAACAAACTAAAGGTGGGCCATATCCACGATGAAACTCTTTTGGAGATGTTTTTGTCTAATCGTGTTTTGATGATGGGTAGGAAGTGCTGGGGGAAGTTAGCCACACTCGGCTTCCTCAATCCAAAATTTTGTGTTGATGCTATTAGTGCCATCTCGACCTTCAACAAGGCCCCGCACAATAGTTTGGTATGTGACGCAATTAGCATTGAAGTTTCCCGTGGTTATGAGTCCTTGAAGTAGGCGATCACTTTGTTCAGGGAGGGGATCGAACACAACATGAAATTTTTCGGCTTCTTCATAAGCTACCATCCCAACCTTTTGCTCTCGGCTTAGCTTGAGAGGATGCTTGAGCTGGCAGCTAGGCTAAGGTTTCTCTTGCACTATAAGCCATAGGTGGCTTTTTCTAGAATGTAATTGAACTATACCTCTTTGAGGGTTACCTCCTTGGTAGCAACTTGTCAATACATATAATTTGATTTGATTATTTATTCAATCATTCTTGTTATATATTTGTGTGTATGTGTATACATATATTCACACACACATTCTCACTAATTTATTTTTGTCTTGATTTTATATTTTTCATTCTTGCATATTTTCTTATATTTATTTGATTCTCTTTTTTTGTTCCTTTGGTCTTTGTGTCACCTCACCCCCTCTATTTAATCAATCTTGGTCTGCAATTTAGCATTTTCTCCTCTAGATCTCTACATCTTAATGATGGATTACACAACATTAAACATGCTAATACATAATGTCATGTGTTCCAATATGATGGCTCGCAATTGAAAAAAATTGCATGCAGAAGTGACAAACTGGTGCTTGCAAGGCAGAAAGAAGTCATTTTGTAAGCATTGAGCTTGTAGACAACATTTCCACCCTAATGGAGTGTGCAATTTTGGGGAGGTTCTATGATGAACAATTCTCAAGGGATCAAATCGATGAATGGGTTTCCTAGACTTGGCTCAACTGTTTGTACCCTACTTGCCTTCCCAAAGACTTCTATTGTGTCTCCTTTGAATGCGAAGGGCCTAAAATGATGTTCTACAATGTGATCCCTGAAAAATGTAGAACTAGATTCTTTATTTACAAAAATAGATCCCTAATTTCAATCCCCTAGATTGCTATGCCTCTTTTGATCCAATTTGGATTAGATTATACAATCTTCCACTTGAATACTGGTCATTGGAGAGGCTTAGGAAGGATAAGGTTTCTCTTGCACTATAAGGCATAGGCGGCTTTTCTAGAATGTAATTGAACTATAGCTCTAAGGCTTTATATTTTTTGAATTTTGCACTTTAATATAAATGGAGTTACTCAGTAGAACTTGCTAACATACATATAATTTGATTTAATTATTTATTCAATTACGTTTGTTATATATTTGTGTGTATGCGTCTACATATATTCTCACACACACATTCTCATTTATTTTTTTCTTCATTTTATGTTTTTCATCCTTGTATATTTTCTTATATTTATTTAATTCCTTTTTTTTTCTTAGTCTTTTTATTTGTGCTCTTTTTTTGTTCCTTTGGTCTTTGTGTCACCTCACCCCCTCTATTTAATTAGTCTTGATCTACAATTTACCATTTTCTTCTCTAGCTCTCTGCATCTTAATGATGGATTATACAGCATGATCCCAAATATTGATGTCAATATATATACTTTTATATATCTATATTTATATATATGTTTATAAGCATATATATAGATATATGCATGCATAGACATTTCATATGTATATAGGTAGATGTTGGGGTTTGGTTTAACTTGCTCCTTAGTATCATTATTTATGTGATCTTGTATGCATACATTATTTCATATATGTGCATGCATATATATTAACATGTTAATACATAATGCCATGTGTTCCAATATGATGGCTTGCAACTAAAAAATAGTTTGCATGCAAGAGCGACATATTGGTGCTTCCAAGGTAGAAAGTAGTCATTTTGTAAGCATTGAACTTGTAGACAACAATTCCACCCTGATGGAGTGTGTAATCTTGACGAAGTTCTATGGTGGACAATTCTCAAGGAATCAAATTGATGAATGGGTATCCTAGACTTGGCCCAACTACTTGCACCCTACTTTCCTTCCCAAAGGCTTATTTTGTGTCTCCTTTGAATGTGAAGGGCCCAAAATGATGTTCTGTAACATGATCCCTAAAAAATGCATAACTTGATTCCTTATTTGCAAAAATAGATCCTAATTTTTCGGTCTCCTGAATTTCTATCCCATCTTCGAGCCAATTTGGATTGGATTATATAATCTTCCACATTGATTGGAGAGGCTTAGGAAAATTGGGGATGGCTTGGGCCTAACCCTAGTAGTTAACGAAGAGATTATGAATGGCAATTCCAACTTCTACTCAAGATTTCATTTGGCTTACATCTATGCAATTTTGAAGGTGATTTTCATTAACACTTTGGATGGAAGTTGGTGCCAAATTTCATGAGGTGATGGGTGGAAAAGAAGGCGGTTTCTCTCGATCTATGCTCGACCCTTTGACTTGGCCCCTTAGTGTGACTTGACCCTTGAATGTAGTTCTGGTAACCCTAAAATTAACCCTAAATTATCCCATTCAAGTAACCTGATGGAAAATTACGTTAATTCATTGAAGTCAAGGAGTCAGACTTGGAACAAAGGAATGATCTCGATGTGGTTAATGTGGATGGTATTGAAATCCTTGAGACATAGTGTATTAGTTAATCGACCTCCAAAATTTTGAATATAAATATTAGTTCTTAAAAAAGGAGAAAAAATAAACGAGGGAAGAGATGACTTAGGAAAAAGGTCTATCAAACATCAAGGAATATTTGTTGAGATTTAATGGATGAAAGCCCTCGCTTAAAGAGCCATGAGGATCGTATCATGGAATATTAGGGGTTTAAATACCTTTAACAAGTACCGCACAACCAAGTGTCAAATGAAAAAAATGTTGGTCAATATCATTATGGTGCAAGAGACTAAACTTAACTCCTAGGATGCCTTTACCTTTTTTAAGCATTGTTGTGGATGGTCTGGTCTATGTGTTGAAGTTGTGGGCTCGATTGGTGGTCTTAGAATTCTTTGGAATCCCTTTAGAGCTTCAAATGATCTCTTCTTTCTATCCTAAATTGGATGTTTTGCAAGGTTCAAAATTCCATCTCTAATTTTTCTTTTTTGTTGTTGTTTAATGTGTATGTTCCAATAAGGATTGAGACAAAAAAGTAAAACTCTGGTGTGAAATTCATTCTATCATTTTGTCACACAAAAATGAGAATATTATTTTGGGGGAGATTTAAATGCAATCTTGAGTTTGAAAGAGAAGAGTGGCAGAATTTCTAATAAATTTCAAAATTGTAAAAGGACTTTACCAAATGTGTGAAAGATTATGATCTAGCGAATGTGATTCCTAAGAATTGTCTATTTGCTTGGACCAATGGAAGAGAAGGCTTTTCGAATATTGTGGAGAGATTAAGTCGATTTCTTTATTCCTCCTCCATGGCTACATTCTACAAATCTTTTGGAATCTGTTAGTCAACTAGTTTCTAGCCTTGATCACTTCCTAGTTGAGTTGATTATTTGGGAGGATCAACCATCATGAAGAGGCTACTTCAAATTTGAAAGGATGTGGCTCAGGTAGGAATATTTAGTGGACCTATGTGCAAGCTTCAAGTTTTAATCGGTTTAATAAACTTGTTAAAAGACTTGGTGAGTTTTTGCCCTAGATTATAAAGGTACCAAGATGTTCAAGTTCATGAATTTTTTATTAAAGGGAAGTTGAACGAATGGAACATCTCTTCCTTTAAGAATATTTTTAAAGAAAAGGAGCAGATATAACTTGAGTTGGTGAACCTAAATAATAAGATCATCTTTCATAGAATGTTTCAAGTTGATTACTTGAAAGAGAAAGTGCTCATGGCTGCTCATGTCGAGGTTCTTGCCAGAGAGGAAATTTATTGGAAATCCAAGTGAAGGGAAGCTTGGCTCTTGGAAGGTGATTTGAATACTAAGTTTTTTTCCTAACACTACCAAGATTAGAAGATATCAAAATAAATAGACTCCACCCATTCCTCAAATGGCCAAAGGCTATGCGTTGGTGATGATATCTATTGTACCCCAAATTAAAAAATTTGCTACACTTGGGCATTTTGAAGAAATGGTCAAAATTCTTGTCAAACAAAAAAAAGTCAAAAATTGGGGTTTGTATGTCTTGTTTGAGGGTCAAAACTTCAAAATTTTCAAAATCTGAGGATTTGGGTCTACTCAAAGTGACCTAGTCTACAAAACCTAGATCTTAGTTTTTCAACCCTAAATTTTAGGAAAATTTATACTTTTAGAAACTTTCTAAAAATAGAACTTTTTTCTGGGTTTTTCTGGGTTTCTTTCAAAATGGATGTTGGTAAAATTTTCTAAAAATAGAAAGTTTGGCATCTAGGGTTCAAACTGACTTTGATTGGTCGAAAATACTTCCTCATTAGGCTGGTGAAGTCAGAATCATCAAAAAACTAGTTTTGCCCTAGTGGGTCTATTATGCTTTTTAGAAGCTTTTTTAGGAGCTCCAAGGCCATTAATGGAGGTCACTCAGTTGCTAGGTATCAGATTCAGAGTCTCAAGCACTACTCAAATCAAGAAACTATAACAGATGATTGAAGGATGAAGAATGGAGAATGGAAGTTGAAGAATCTTGAAAATGATTTTTTTTGGCTAAGTTTGGAAGCTTCAAGCACCCCAGCTCAGTCTAGGTGCCCAAACACTCATGCCTTAGAATATTTTTTATCTCAAGCAATCGAGACAAAGGCAAGCAGCTGAAATAAGGAGAGAATTGAAAATTGCAAAATAAAAATTAAGTCTTCTAGCCATGGGCGCCCCAAAAGGAGATAGGCGCCCAGCTTTTAGGAGGTCAAATGATGGAATTAAGGCTTGATGCTCTTAGACAATTTTCCTCAGAATCTTCTTAGCTCCACAGTGAGTCCATCAGAGCAGTCATTCAATCAATCATTCACCTAGAATTCAAGATCAAACAGAGAGGTCTCAACCAAGAAGCAGAATGCAAATCATGAACTCATCAGAAAATATTCTAAGTCTTGAGAACTTGGGTGCCCCAAGAGGAGATAGGTGCTTGGGGTTTTGAAGCACTAAGTCCATTAGTTAGGGTTTGTAAATAGGTTCAATATCTTTAGAATTTTTCCAACTTCACAATGGATATCTAAACTCAACCATCAGATGCTTAAAATTATCAGCTTGCCCACAAAAAGGGCAACGAGGGTCTTAGACCCCCAGGTGAACCAACCGACAGCCCACAGACAAGCCTTGGAAAAGAATACACCAGAAAAGTGGGAAAGCTTGGACTCAACACTTGCAGACCAAGTGGCAACAAATATTTTATGCCAAATATGAGCGGGAGATTGAAGAAGCCACCTCTGGTTCAAACTCTGAATCATAGGAAAATGTGGTGAGAGACACCTATAACCAAGTCGAGGCTTGTAGTTCCTGAAAGGGGTGTCTAGATACCACTTCCAGTCTTTCCACCAAGGTTTGGTCCCACGAACTCCAACCTTATGAAGCATTTCAGTAGGAATGGCATTCACAAACCATCATAAGTAGCATGGTCTTGGTTATGAAGCCTATTCTAGGCATGAAAAACTTCCCATGACATAATACGCATGGTGGGTCTGGAAAAGATCTGTTGCAGGGTCTGGATACCCTTTTTTTGAAATCTGAGCACCTTAAACCTAGACAACTTAGCCAACGGCTGACCATTGCTAGCAAAAAGAGGCAACCACCAAATATTGTGTTGGTTGAGAGAGAGCCCATCTCAAAAACCAGAGCCAGCCCAATGGAGCCAGGGTTTGACAAGTTCTCAAGCTTGCCAGATGCTTTTGGCCACAAAAGTACCAACAATCTGGACTGGTTCATCCATGACCAGAAGGGTTTGAAAGCCAATCCCCTTCCAGGCAGGTTTATGAACAGGGAAGCCGAATTGAATACTATGCCTGAGAAGAATTTTGCAGGCCTTGTCCCCAGTAAGGGCACAAATAATCCATTTAAGACACATAGCAGTCCTTTGTCATTGAGTAGACAACAACCCGAGACCTCCCAAGTCTCTGGGAAGGCAGCAAAATTTCCAAGCTACACGATGAATCCCTCTGTGAGATTCAGAGGAGGCCCAGAGAAAGTCATGAAGTAGTTTCTAAAGCTTGCCATAGGTAGCTTTGGAGGGGGCCCAACAAGAAGAATAATAAACATGGGTGGCTACCAAAATTTTGGAACACCTGAAATTTCCCTGCTAAAGAGAGGGGCTCGGTAACCCAATAAGCAAGCTTATGTTCAACTCTAGAGAGCATGACTTGCCAAAGCTCAGCCAGAGACGCCTAAAAAGTAAAGGGAATTCCTAGAAACTGAAAAACTTTGCCAGGCCCAATCCACTTCCATCCATACTGTTGCAACCACAGTGGAGAGGGCAAGATGGACTATCGGTAACACAAAGTTTTATGCCACTGGATGGCAGAGCCAGAAGCAAGACAGAAGGTATTATGACACTCAAGAGCCACCGCAATGGATTTTTCTTCCTCCAGAAGGGTGAGGAATGAGTCATTAGCAAAATGGTCATTAATAAGCTGAGCCTGAGAGTTGGGCAAAGAAATGCCCTTGACCCGCCATTGGGAAACCGCATTGGCTAAAAGGTAACCAAAACCCTCAGCTGTAAGCACATATAAAGAGGGGGCCAGCGACACCCTTTCCAAATGGAACGAAAGAGTCCAAAGGAAGAGGATTGACGACCATTGATGGTGATACAAGTTGAGGCATCCACAAAGAGCATTCAAATAGATTAAATGAAATTGGGCCCCAAACCCAAGGCTTGCAGCATAGCAAGAATAAATGACCATTCAATGCAATCATATGCCTTGAAAAAGTCAATCTTAATGAACATGGCTTTCTGGTTTGAGCGTCTGGCCCATTCCATGCCTTCCCAGACAATGATAATATTATCCAAAATAAATTTGGATTTAATAAACCTAGTTTGTTCTGGGTGCACAATCTGAGGTAGAAGATGGCAAATTTTAAGAGCCAAAGCCTTGGCAATAATCCTGTAGGAGACATTAAGAAGCGTGATAGGTCTCCAGTTGCAAATGTCTTCTGGGTCACCCAACTTAGGTATGAATTTTATGTTACCTTTATTAATTAAGTTACCTAGAGAATTAGAATGAAAAGCTTATAAGTAAAATGTAGATCATGCCCAATATAGTCCCACATGGCTTTGTAAAATTTACAAGGGAATCCATCAATTCCCGAGGCTTTGTCATTAGCCATGGAGAAGATAGCCTCTTTGAGATCATCAACTGATAATAGTTGATCACAAAAAAATTTCTGAGCTGAAGAAAGCTTATTTGGCACAACAGCAAGGCAATCCTGAAGGGCTTGTTGTCGCACATGTGTGACTTCATGTGCAGTGAAGACTTGCTCATAATGATGCAAAAAGGCCTTGAGAATGTCAAGCAGCTCAGAAAGCACCTAAACACCATCTTTAATTTTTTTAATGCCTAGGGATGAGTGACTGGCATGCAGAGCCAAAAAAACTCTTTGGAGGCACGATCACCAACTTTTAGCCAATGTAACTGGGCTTTGATTTGCGCTCCTCTAGCAGCATAGTTGTTAGCAATTTATTTCTTGTGCCTTAATTTTGCTACCCTGACTTGTAATGATGGAGAAAAGGGGCTGCTGCCAAAGCCTCAGAGGCAACACGAAGGTCAGCGGTGGTAGTCTCATAAGACCGTCAGCGAAAAATAGCTAGGTTGCACCCATAAATGCACAAAAATCTAGCTGTGCAGATGATAGCCCCATTCCACCAAGAAATCTAGCCTGTATGATGAGTTGGTCTGCACTCCAAATTCCAGACTCTACGAATGTGGGCCAGGGTAGGCTTGTGGCAGAGTAAAAATGTGTTTAAAAAAAAGAGAGTTTTACACGTACTAGACTGTCGAGTCTCCCATTCAATGCAAAAATAAATGGGGAAGTGGTCTGACAAAGTCACATCCACTAACGGCTTAATCGGGAGAGAGGAGTTGTCAAATGAGAAAAAAGATTGCGCCGAGATCATGGCACGATCAAGGTGCTTAAATATTTTGTCAAAATTGGCTTTGTAATTATACCAAGTGTGCCAGCAAGAAGAATGGCGGTGACCAATATTGGGATCAAAAAGCCCCAATTTATTGCGCATGTAAAACCATGCCTCCCTTTCCCCAACTGTCCATCTGAATGGAAAAGTGCCATCTTTGTCAGATGCCATTTCTACCATATTGAAGTCCCCACAGAGTAACCAGGTAGCAACTGGTAAAGAATCATCAATCCAACGCCAGAGTAAAGAGCATTCCACAACATCATTAGAAGCATAGACATTAATAATTCCAAAGGAATGATTATCAATGTTGAGAAGGATTTAGACGAGTTGATGAGTGGGATCAGACCCGTGGTCGACCACAGAAGAGTGTCACCATGGGGCCAAAAGGGTGACAGCTCCACCACGCCTAGCATCATGGGTAGTACAAAACATTTTATTGGCTGGCCAAATAGAACGACAAGCCGTAACAAGCAAAAAAAAATAAATTAACTTCTTAGAAACAAAGCACTTCAACACCAAAGTACTTACACAAGGTATCCCTGACATAATACTTTTTGGAGAAGTCTGTCAGACCTTGAACATTCCATGAAAGGAACTTCATGAGTGAAACTCCTCCATGTTTTCGAAACTCGATTCCTCTTCATTTAGAGAAGAGAAACGATTTTGTAAAAATTCTGGTGGAACTGATCCAATCTGGATGGATGGAGAAGACATCCTCTATTTTTCATGAACATATTCCCCTTCTTCCCTAGGAGGGGAAGGGTTGCAAGAATGCCTTTGAGCTCCCATCAAAGGAGAAGACACATTCGGTTGTGTTAACATGATAGCAGCCGACCAAGGCATAGCCTTTGGCCTAGGCTGCTGTGAAACATAATCAGCTCCAACTAGAACTTCTTTCCCCTTTACAGAAGGGTTTGAAACATTTTTCACTGGCCAAGAGGTCACAGGACCCGACCCAGAACCAGTGGATTTATTCATTCGGTTCATAATCGTAGTTCATTTCGCATCAAGTTTGGCAGTAGATGCAACCGCCGAACGAGGCTTTTCAACATCTCGTGGCGGAGAAGGTGTATGAGGCACTGCTAAAGGGCAGTCCTTGATCTTGTGGTTTGTTGACTGACACCTATAGCACGTGTTGGGAAAATTAAAATATGTGACCTTCTGGGTGTGGCAAAGAGCTCCAATTTGGATATCAATGGAGTCTTTTAAATCTTTGGAAAGGTCCACTTCCACACAAACCCTCTTCTGAGGTCGGGCCTAAAAGAACTTATCTGAATCAATGCAAATAACCCTCCCCAATGAGGAAGCTATACTATTCAAAAAAGACACACAAGGCAAGGGTAGACCAGGGAATTCAATCTAAACCGGGACCCGCAACTTGGTGTTGTCCGAGACAACAAAGTCATGGGTCCATGCTTGAAAAACTAACAGAGAAGACAAGACATACCAAGGCCCATGGCCTAAGATAGCCTGCACATGATTGACCTCCGCAAAGTGGAACAAAAAGAAACCCTTGGTTAAATTTTGGACCATATCAAGGCAGACCCCATGAGGGACCCAAGCCTTGTTAACCCAATCTTTAAGCACACTTTCAGGGGGAGTTCTCCCAACAAAATACCCAAGAAGGGTGTATTGCTCAAGCCATTGACAGGTAGTATCAAAATCTGGTAAAGGAAAAACCACATCAGCTAGTGAATCAAAACACTTACCTCGTGAAAGACTTTTAGAACAAATTTCTGGGGACGTTTGTTCGAAGGAGGAGCCATTGATTATCGCCGTCGAACCGCTAACACCAGCAAGAACTGTTGGGTTAGAATCGGTTGAAGGCATATTAAAAAAAAAAAACCACAGTGAATGCAGTCGTACACACAAGAAAAGAGGGGCTTCCTGCGCAGTATAACGCAAAAGGGGCCAAGTGTGATAGTAGAAAAACATAAAACCCTAGCAGAGCTCATACACCTCCTTCCCGTCCTATGAGTTAGAATAAATGAAATTTGAAATTTATTTTCTTATAAAAAAAGATATATATTTTTTTGTTCCGTAAATACTAATAAAATTTCAAAAATTAATAATAATAATTAACAAAAGATCATTTACTTTTATATAAAATAAAATATATATTTAAAAATAAGATAAAAATATATAAACTTATTATATATTATATAAATCTTATATAATTTTTAATATATATTTTATATTATATGTATAGTTATCGTATGAAAAACATTAACAGGTTTTTTTTTTGGTGTTTGAAAATAAAATATTTAAAAATATTTCACTTTATTCATTTTTAGATTTGTATGAAAACCTTGTTACTTTTGACCCACCTACATTATTTTATATTTTGCTAGCTCTTATTTCCATGGCTGTCTACATTAATGGGATACAACTGCTTTTTTAGTGTTGAATATTGTTCGTTATAACAATCACACCAAAACGACATCTACACGTGCATTTTATGAGCATTTCTTGTGGATTCCCTCTGGAAGTCTGGGAAGTTTTCGTAACAATTCTATCTGCACTCTTAAAAATTTACATTTCCCTCCAATGTCCTCACATTCATTGATGTTTATTGGTTTTTTTTGGGTTTAA
Source organism: Sequoia sempervirens (assembly GCA_007258455.2). Classification (NCBI taxonomy): domain Eukaryota; kingdom Viridiplantae; phylum Streptophyta; class Pinopsida; order Cupressales; family Cupressaceae; genus Sequoia; species Sequoia sempervirens. Next base: position 180,948,203 of record VDFB02105785.1, on the reverse strand, counting down.
ATTGATGTTAAAAAGATTGCATTCTATTTTAAAAAAATAATGAGCCCATACTTCCACCTGCTGTCATTTTCAATGCAATTTTAGGGAGAATATTTCTTGAATGCTTTCACTTGGGGTAATAATGCCTCTCAACATAAATATTCAAATTTTTTAATTATAAATATTAAAATTAAAAAAAATAAAATTATAACAATCTTATCGATTGAACAATTTCATTTCTTATTACGAACTTCACAAAATATTACCCAAACTCTCTCCTAAATCGTACCATGATCCATAATGCCAGCCTAATTAAATGTTCTACATGCACTTTCCTTTTTAATTCCTCGATAATTTTGTCAAGATAATTCAATATCAACAAGTACCGTGTGTACTGCCCACAACCATATACGACCAATTACTCTACTTGAATTTATTTCTCAGCCAGTAAATATGATAAGGAAGCCACATCCATTACACAATTAGCCTCGACCCATATGTATAATGGTTCACATCCTATGGGAATATGGTTAAAATCATTAAAAAAAGAGAGTGGTGGTCTAAAGGCCTCACAACCCACATAAATGTCTTTCGACTTTTATTTCTATGTTCTTTTTTAATTATTTGAATGACAAGTGTTCAATATTTAGTTTAATTATTTCTCTCTTTATTTTAAGATATTCATCATTATATACAATTTTGTGTTTATTTATTTTTAATTGATATATGTTTATTAATTTTATAATAATTTTATTTTGATATTTAATAACTATTTCAAATGTTTAAAATATCTTACAAAACCTACAAATTGATTATATCTAACCACGCTTTAATTTTGTCTATCATACCTATTAATTAAATCAATATTCATCATTTATTTAATTAATTTATCCTTCACCTTCATAGTCACTTTAATTAACTAAATATTTTTATTTAATTAATTAATTTATCTTTCCACATCACCCTTCTCCAATAATTAATTAATTATTTAGTTAAATATTAAGAGTCACATGACTAACTAAGACCTTGTAAGTCATTAGCTGCCTATCATGGTCCAAAACTTGCTCAATCTAAAGGCTTTAGGAAGGTTTGGCTTAAAGGTTATTCATTAAATGTCATAAATTTCCTTAAGAATATTAATCCTCCTAGTTGGTCTATTGAATCTATCATTATTGATGCTATGACTATATAGTATATTGAATACCTTTGAGCAATGTTTTATCTCTCATATTTATCGTGAGGGTAATGAGTTAGCGGATAAGTTTACTAATTTTGGTGTTCTTGAGCCTAGAGTGTGGAATAGGTTAGATCCCCTTCCCATTGATATTCTAACTATTGTTAATAATGAAATGCAGTCTATTTAGGGAGGGGGTTTCCTTTATGATTATTTTATGTCACATGTTGAATCTTATATGTGATATCATGTCCTAGTGTGATGATTCTAAGGTGAGCTCAATTCTAATAATGATTTTGTAGCTGTTTGAAAAGAGATGCATTGAAAGATAATGATGATATCTAGTCTTTTCAATACTTCCACACGGATTCTAGGTGCCTGTAGAGCCTTTTCCTTCTTGAGGCTTCTTCTTCTTTGCTTTTTTCTCCTGAACTTGTTTTGTCTCTAGTCTACAAGAAAAATGGGTGGTGAAAGGAATAGAATTGAGCTTGTCTCATGTGATGCTACTAAGAGCAATAAGAAGATTTGGGGTTTGGAGGAGGGTGATATTACCCCTTTTATTGAAAAGATTCATGGCTTTGATCCTATGGTGTTCCAAGCCTTTGTTAATGGCTAGCAGAATAGGGTGCTAAGGGTATTTGGTATAGAATTCAACATCATTGAGAATTTGATAGGAAGCATTACAGGCTTGGCAATTGATGGTAGAAAGGTGTTTAGGGATAAAAAGGAGTCTAATGCTACCATAGTGTCTTTCTCCAAGAGGGAGGAAAGGGACTAGTTGCAAAAGGCTAAATGTGGCGGCTTTGATCTCAATTCCATACAACCCATATGGGGTGACTTGGTTGTGGTGATAATAAGGTACATAACCCTTGACGACAGATTTTTTGTACTCTTTAGTTACCATTTTGTGCTATTGAACCACTTCAGACATAAAAAGAGGGTGTCTTTCCCGTATTATTTGTTGGCTTCTTTAGAAAATGACATTAAGGACTTTAAGAAGAACCCTAAGAACCCCATTCTACATGAGGGTTTAATCTTTTTTATCATAGATTATGCTACTTGTCTTTTTCTATTTTGGAAGAACCAAAGAAAATTTCCAAAAGCCATCCAAAACATGTGAAGTTTGGTTATGATACGGGCTTTGAGTTTGAGGAAACTAAAGAAGGGTCAGATGACTCTATGGAGGTGCTCTCAGAGCCCCTTGAAGACTTTGATCCTAAGCAGAAAAAAGTGCAAAAATCTCTGCAACCCTCTTGGTCGAAAGGGTACCTTATTGGTAGTAAGGAGGATGAAATCCTTGTTGTTTTCTCTAAGACTCAGAAGGTGAAAAATTCCTAACCCTTGGTATTGAGAGGAATAAGAAGTTGAGGGATAAGGGTGAGGGCCTTTCTTCTTATAAGAATTTGACTCTGGTTGTGGAAGATGAAGCTTGTGAGGAGGTGGATTCCCTTGTTTTGGAGCGGAAGAGAAAGAAGTGGGTGCACGGTGATAATAGTTCGAAGAAGGCACAGGGTATGGAGTAGTTCGTTGAAATGAAGAATCAATCTCTAGAGGTTAATGCAAGCGAATACCTAAATGGGAGTCCAAATGGTGAGCATTAGTTGTCTATTGATAAAGGTTTTGAGGTGGAAAGTCTGTTGGTCAATTTGTGCCTGTTGAGGTGGAGAAACCCAAGCGTAAAATTAAGGTCCCTGATGGTGTCTATTCTCTCAACAAAGATAAAGAGGTTTTGCAGGATGTGTAGGAGACCTAGGATGCTCCTGAGGATAATTTGGTTGATGAAAAGGACATCTTTAATTGCAACTCTGAAGAGTTATCTAATGTGTTGGGCATGGCTAAGGATGGCTCGATCATCTTTTTCAGAATCTTCAAATGGTTGTTCAATGAGTCAAACATTACCAATGTGAAGGTTTGATCTTTGATTAATAATACTAGGGTTAATACTAATTCTCATGAGTCTTCAATTCAGGACTAGGTTAATCAATTGTTTGATGTCTTGAAGACGGTTATTGATGAGATGCTAAAAATGAAGAGGGACTTTGGGTATAGAGTCTCGGCCCTAGAAGAAAAAATGACCAAGTTGTATGAAAATCTTGAAATTGTGGTCAAATTCAACCGCTTTGTTCTCCATAGTAATGCTAAGGGTCTTCAATTTCTGAATGAAAGGGCTAGACTATGGAAAGGAAACTCCTCTGGTGCATTGAAAGAAGTTGTTGGTTTGGTTGATCTTCCCAAAGACAAGACGGGGGGGAGAATGATAAGGGCACATGCACCTACACTAGCAACAAGACTAAAAAGAACTTTGGGGTTCCTGATAAGGAGGTTGTTGAGGTGATGGATATGCACAAGATCACTGCTCGTGATCTTGAAGTAGCTGATATTTTGAAAAGTCTGTAAGTACCTGCTGGTTCTGTCCTTCGTTTTGGGTAGTTTTTTGCTGATGGTTGGCTACATGTTTAAGTTTTGATTATCTTTAAAAGAAATGGTATTTTTTGTACAAGCTTTCGGAGCCCCTTCAAAACCTATTTTTTCTATAATAAAAAAACTAAGACCTTGTAATTCAAACTAACTTTGCATCTTATCCATCCATTTCATACTACATCTCCAAATCCTATCCATTCACATGAGGATGTTGCCCTAATAAAATTCTAATCCTAGACACTTGTCACATGACTAGAACTTTAATCCAAACCCTAATCTTCAATCAATCCTAGCCACCCATTAACCAATGCATCTTGGCCTTTGATTTCTCTCATGGTGTCAATTCTAGAAATTAGAGGCCTCTCACCCCATTTAGATAACTTCTCTTACGCTACAATTATGCTTTTGCATTTTCTATCTATTTCTTCCATAGGCTAACTAATCTTCTATTATGTTATTCTCATGCTATCGATTTGATCTATCATCATATCAATCAAAATATTATGTTGTTGGTTTTATAAGAAACCACATTCCTCTGGATCAACATATCAAAAGAGAAAATCAAGTGGAGATAGGGTGCACTTTACTTAAAACTCTATCTAAGGAGAAAGAAAAGTTTTAGGTGAAGGTATTGTGTGTATTTCATTATCTTCCATTTTATTTACCTTCAATCTTCTTCTTGTCTTCATTTTGGCATGCCTAATGGGACTTACATCCCTGCTTAATTTTTTTTAAGGTTTTTCTAACCCCATCTTACTGGCTTTTAATTTTTTATGCAGAAAAAATTTTGGAGCTAAATTTTGCAAGTTGAAAGAAAAACCCTAGAGTTTCAAATATTTCATTAGATCTTTCAAACAACTACGAATTTTTCTACAATATTTTAACTAAAGGTTTTGGATGATATCATGATGCTCTGCTAAAAAAAATCAGGTTTAGGTCTTCAATATTTGGTGAGTTATTTTCATTTTAGGATTTTTCATAAATATGATTTTTAGGATGCAAATAAAAAAAATAGAACTATTTATATTTTTAGAAATATCTAAATTTTTTAATAATGGTCTATTGTTTTTTTTTTTTCTATTTTTGAGGTTGAAAAATTGACTAAAAAATTAGATCTTTGTTAACTAGGGTTTTTTCATAAATTTTCTTTTTAGGGCACATCAAAGAATTTTTTAGATATTTTTATATTTTTGGAAAGCTATTAGAATTTTAGCAAGAGTTTATTCATTGAAGTTTTAATTTTGGGACCAAAAATATTGCAAAATAATTAGATCTAGCTGACTAGGTGAAAAATAAAAGAAAATTTGAAATCGCAATCTTGTGATGAGCATCTCTTTGCTTTACATCTAATTGATGCATCATAACATTATTTTTTGATATTTGCATGAGTTTTATTATTTGTTCTAATTTATTTTCTTGTAGCCATATTTGGTACTCCAAGATCTTTGTGAAACTACTAACACATTTGTGTTGCAACTACATTTGTCCAAGGCAATATCATTTTACTAGTTTTAGTTGCTCACTTCTTTTTTTAAGGTTAATGCTCACATTGTTTGTTTTGTTTTTGAGTGAGTGGTGTGTATGCTCTCCTCTTGCACCTTTGTGTGATCTTGAGAATCAAAACCATCACTTACTATTTTCTTTGTTTTTCATTGTTATCTCAAGGACCCAACGTGTGTATGCTCTCCCCTTGCACTTCATGTGATCTTGGGTGACAAAAAAAACTTGGGTAATTCATTTTATGAGGTCTTCCTAGGGATTTCATCACCCTAGGGGACAACCTCAACTCCTGTGTTCCATCGAAGTATAAAGAGCAGGAGGTGAATCGAAAGTCATCTCTCTTGGAAGTGGAATCTTGTCAATTTGGGCTAAGCCTCCAATAACTTTTTACCTTGAAGAAGTGAAGGTGGAGAGTGGGTTACCCTCTCCTCTCAATTGTTGTAATGCCCCGCCATGCAACCCTATAGGAAGTTGCAATTCATTACTTAAACGTACCAATTTTTTATTTATTTTTGTTTAAGTACAAATAACATGTAAAATGAATACATGTTGCCAACAACCTCTAAGGCCACGAGACAAAGATTACTTAAAAACCCAAACAACAATTAACATCAACATAAACCAAAACATTAATCGCTTACAGAATTAAGATTACATACATCCCATACAAGATAAATTACAACAAGGATGATAAATACCTCAAGGTTCCAATTAACAACATTTAAACAATAAGATTACAACACTCATTCCCCGAATGAGGTAAATTCAATAATCATGATTACAATTTACAAACTCCACCTCAATAACAAATGAGGGGGTAATAAAATACAATAAGAACCTGAGAGAACAAGACATGAGAAGAAACTAATTCCCACGAGCTCTCCCACTGGAAATCACAACCACACGAACAAGAAGAAGAGCCAACAAAAAAGAATGCACGCCACCCGACCACGTGGAACCCAAAGGCCCCACTCCCTCCATGCTAGGAGATAGTAACAAGAATTTCCTAGACAAGACCATCTACCACTAGACACAGGCTAACACAAAAATTGAACTACAAACAAGAACATATTCCACATCATTTAACATCATGGTTACAATGCTTCCAAAGTACAAAATTGAGTACAGTCACTGTACAAAATAAACCAATGGTGTTCTTCCTAGGTCTCGGCCCCCCCTCTAGGGATATCCTGGTAACCTCTCATGAACCCGACGCCATATGCACACCAGAGCGGAATCGGTTATCTTTCGAGAATACAAGATAACAATCTTGCCATTCCAGGCCTTCCCGGCTCATCTCAAGTCTCGTACAAGCCCTTGAGCCAATGAGCGAGGCATAATTATCTTATTAATGTTCAAAGCTACTCTCTCCCTAGTAAGTTATTTAATTTTCATTTAATTAACTTACTCTCACACGAGTTATCCTGGAACCACTTTGGGCCCGGCGCTCGTTTGAAAGCCACTCCCCTATCGACAACACATAACTCAACCACATGCCAAGGGTAGACAATGCACTAACACTTATCACAAATAATCAATACACTTCAATAGGTAACACATCACTACGGATGTCCAAAATTGAAACCAAAGCGTGCATTACCCAAGGCTAACACAAGGTTGACTAACATAATGACAACCCACATAAAGAACTGATAACAAGACTCAACCTTAAACCATAAGGTCACACAACCCGTTCATAGTAACTTGGTTCCTTTTGAAGCATATCTCATGCACTACCCAAGAGAGACAATAACAAAACACAAGAGACATAACATCACTTCAAGATAACACAACTGGAAGGCTTACATAAACAAATAACTCCAAAAGAATAAACAACTCAATCAAGGGTTCCCTAACCTCTGGAAACCAAACTTAGTACAACCAAAGTACACTCACAAATATACAATCATACGATATTGCCCATACACCGAGAATGAATGAAAACACCACTATAAAACATTCTAAGCAGCTAAATAAGCTAATATTAGGATTTCTTAAATCCAAGTCACGTGAGGACACCTTGCAAGTAATCAATTTAAATGATTACCATTCTCTGCAAATTCTCAAAAGTAAATCAAATCACATTTTTACACTAAAATAACAAATCAGAAATTTGAACAAGCGAATAGATCTGAAATGATCTCATTCAAAGAATTCATATGCATTTTCTATCGTTCCCTATTATAATATGAAATATTATTCTCAAAAATCCACTTTTAAACAAAGTCCAATTTTCACAATTATCCAGGTTCCACCATTGATGAAGTATGAAAAAGCTTAAAATTTAAAATTCAAAAATAAAATAATGTAAGAATACCATTGATGAAGTATGAAAAAGCTTAAAATTTAAAATTCAAAAATAAAATAATGTAAGAATACCCTTTTGATTCAAAAGTGCCCAACAACACACTTTTAACATAAAAACACCAATCAATTTTAAACAAATTTTCACAAATATCCAGGTTCCACCATTGATGAAGTATGAAAAAGCTTAAAATTTAAAATTCAAAAATAAAATAATGTAAGAATACCCTTTTGATTCAAAAGTGCCCAACAACACACTTTTAACATAAAAACACCAATCAATTTTAAACAAATTTTCACAAATATCCAGGTTCCACCATTGATGAAGTATGAAAAAGCTTAAAATTTAAAATTCAAAAATAAAATAATGTAAGAATACCCTTTTGATTCAAAAGTGCCCAACAACACACTTTTAACATAAAAACACCAATTAAAGCCTCTAATTAAAAATTGGGCATGGTAACCTTGTATTTGGAAAAATTCTCAAAAATTTCTCAAAATAAATTCTACACTATCAGCTTGATTCAAATAAAATACATGAAAGGATTCCAACATACTACCAATACAATTAGAATCATTCAAACCATTTAAGATCAAGTAAATATGAAGAAATGATAAAATACCTCCATTCCCAAGCAAGAAATTTAAATGAGAGGATGTTTGCACATAAGCAACAAGAGCACGTAAGATCACAGCCATCACTTCCTTTCCCCATTCCTATCCAAATGCAGTTGATCCCATGCAATTTCATGCCCAATTGCTCCCACAATGAACAAATCAATTTTCCTTCAAAAAGAGGGTTTTCTTTTCCCTCACATTTTCTCTCCAAAAATTATGTTATCCAAATTTAGTCAACTCCCCTAAAAATATCTTTTCCACCCAAAGTTATTGCATTTTGAAGATATTTTGAATTTTAAATAACTCAAAACAAAATTCCAATTTCTAAATAGAATTCAACATATTTTAAAACCTTCCTTTCACACAAACTAATTTAAATCTTTTAACACTTTTAATTCAAGGAATAACTTAATCAATTCCACACAATTAATTTAATTAATCAATAAAATAAATCTAATCCAAGATTAGATTATTTTATTAATTAAATTAAATTAATTAATAAAGTAAATAACATTCTTAGCATTACAACCAAATAAATTTAATCAACAGTTAAGCAACCTAAGCCATTTAACTTGAATTTAATTAAAGACCAAGGTGATCAGGGCAACATGAAACAACCAAACCCGACTACAACCCGACGACACACGGTGACTAGGGTAACGGCTTGACACAGAAAACCTAGCTACTATCTCCCAATTAATTTCCGTTGGTCAATGGACACGCTAAAACCTAGAAACCAGGTGGAGTCGATGTCATGTACCTGCCAACCTGCAACAAAGAGCATGTCGAACGTGCATATATACATAATATGATCAATCAAACCGTGAAGAGGAAATCTCAGAATTGTAGGGCACTCGCAAGCGAGTGATACAATCTTGTCCCCTTCACCAATACAATATCACTAACTGACGCATCTAACATCAATAACATGATCATCAGCATAAAACATCGTTAAATCAAATATCTTCTAAGTTAATCCAAAACATGCCATAAGGGTAACATTAGGATAACATCACATCGAAATATAACATCCACATTGTATAACAATTGCAATCAAAAGCAACCTAGTTCCAAAGTCAAAGCATAATCAAACACAACCACTACAAAGAAAACACTGTCGATCAAAGAGCCAAAACGGAGGGGTGTTACAATTGTTTAACATTATTCTCTTTCATCTACAGATTGGGCCTCATGTACCCTTGAGGTATTTAGAGGACTTAAGTTAGCAACCTTGTTCATCCTAGTTTAAGACCTTTTCATTCATTGCTAAGTGTGGTGCACGGTACAATATCATGCTTGAAGTTACCATGTATCTCGTTTAGTAGAGATAGAAGCTCTTTGGGCAAGGTCTTAGGACCTCCAAATAAAGGGAAAAGGTGAGCCCTTATGCCACTAGATTCCTATCTATTGACTCTTGAAAGATAAGTGCCTTGCACTAATCTTGAGGTACTAGCCTTTTGTTGGTGGGCCCATATTAAGTTAACATTCCCACTTGAATAATAATAGGTTTGTGCAAGTTCTTAGTGTGTTTTCTTGTGCTAAACTAGTGCATACCTATCTTCCAAATATTCCTCAAGCCACTTTGTTTGTTTTTGCATTTTCAAATATCCTTCTGTAAGAACACTTCGTGCCCTAGTTTTTTTGTGGTTTTTCTTGTTTTATGTTTTTTGTGAGTTTTTGAGGGTTTTTCTATTTTTTTGTAATTTTTGTAAAATAAAGAAAAATGTTGGAAATTAAATGCAAGGAAATAACAATAAACCAAAGATAGCAACACTCTAATACTTGGCTTTATTGAATATGTGCAAAGAGGATTGATTTACAAGCATACCCGAAAAATTTGAGAAATAGCCATGGCTACCAGGACATTACAGTCAAAAAGCACCTTCACAAAATAATTTGATTCTTCTTTAATATGTTGCCTTTTTCCTCCAAAATGATACGGCTGGGATCTGCAGGCCTAGGCGCCCCTTCACAAATTTATTCTGATTTTTTTTGTGCCCTCCTAAGTTGAAATCGCCCTTGTCACTAAATCGCCCTTGCTGCTGCAAATAGGGCTACAAACTAAAAAATTGTTCCTCCTTGAATGAAGACTCAGTAATCATGAATGGCTACAAGGAAGAAGCGGTATAAATCTCTAAATTTAATGACTGATGTTTGCACTCAAACCCTTTGATTATCTCCTCCAATCTGCTCAAATAGAACACCTATATGATGCCCTCCTGTATGCCAAATTCATTAGATATTCTACTACTTCAAAAGGCTGCAACAATGGAGAGTTAACATTCTCCAATGGTCGACTAATTCAAAAACCCTCGAATTCCTCTCTCAGACATAAATTCATCAACTCCAAAATGCTCAATCGAATGAATGCAAAAAGACTCCAAAGTAAGAATATATAGCCCTCTTGAGAAAGTCGAATTTCCTCAAAAAGCACTTTTAATAACATTAAATGTTATAGTTGTCAATCAAATTGCACCTGAACACTTGAATAGTTAAATTTAGCAATCTGTTGAAACATGGAATGATCCTCAGGCCTGTGTGTTGCCTAATTTTGAGAACTCCAGAGAGGGTTGGTTCTCTAATGAAAACCTCCTAAAACTAACTAACTTGGATGGAAAAGAGATAGAAAGCTTGCTTGAATTGAAATCCTAAAGCTAAGGAGGTGATTGCACCAAAATTATGTGATTCTATTCGCTATCCTAAACCTATAATTAGCTGCAATAAAGTCCTAAATTTATCTCACAATTCAATTAAGATCATGAAATTTATCAATATTTCACATGAAGGTTTGAAGTTTCAATGTTTGTAAGAGGAAAACAAGATTTCCACATATACAAATGATTGCAATCTTTGTTAAACACAACATGCAACCTGAATTATAACATGAAATCTTCTTGTTTTTTAAAGCATCAATGAGACCAAACAAAGGATTCAAGATAAAATCACAATGTTTAAATCAAATCATTCATATGACAATAAAACTCAAGAAAGTATTGAGAAGGAAACACTATACTGAAAACTCTATTACAAAGCTTGAATAAAAAAAATGTTGAGTTACAATGCCTCATTGTTGTATGTGTAAGCAAGAAAAAAGAAATCCCATGAAAAAGATAAACTTTTTCAATATATACAATGAGAATGAATGCACTTCAAAGTGCATGAACAAGCAACTGAAAGTCAATTTCAGTGAGAAAGTGATAATTCCAAAGTGAAATTCAAGCAGAAGTAAAAATCCCTGAAAATAAGGTTCAAACTCATGCAAAAATGAGTGAACTCAGTCTCAAACTCGTAGTCATAATGCATGCAACTGATCTGCAACTCAAACTAAACTGGAAATCCCTGAAAAGGTGGGCTAAAGCGTGCAAAACTGTCTCATTCTTGTCAATTCGCCCATGCACATTGGAACTCCATCTTCATGTCTAAGTCTTCAGTTAAGTCTGATATGAAACTGAAGTAAAGTAGTAACTCAACTTTACATAACATTCTTTATTTGCATTTAAAAATCATGAATTAATTAAATGTTTTATAATGTATCATTTAATTAATTCATTTACATTGAATTAATGCAAATCAATTTGAAAAGAATAAAGCTAACTTAGAAAGTATATCTCTCCACTTCACGACCTTCAAACTCCATATGTCATACTTAGCATATATTTTGCACTCTTCACTTAAATAAATATCAGCCGATCATGCACATTATACTTGGCATTATGTTAACTCCTCATAATAATTGACTATCATTAGCAAACATAAAAGGTCGACCACACTTTGCTAGGCTCATTGACTTAAAAGTCATGGCCATGGGGAAAATTAAAGAACATAATGATTTACAAAATGATTTTTTCAAATCCAAAAGATAGTAAAAAAGACAACCATCTACCCATGAAGAAAAAGAAATAAGGAACCCTAAAAATCATTATTTTTTTCTGACTTTGGAGAAGCTTCATGAAGACGTTGTCGGCCGCCATGGAGTAGGGTTTGAAGTTCTGAGAACCATTTTGAAGCTCAAACCATGTTCTTTATGCTCTTTTCTGATGATTGACATGTGAACCTTGTAGGAGAAGCATGGTAAGTCTTCCTTTTGACAGAAATCTGGACTTCCTTTCTAATTTCGAAGCTATTCTCTGGTTCATTGGCCACGACCATGGCCATATTATGATATACCTTTTACTCACTTCTATCCTCTGTTAATATTGTCATGTATTCTGGCCGACATGAGAGTTTTTCCTAAAGCTTATCACTGCGGGCTTTGAGTGTATTCTCACACAAATTTTGAAGATACTTAGACTAGAACCTGAGTAAGTCTTGAACTATCTATGACTTTCATTCCTATTTCATTGTGAAAAGGCTCGATTTTGAGCTAATTTACATGCTCAATAATAAACATTTCATCTCTCCAAGCCTTTATGAAGGAAATAAAAGAATCTCTACTTCATGGAGGTTGTGGTTGTAATAGATATTCTATATTTTTTTGTTAAACTCTTTGTGCATTGAGGCCTAGATTATCACTTCTCTCATCTAGGTATTATGTGTTTGAATGAAAAAATAAAAGAAACCCTGTGGTTGACCTTTCTTGTGCATGACCAAACTGTAGCATAAAATCTTGATTTACCTATATTTACCCTTGTATTTGATACTTAAATTTTGTCGTTTCTTAGAAAGAATGAACATGGTTCCTTTCCATTCATGCAAAAAACCTTAAGGGTTTAGTTTCTTTGTCATGGCCACCATAACATTTATCAGAAATTTCTATTTAACTTTTCATGCTTGAAATTCTGTAAATTCTTCCACGGGTTGCTTTTCTGACTCTTGGTCATGGTGTAAGCAGTCTTCATCTAGGTATTCGTAATTTATTTTGATTTTACTATGGAATAACTAAGCATTACTCCAACTCATCGAGAATATAGATCTATTCTTTTCTTGAAAGAAATTCATACTTTCCTATGCATTCCTTATTCTTCTATTGAGCTCCACAACTCACCATTGTTACTTCGATGCTTCCATAAAAAATACCCATGTGGGTAATATTCGTCGAATAGAAACCTGATTAAATGATATTGCAGCACCATTTAAACTCTACATTTCTGTTGACGTCCATTTTATGAGTCACTGCTCTCCAATACATTTGGTAAATACATTTGATATTCGACTTTTGACTGCTCACTTTAGTGCTTTACGTTGGTACTATAGGACAATAATTCCACTTCACAGCTATGAGCCTTGTAATGACCTCAATAGCTTCTTTACTCCTTCTATATATCAAACCATGAAGCGTTGTTATAGCAGTAAGACTGTACTTTCAGCTTCGAATATACTTTCATTCATTATCAATACCGATTAAGCTATACTTACTGCTGCTATCATGACTGTTGTAAGATCATATAATTGCGATATCATTGTCATTTGATAAAGATTTAAATTAATAGCTGGTTGTCCTCCTTAGTTATTACACTCTTATTATCTTGATGTTCATGGAATACAAATTTGTTTCTATTGTGATTTGGCTACTATCCTTTGGCTTTTTGAAACATGTATGCACATCTACTTTAATCAGCTTTGTATTAGCATTCTTATTCTTGCCAGATCTAGTTCCTCCATTCATTTTTCATTAATATTTTGCTGCTGCTTATAATGCACACCTGTAGCACATAGTTTCCTTGCAAGGTTGTCTGCTTCAAGCATATATGCTTTACTTTGAAATTAATGTTGTTGTTCATTTTTGCTATCAACATGGCAGTCCTGTAGCATACATTCTGAAACTTCAAATCATGTTTCTATGACCTTGTTAACTCCTTTTGAAATAAGAGCAGATGTGGACTTGCCCTGCATAATGATGCTATTATGGATTATTCTGTTGTGTCTCTTGAATGTCTGAATGGACTATGCTACTCTGATATTGAAAGAAACAATTTAATTGCTTATTGTCTTGCTCTCCCTTCAGCGTAAGGGATCAATGCCTCATCAAAATGTAAATATGACTGAAAGGCAGAACCAAAACAAATGATATGTAATCAATGCTCTCTTTATATATTTCTTGAATTGTTCCTTGAATGATGAGCAAAAGATAATTGCTTAAACTGTCTTCACCAGCTGAATTAGACTTCTTTTATTGTTTGATATTGGTCTACAACAGTCCTGTTTGATAACTGTAACACTTGATGACTCTCATGTAATAATGTGAATGAGAGGTGTCATCTTTATGATATGTCGAGCTCTACCCTTGTGGGAGCCCGTTTCACTCCACATATCTGATGAAAATAATCATGAACATGATGAACCTGTTCCTGCATACTGAAACAAACAAGTTAGCAAAATAAAAGAAGTTGAAAGCTTCCATTGAGTTATGTTTCTCTTGATTGTCAACCTTTCATCTGATGAATGCTTGATTTAATACAAATTACATTCCTGTTGGTAGCGTAGGTGTACCTTGGCACAATGTAATTCATCATTGCTTAGAGTACACCTCTAACAAAATTTCCTTTATAATTTTGCAGGTTCATGGAGTGAGGAAACGAGGCTACAACAGCTTGGAGATGCGACGACTGAAGGTACTGACGAAAGTGATTCATCATTACAGGCAATGATGAATTACTTCTCTTCTTTGCGCTTATGTTATTTTCAATAGTGTAATTTGTCTTTGAATTTTGTATTCATCATTTTATTGTCATAATCAAATTCAGTTACTCTTGCGGCTTGTGCGAGATTTAGTGTTTTTACAAAATGAATAAAAGGCATTACTATGCAAATTTTCAATTTTCTATTTCAAATGCTTGCACAATAAAACTATGATTCAAATGTAAATTGATCTCTATGATGATCAATGAATACTTAAACAACAAAAATTCAAAATTTTTGTACCTATCAATGATGAACTTGATTCAGCTCTACCTGTTTGAGCTCGTAGTGAAAAATAGGTAACAGTTATTTCTTGCATCTTTTAATATTTCATCAAGTACTTTGCAGTTGACGCCCAATAATTAATTAATCAATTTGGCCCCCTTTTCATGATGATTTGACCCTCAAGTTATAACATTAAAATATCACCTTTTAATTTATTAATGTTATTTGAGCCAAATAAACATTAATAACTCCTTAAATACACCATATCTCATCACACTGTCTAAACTGGGGCCTAAGCTGATGAACCTCCATACGACTACATGACTTACTCAAAATAGTAAGGGTCTCTCTCTATCAACTTTTGACTTACTATAAATAGTAAGTAGAGCATACAGAGTCCTAGAAGCCTCAAATGAAAGCCAAAACTGATAATTACTGAACACTGGAGATGATGCAATCCTCAGAAGACCCTCTAACAACCTTCATTAGCCTACAAGGGTCAAAATGATAGGCTAATCTACTGAAACTAATGTCTCAATTTGGAGGGGACATTACACCTTCTATTCAAGCAAGCAAAACCTCCATCCAAATCCAACTATTCTCCCAATCTTTTAATCCAAATCCATTTATCCAATCTCTCATCTCATCCTAATCATCCCTAATTACCCTAATCATGCCATTCTAATATTTCACAATCATTCTAATTATCCTCCTAATCATCTTAATCATCCATCTTGTCCTAATCATCCCTAATTATTTAATCCACCTCATCCCAACTATCCTAATCATCCCAATCTCCCTCCAATCAATCTCTAAATCCATCATTTAGGACCCTAATTCTAATTCTTTTTCTTAATCCAATCAAGGTCCTAATCCTTATCCTAATCATTCTCTATTCATTTATACTCCATAATCCATATCAAAATCCACTTCTCTTAATCCAATTTCATCATTCATCTTTGTCCTAATATCCTCTATCTATTATCATTCTTAATCCCCATCGTTCATCACCATCTTAATCCAATACCCTTATCAAAATAATCCCATTCCAACCATATCCTAATCTAATCCTCCTACCTCTCATCTAATCCAATCATCCATTATCCATCAATCTATCAAAATCAAACATCCAACCCCCAATCCTTAATGAAAAATCATCGTTTGAATATCAAAATTTGGTTAAGGAATTAATCTCCTTTATACCCCATATCCTTTCATCATCATCAAAATTGTTCATCCAAGGATCATATCCCTAAGCCACTACCATCTATTTTAAATCCAACCTCCCAATCAAATATCAAGACCTTAAGTTGATCCCATCCTTAATCCAATCTTTCTTAATAACGTTAGTCTATCTTAAGTACAGTCATCGAATCTCATCAATTCCTAATTAAGAACTTTGTCTAGATCTTAAGTAGAAATCAAATCTAATCAACTATTACTGAAGAACATTAGTCTGCCTTAATTGTAGAGAATCATCCCTTAGGTTCTCATCAAACTAAATCATTTGAAGGTCTTGAAATTTCATTCCTAAAGCTAATCTCATCCTCCATATTCATCCTTAGGTCCTATTCTTCTAGCCCCCAATCCATTTTTAATCCATCATCCTAATTTCCACCCTAATCCAAAATCAATCACAAAATTCCCTCTTCTAATAAATCCTCTACCATGTCCAACCATCTAATCTATGCCCCATATACAAATTTCAAGGATTGGTTTGACAATATGGTTATAAAAGTTAAAGCAATTGCAAATAACCCAATTCCCCAACATACCAAATATTGATAGATTAACTCATCATCCCCACACCAAAACATCCTAAAAACCATTAACATACCCACTTACCAAGTTAATCCCATGACCTTATGCCCATGTACCATATCTTCATCCATGCCACCTCAACAAACTATATCCAATCCCAATCCAGATCTCCTATTTCTTTTCTTTCCTCATCCTTTGACAAGGGAAACCAATTCCCCATCAAAATTTCCCCTCCAACCCCATCTATATCTCCCTCTTATCCCTCACCTACATACACTCCCCATCCAACATCTATATCTCCATCTTCTTCCCTGTCCATATCCCAATCTACATCTTTGTACAATACCCCCATCACCTCCAATCCCCTCCAAGCTATCATTCTAGTCCCCCAATCCATAATTCTAATCCTCCATTCAAACCTAATCCTCCAAGCCATACTCCTAATGTCCCTATCCATTATCCTAATCCTCCATCTAACTCTAGAGCATCCACATATCTTACTCCTCAATCCGTCCTAGGACTCCAAGCAAATAAAGCATTGTAAAGTCCCCATCACAGTGTTGTGGAGCCATGTCACCCCATACCTATCATTCTCCAAAATCCTAACACCATCCAACCTATCAAAACTATTCAACCCCCATCCCCTAAGCGTCATGAATCTCTTATCCATCCATCCACCCATTTAGAAGAGTCTACACACCATTCCTCCCCCATCACACCATCCCTTAGTCCAAAGCATGCTACAATAGATTTTCCTCCATGTTAAGATTGTTATCACGGAATCTAGCAGCGCTCGTTCCACGGATAACCCCCCTACGAAACTTGTCCGTTTCCTAGGATTCGTGAAGTTCAAGTACACATAACGGAGTGATTTTCAAGCCACCTCGAAATGCATTCCCAAGTCTCGAATATTCAATTCGAGCATTCCCCCTTGTTCGCCTCGCAAAGACCTTCGAAACAAGATCTTTCGTGACGTTTCACTGTTCATACTTTGCAAATTGCGAAAGATGCAGTAGCACTGAAAAAGTGCGCTCTTGCAGGGAAATTCCAAAAATTTGACTAAGTCTGGAAATGTAAGGGCGCTAAAATTTAGCGCCCCTACATGCAGTGAATTTCCAAAAAATGTAAGGGCGCTAAATTTTAGCGCCATTACATTTTTCCTCGACACTTAAACGTTTTTTTGAGCTTCTGGCACGTTTCTTCACGTTTTTGCGTTTTTCGTCAATCGTGCCACTTTTCGTGCCTAAATTTATTGCACGACTTGAGTTAGGTTTTTAATTTTTGTTTTCACTTAAGTGAATGAATTCGCCTTTCATTTTAGTTGTTCACATTTTATTTTTCTCCTCTCTCCTCTTGCTGTGCGGGTTTCATTCAAACTGCAAGTTCGCGTTTTGGAGATTTCGCCATTTTTTCAACATCCTTCGCGTTTTGCTCTGGTAAGTTTTTCGTTTGGCTTTGTCTTCACTCTTTTCATTTGTATGTGTTCATTGTTAAACATACACGTTTTCTTTTCTTACGCATTGTGCTTTCCATTCGCGTTTTGTTCTCGCCCTTCAAGTGTTCTTCATTCGCGTTTTCTGTCCATTGTTTGTCTTCATCGTGGCGAGCTTTTGTTTCCTTACGTGTTTCTTTCCTAAACCCTACGCATTCTTGTCTTTATTCTCCTCTATGATCGATTTTTTGTGGAACTTGTATCTATTCCAATGTATTCATGTTGAAATCTTTTTGTTTCTCTCTATGCGTTTTGGTGAACGTTGAAAAGATCTATCATTGTGAAAGAGAATTCCCTTAATCTTTGGAGGCGTATGTAATAGGATGAAAGCAAGTTCAAGCTTTCATGATTCAAACAAATTTCCTTCTCCAAGCCTGAGCGCTATCGCCATTCCCTCATGCATCTGCATCTCAAAATTATCAAGAAAAAAGCAGAGGCGCTGAATTTTGGCGCTAGGACATTTTTGAGAAGATGAGATTTTTCCTAACTCTGTAAGATGTAAGGGCGCTAAAATTTAGCGCCCTTGCATCAAAGTCATCTTTCTCAAAAGCTAAAGCACTGAATTTTAGCGCTATGACATCTTGAGAATGTCAGAAATTTTCCTAACACTGAAAGTGTAAGGGCGCTAAAATTTAGCGCCCTTACACCAAAAGCAATTTTCTCAGAATGTAAGGGCGCTGAATTTTAGCGCCCTTACACTTTTTTTCTGACTTTTTCCAATCTCTTCCAAACGAACTTCAATTTTGACCAGTGCATTCCTGAGCCTCATTTTTCCACATTCGTGCATCATTTTACGTGCCTCGCCATCCGCTTCATGAATGCTCACCCTTGTGCTCATTTCGCGCTTACCCATGTTTCCTAACAATTGGTGTTTGTTCTGGCTAGACGGATTGCAGTCTACTCTCAGAGATCGTCAAGTCAAGAGTGCTCAGTGTTCCAGTTTCTTTTGATGACTGCTACGAAGCCTCCTTCTTCTTCGAAAGCAAAAAGCAAGATGAAGTACAAATATCAAGGCGGCTATCCGCCAACTATGGTGCTTTCGAAAGTTGAAGAAATAAAGGATCAAGTTGGCCATCAAGACTTGGTTGACTTATAAAGTTAGCCAGAGATGAAGCCTCTCCACGATTCAATAGAGGTGTCGTACCACAGCAATCTCACTTGGTGGCGATGTTCCCAATTTGCGCTAATCACGAGTTTGTTCTTCAAATTGCGTCTCATTACATCCGAGAAAGCAGAAGTGTGATTGACTCTTCCGGGCACGAGATTCTAAGACTCGACCCCGATTTCTTTGACATCGTCTTCAAGGTTCCTCACATGGACAAAATATATTGACATTTCTATATCAAAAGCCACAGGAGATTTTCGATGCTGATCCCAATAAAGCCAAACAGTTGATAAATACTCAATGGCTCAAAAAGCCTAGATCATCTGTTTCAGATGGCCGAAAGGACTCCTGAGAAGTGACTTCAAAGATGACGTCAAGGATATGATCACGTTTCTGAGCAGAGTGAAGGGTTTCGGAATCATCCACCTTTCACGATTGGATGTATGAGTACATCAGGATCATAAGGAGGCAGAAGGTGCATATTGACTGGGGTAAACAAATCGTGATGAGATGCACGAGCAGTTGATTAATGCTCCTTCTACATTGAAGTTCTACATGACTTCTTACCTGGTGTACGCAGCAGCTGTGATGAGACAATTCCCAGGTCTATCTACAAAGGGGAATCGAATGATGGTGCCTGTGTATAGATATTTCTATCAGTTGGAGCTAAAGGAGAGCTTTCATCATTTCAGACGGGTCACTGATGCTTTCTTTGCGCCCTTACTCTTCAACTTTGATCCAGCTGCGGAAGAAGACTGTTGGCTTATAAGGTGGTAAGTTGGATGTATTTTCTCAATTCCCAACGTTTACTTACTTGAGAGTAGGTTGTTACACGGTTGTCCCTACATGCTACCGTTATCAGCCGGATAAAAGTGGGTTCTCATAAACATCGCAGTGGTGATGTCGGTCTGAGAAAGAGCGAGAAGCAACCACAAGGCGTGGATTCAAGTTCCCAGCGACCATCGGAGTATACTATCAAACTGCACAAAAGATAAGTCGTCTATCTTTGAGATGCAGATCATGACCATCAAAACCTACAGGTATAGGTTTGATTTTGACTACCGAGATGTCAGAAAGAAGTTGCAAAAGGTCACCAACACAGGTACCAGTTTTGAAGACATTTGGGCAGATTGCAGAGATGAAGAAGCCATTCGCAAAATGGACTATTGCAAATTGATAGTTCAACAAATCAGATCTTGGTATCGTGACCTACGAGGATTTTGAGGATCGAGGTGATATCATGAGCGTTGTCTATGATGAGCAAAGGCGTTGCTAAAGAGGTCGTTGCCCGTGATACAATGGTCTAGGAAAGAAGGTCACCGGCATGAGAGAAAGGCTGAGGGCCAATCCTGGCCAACACGGAAGAATGGTTACACAAACATGGTCATCACGATGAAAAGTTTCAGGACAGACTTAGAAGGAGAAGAGTCTGAGGTAGAAGCACGCCAACAGCAAGAACTCCGCGACAAAAACAAATCAGCGGCGGTTCCCACTTCTTCACGAAGAGGTCCAAGGATTAAGTTCACTGTTGGTAAGAAAGATACCCAGGCTGTCCAAGAGACAGAAATAACGGAATCACATCCATCTCGCTCTAAGGGTAAAAAGCCCATTCTAGAGGAGGTAGATTCTGATGAAGAAGATAATTCAAGCGACCAATCCGCTGAAGATGAAGATTCAGCAGAAGTAGACTCCGATGCCGAAGAGGTTTCTGAAAGCGGACAAGAGTCTGATGAAGATTCTGAAGAAGGATCTGAAGGTGACTTTGAAGGTGAGCCGAATCAGAGACAAGAGGGTGATCAACAGGAACCCGAGCATGATGAAGAAATAACTACTTCTCCTCCCGAGAACGTAGTTGAGGAAATCCACAGAACATCATCGCCCGTGACTTCAAACGTTCCTCATACCCCTCTTGAGTCAAGAACTCCTCCACCTCCTGTTCCCTCATCACCTATTCCTACCACAAGCATTCCTGCAGCCGAGATATCCCCTATCCCTGCAGCATCAACCCAACTTGATACTCCTTCAGTGAAAAGCATCCATACGGTTGATATACTGTCAAGCCCACCATCGTCCATTCCTAGATTGTCTTCGCCAACGTATGATATCACTTCTGAGAATGAATTCAATTGTTTCATGAATGAGTCAATGTGTGATCAGCTCAATGTGTCAACTACAGGAGCGATGATGAAAAACACTTCTCCAATTGTCACGATACCAATGGTAAGTTCAGATGTGACAATAACTTCAGAGGTGGCAATGGCGACTGACTTGACAGTAAATCCAGAAGTTCACACTTCTTTTCTTCCTCCTTGGCTAATATCTCAAGTGTCGAAGCGTAAAAAGAAAATGATTTCTCCAGAGGAGCTTGACCTTGAAGAGATAGTTCTTCCAAAGGCCAAAGGAAAAAAGAAGGCAAAAGTATACTCGAGGCTGAATGTTGATAAGTCTGGCCACAAGTATGCTAAAATTGGCATACCACCGAATCAAGAAGGTGATGTCAATATGGAGGGCTACACAGTAACAAAAGTCCAACTTGGCAAGGTTACCAACGAAAGTGCAAAAGCCGATGCGCAAGTCACTTTGGATATCTTGGTAGGAAGGCTGGACAAAGTTGAGCAATCTCGTAACATGTACAAACAGAGGGCAGAGCATTATGCTACTATTGTAAAGAGACTTGCCGGTTCTCCAAGTAATGCACAACCGCTGACAGTGGTAAGTATTGAAGACCCAGCTGTCAAGAAAGCTAAGAAATTCGCCTCCAAAGGCAGGGTGTTGTATGACTTTGTTGAAAAGATCATCGAACATGGATCTTAGATAATTTTGGCTGCGGATGAGAAAACCACCATGTTGGCCAAGCTCACCACAAAGCTTGACAAAGAAAAGAGCGTACTTTCCCAGGAGCGCAGAGACATGGAAAAATGCCTGTTGTCATGGTCGGAAATGAAACAGGTAAAGCTCAACAAATTGGTGGAGGTTGGGGTAATTCCCGACAAAGAAAAGTTTGTAGAGGTAAGAGAATCACTGAAACACAGGATTCAAGTGGTTCAATCTCTCATTGAAGATCTTCACCAAGTGAGGAAGATGTCGGCGGGCATCGCATAACATTCTTGACAAAGTATCGAGAGGTTGCACAGTCAACTTCTTGAGGACAATCGTATCTTCCCACGACGCTGAAATATCCACGATCTTCAAGGAAGCCATCACGAATTTGATCGATTCCAGGACTTCGGAAGCCGGAACATCATTTGTGATACAAGGCTCACATTGGACAACTGAAGATGCATCTTGCAGGTGCAAAAGGTTCACTCATCTGCCATGAGATCGATCCGAGAATTCACACCATTGTGGATTACACCGTTAGTCCGGATGAGAAGTTCATGCGAGGAGACTAGGAGGAAATTTGAAGACTTCCTACCAATGCAAAGAGCGTGAATGGCCCCTATTCTCTAGCGTTAGACATTTCAGTGCATCCTTTATGCATCTTGTAAATTTCTCGACATTTTGAATGTCATTTTGTAAATTGTAATTACACCAAGTCCAAAGATGTAACATTTTCAAAACAAATTACACTTTGACTTTGGTCAAAGTTAGGTGAGATTTCCTAAAATCGCTCACCTAACTCTCCCTGATTTTCTCAATCTCTTTCCTTCTTTTGCTCATCCCTCTTTCTATATAATGTGAGGGATTTTCATTGTTATATTATCTTTTAGTCTTTTGCAACGAAGTGCTGCCCTTTTGTAAACAAACTTGTGAAACTTTGCGTTCATACTTTGCGAATGAGATTCAATCAATAAAGAAAAGGATTGCAAGCCAGACTTTGCGTTGGATTCAATACTTTTGTAAGTTGATTTGATTTGGTAGTGATTAGTTCGAGGAATCTGAAAGACTCTAAGTGGTTGATGTAAACTTTGTGTTACATCTATTATTTAGATTGCATTTGTTATTTTGTTTATCATTGGTTGAGTGATCTATAAGACTTTGCGCTTATAATCATTTATACTCTTGCATGTTCTTGTTGGATAATCTATAAGACTTTGTGCTTATAATTATTCATACTCTTGGATACTTTGTCGAAGGATCTACAAGACTTTGTGCTTGTAATCGTTCGTGCTATTGACACTCTTGTTGGATGATCTACAAGACTTTGTGCTTGTAATCGTTCATGCTGTTGAAGAATTGTTGCGTCTAAGAAGACTTTGTGCCTCTAACGTAGCAAACGGTACGTTTATGCAGATCCAACATTGATAAAGCTCACGAACGACTTTGTGCCTTCGTGAGCTTTCCCTTTTTATTTTCTTTTGTTTGTTGTTAATTACTTCTGGTATCTCTACGCTTTGCTTTGACGAGATAGAGATATTGGCATTACTGCTAGTTGTTCGTTTTAGTTATCAAGAATTCGGAACTTCCAACACGTGAAGCATTGTAAACATCTTCTATGAAAAAAGAGAGAAGGATGAATGTAACACACCCCCCCCACTCCGTGAATTTTGTGTACATTGTGTAATTACTTTTTGTGATTTACTATTGTTTCTCTTAGCAGTAAGAAGGGCGCCTCCCCTTTCCGAGAGGAGAGATTCATATCTCACATAGCTGTGGCTGAAGTCCAAGTTGTGTAATCTGTCGAAAGTTGATTACATAATTTTCACCCAACAAAGATCAAACCACCCCTTCAATGCCATCCAATAATACCCTTCCATCTCAAGAGAAAAGTATCCATCCCACGCCATGTCATGTTCCATATCCAAATCAAGATCAAAGCACACCATCTATCCCATCCAATGGTCCTCTCTACTCTCATGATCAAGACACCGACTTCCACTCCATGTTATAATCCTCTTCCATCTCATAATCAAGAGCAAATTATACCATTTTCTCCATCACATGATCCCTCCCCAAGGCAAGATCAAAGTGTCCTTTCCTCTCCGTGTCATGCTCTTAATCCAAATCAAGATCCCATCACCCCTATCCAAGCTATCCATGAACCCCACACCTATCAAATGGGTTCTTCGACTTTCACCCAATCTGGTTTACTCCATGAATCTATAATTCCTTCCACCTCATATCTCCCTCAAAATGAACTTGTGTCTTGCTTTCAAAATAATAAGTATTCCATTGGAAAAATGATTTTTCAAAATATGCACTCTCAAGGCAAAGGTTTAGGCTTATATGAAAAAGGCATCTTGGAACCCCTACATATCATAACAAATCCAAACTATCATGGCCTTCGCTACCAAGCTCAATATTTTGGTACTTCATCCATCCATTCCTAATTCCTCCATCTAAATCCAAATATCCACATTCCCCATCCTCTAAATCCATCTTAGGTCCTTATATTCGAAAGCCCAATCCTTCACCCCTTCCATCTATTTTAGGCCCTTGCATCCCAAACCCAAATCATTTATCCCTTCCATCCATCTTGGGTCCTTATAGCCCTCCATCCACTATCCACATCCCCACTATCTCAAAATCCTTTCATCCTATCATAAATCAAGATCAATCAAGGCACACATCCTTGAAATCTTTTCAACATCCTACCTACATCAACCCATCCATAAGATCTCCATATCATTCCTTTCCATCCACTAATCCCATTGCTCTTGGAAGCAATTTAAATGAAAATATAAAATGCATAAAGCCAAAAATCCACAAAAATCCAAGGATCAACATGTCCTCTCAAAAAGATGTCAAACCAAAGAAAAATATGATCCAAAAGATAAAAGCTAAATCCAAAATTCCACAAAGGCCTATCAAGAAAAAATCAAAGATAAAAACTATGTGGATTCCCTAGTTACTAATAGAAGCAATACATCTTAAATCTCAATAAAAACTGGCATCCAAATCTACTTCTCCACAAGCTTCCACCACTCCATCTAAATTCCCCCATATTTCAAATTATCCATTTTGGGCCCTTATCTCCCAAAATACACATCCACTTCTCCATTTAAATCTCAAAATATTAAATCCACTTCACTTCCACAACTCCACCACCTTTCAGGGTGTGTGCCAATATTAATCTTGCCAACATTTCCATCCATTCATCCCCCATTAATCCAAACCTTTACATAAAACCTTATCTTTTTCCATCATGCCATAATTCTACCAACATCTATGAGCATACCTCCAATTACCACAGTCCATTATAACACTTCTTCAAGGGATAGCATCTATGGAACTAAATTCTTGAGCCCTTCCACCATTTCCCTATCATGTATCCACTATTTCCCAAATCCACTTATCCACATCCTTATCCTCATCCTTTTCTATTCGTACTATTCCAAATATTCAAAAACCAATAAAAATGAAAAAAGTAAAGAGAAATAATTCGTCTAATGGTGAAAACCACTTCTTGTGGCACCTTGGACAAGTACCGTGATGGAAATTTGGAAAATAAGCATCGTGTGTAGACCCCATCCTCTTGCACTCTAACACTTGGGGGAAAGCTTCATCCATGCTAACCTACCTACAACACCCTATCGACATCCTCCACTATCCATCATCATATCTAAATCCATCCTCCCTTTTCCACCTTTTATCTTGACAAGGCTAAGGATCTTCAAGCATCATGTTTCCTATCTACCATCATTTTATCCACATCCCCCAATATCCTTCATCCAGTATTCCTCATCCTACCTCCATCCTCCCTTCCCTCCTTTGATCTTGATGAGGCTAGGATTGAAATATCTAAAACATTCCATCCTCCATAGCCACCATCTCTTATCCCTCGTCCTATATACCTCCCCCATCCTATCCAATGCATCCTCCCTTCCCTCCTTTGATCTTGATAAGGCTAGCAACAAAATATCTATGCATGCTTTGAACAATGATAGCCTTACTTCCTCCACCATCCATTTCATTTATGCACTATCCTTCCATCTCATGCACTCCTTATGTATTCCATCCATAATTGCACTCCTTTTAGCATAGGGAATCTTACTTCTTTAAAATATAGTCCTTGGAGCTCTCTCCTATCCATCCAATTAATCCTTTATCTCACATCTAAGCAATCCCTCCATCCATCTCTTACCAAACCTTGGTTCTCCCTTGTCATTGGATCTCATCCATTCCTCTATCTCCTAGATTCTAATAATCCCATTCTATCCAATCCATTTATCCTATATCCTGCATCCAATCTTATCCTATCTTAATCATCAAGTCTTTAATCTAATCCTATCCAATCCAGTTATCTTCTATCCTCCATCCAATCCAAAAATCTCGATCCAATTCATCCAATGCAATCAGTCCCAATCCATGCAATCCAATCTTGCAATCTAGCTCATCATCCAAAATCAATTTTTATTTTTGAGGTCAAAAATTTGACTAAAAAATCAGACTTTGTCAACTAGGGATTTTTCATAAATCCACTTTCTTGGAGCGAAAATGAGAGCGAACGAAAACAAGAGTGGCAAAGTAGGTGAAGTCAGGGAAGGCAAGCTTCCAAAACCTAGTGGTGAAGGGGAGATCCTCTGTTGTTTCTAACTCGGCTGAGGTTGATGGTGACACAAAAGATGATCTAGATGCATCTGGTGCTAAAGACTGGGCGAATGATTGGGGGGAGGAGGATGAACTTCTTGCTCTTTTTTGTATGGCTATGATTTCTCACCCTTTGTTGAGGATGGCGCTTAGGCAGTGTTGTTTGAGGATGAATCTTTTGAAGAAGAGGACGAGCTTTTTTTAGATATCCTCCTTGAAGCTTGAATGAAGGAGAAAGGGCGTGCTGAGGAGTTTTTGGTGGAAGCCCTTGTTGGAGATCCGTTTTTAGGGCTGCGTAAAGGGTTTCTCCTCCCTTCTTCTGAATCGACCCACAATAATGTGGATCTTGTGTTGCCCATTTCTTCTACTTAGGAAGAGATGAGGTCAATTAAATCTACTTGTGATGTGGATTTTTTTCAACTTGAATGTGATGAGGAGGGTGTTGTTTCTCCCCCTCCTATTGTTGTTCTTGTTTCGTCCTTGAGGGTTTCAAATGAAGCTTGTGTGATGGAGGTTGGTGGTGCTCTGAGCCTACAAATAAGTAATCTCTGTGTTGGGGAGAAGGGTGTTGTTTCTGCCCTTCCTGTTACTGTTCATATTTCGTCCTCGAGGGTTTCAAATGAACTTTGTGTGATGTAGGCTAGTGGTGCTCTAAGCTTGCAGATAAGTAATGTTTTTGTTGGGTCAAAGTTTGCTAAGGAGGTTGATAGTGTTGTTTCTTCACCTCTTGTTGTTCCTACATCTTCCACAAGGGTTTCTATTGAGGTTGTGATGAAAGGGTAGATTGAAATTGATATTTCTTGATTCTCTTATTGTTGAGTTGCCTACTTGGCTTAGGAACTCTTTTGTTGGGAGATTTTGTGGTTATTGTCACAACATAGGTTTTGTCAGAAGATGGGTGCTTCGGTTTTGGAAACTAAAAGGCGAGCTTGAGGTAACAACAATGTTGAATGAATTTTTCCTTTTTTCTTTTTCCAATATGGACGATTGCTCAAGGATTCTTCTAGATCTGGTCCTTGGTTTCTTGGAAAGAATGGCCTTTATCTTCAAAATTGGACTCCTTGTTTCAACACTATGAATGATTCCATGTTCAAACTTCTTGTTTGGGTTCGTTTACTAGTGCTTCCATTGGATTTTTGGAATGAAAATACTTTTATGACTATATCCAATTCATTTGGGCAATATTGTGTCACAGATAAGATGTTACATCCCACCCTAGTTTTCTAAAACTACTTTTCACTCTGTGGTAATTATTGATATAATCATGAGATCTTGAAAGCTATTTATGTTATGATGAAATTATGCAATGTTATGCTCTATATTTGAAAGGAATGATGATGGTTACTAGATTCTATTAATGTGATGAAATATTATGAAATGATTCTATTAATCTTTAGAGGAAATGTTAATGAAATTGCAATGATATGAACATGTTATAATGGTTTCCAGGCTAACTATTCATTCATGTTCTTGAGTGAAAATGCAGGAACAATCCAAACACCTCCAGAGAGAAAGAGGGGCAGTATCACCTAGGTGAAGGGTAAAATCAAGAATCCTCTAGCAACGCCATCTGAGCTTAGCATTGGTCAAGTATTGATTTCGTAAACCTAGAGCCTAGGGATGTCTTTAGCATGCTTGAAGGTAAGTTAACCTAAGGCAATTGAGTCTTGAGCATCCATTGTGTTTGGTGTGGCTATTGTAGGGTTTAATAGCTCTTGTTTTTATATAAATAAGTGAATATATGTGTGTCTGTGTGTGTGTGTGTGTGTGAGAGAGAGAGAGAGAGAGAGAGAGAGAGAGAGAATTGATAAGCATATGTATACATATACATATATATGCGTATATGGATGCATATGTATGTACGTAAGTGAAGATACGCATTGACGTACACATGTATACATTCACGTACGTATAGATAAGTATATGCATGCATAGATTTATTGCAATGGAAATTGGCACACATATATGTAAATTCATACATGTATTGAGCGTTGTATTATAAACGCTACTACGTGATGGTTATCATTATTGCATTACAAGTGGTTGTTGATCATTTTGATCACCTTTGAGTTCGTTATGGTATGGCAAATACGCTCGTTCGACGATATAACGATCTATGTGTCAACCTTGCTTATGATATCAATATTTCTTAAATGAGTATTATTTTTATTTTATATGTTATGAAAATTAAAACGGCTGCATAAGCCGTGAATTAAATGTTGTGAGCTCAACTCTTATTAAGAGAGGCGCAAATTATATTTGAGTTGCTCGACTCATTGATGAGGAGCTTAATTGAACTCTTTGGCGGCATAAATTCTTCTATATATATCATTGTTTAAATGTTTTTTTTGCAAGCCATAATTGCCCGCAACATAACATTATGAGGTGGCTGAAGTTTTATTATTTTAAATGCCTGGGAAGCCATGCGTGGCCGAGGATAAAAAGGCCACGATGGTGGCGCAAGCTCAAGCCTTGTGTATTTCAAGTTCTAACACGTCTAGAACCGTGATATTCTTTACGTGGAAATAGTGTGTAAACGGTTTTGATAACTGATTTTCTCCAACCCTATCTTGCATAGTGGTTCGATGGTTTTATTTTGGGGAAGTTATCAATCTGGAAGGGGATCTCACAACGAATTATTGGTAACCGCTTATGCCTTGTGGTTGGTAGAAGTGGTAGTTAGGGTAAATCGTTGGGGGTTATCGGGATTGTTAACCAAAAACCGATTCAGTTTGGATTATGATCTTTAACCATTTGCTCATTTTTTTGGAATACACGGGGAAGGAAAAGGGAGACAGGATAGTGCGCAACAGGAATATATAAGGGCAGTTAACTGTGGAAGAGATTCATCTTCTGCGTGCATTTCAAAGTGGCAGAAACAAGAGGTAGAGGGAGACGTTTTGTGGGGAAGGAAAACCAGATTGCTATGGCATAGCTTTGCAGAGCAAGAATAGTTTATTAAGCAGAATATTGCTTGCAATCATCTTGTCAAGCCCGTAAGCAGGCATGATTTTATTCTTCTTCTTCCTCTGTTCTTGTCTTGGTTAAGAAAGATTGAGAAAAGTTAATTAAAATCAGTTATGGGCTGATATAGCCGCGTGCCTCTTCTTATGTTGAAAGTTTAATGTTTTTTTAAAATCTATCTTGCTGAAGTAGTTCCTTGTCGTGGTTCCCATGAAAAGTCTGTTTCATTCAAGCCAGAAAGGGGCTTTCCTTATTGGAAATCTTCTTATTCAAAAGATTAACCTATGGCTGAGTTATGAACGCAGTCACTCATTGAATGTGAATTTCTTTCTTTAGTTGGTTGTAATTGATTTCAAGTGTAGTTCTAGAATGAACTCAAGTTTAATATAAGCTAAAGCATTGTATCTAGAGGGTTTTGTACCAAGTTTTGTACTATGTATTCAATACAGAATGAATTTTCTTGTTTTCTCTTTGGATAGATTTGGGAGATTGTGAGGGTTTCATGCAAACAAGACCTTACCCCTTTGATCTTGAATAGTTAATCTTTCTAGGGTTTAACTCCAAGTGGGAAATCATCCAAATGGAGGTATTATGTGTATGAAGTTTCTTTGCTACCTTTTGATTGGTTAGGACAAGTTTATTATCCATGTTGGCAAGTGAATGCCAAGAAGACTAACCATGGGAGTTGAAACCCTCTTGCACCTTTTTATGCCTTGAATTGGTGGCAGTTGCCAAGAACCGATAGTTATGTCAAGTAATTTGGGGTTTTGAGGGAAGTTTAACACTTTACCAACTCAGTTGAATTATGTCTAGAAAGGTAGGGATATGTCATGTAAAATTTCTTTGTGATTATCCAATGAGTGGAGCAGTCAGTTCCAGTTAACCCTAGGTCAAAAACATTATTCCAAGTCGAGTAGGGTGAGTGAACAAACAACTTCTCTCTTAATAGTGATTGTATTTATAATACAAATACTTTTACCAAAGAGAGTGTAGTTGTCTCTACATGTACTTGTCAGTTCACTGTGATCCAGATACTTAGCTAGTCAAAGATGTCATACATAGTTGGAAGGTTTCCCTAGTTGTACAAAGTTATTATTTAAGTAGGGCACAACACCAGAGCTCAGATGGTAGAACTAGGAAGGTCTTTCATTGTCTCTTTGTTGTTCTTTGCTGTCTATTTGTGTTTCATGCTCCATCCTTCTCATTGTACAAGGTTCGAGGCCCTTTCAAAACCTTGCTTACCTAATAAGAAACATAAAATTCAATTTATTTGTTTTGTTTTTAATTATTTATATATATATATTTCAACATTTTTTTTAGAATATTGATAATTATATATTTTTAATTTTATAGAACTAATAAATTATTTATAATTTTAGAATTAGTACATTACTTATAATCTTATATAAATATAATATTTTAAACACTATACCAAATATTTATGATCTTCATCAAGCAAAAATTGTCTAATTTATTAGTTATTATCAACTATATTTTCAGCCATGCTCTAAAGTAATTACAATAATCAATATTTGTTTATCTTTAAATAATTATTGTCAATTATATTTGAAACATTCATAGATCAACTAATCAATCTACAAAGTCAGTCTATTAACAAATCACTTGATCATCAATATTTAACAGATATTCATTATAAGAAACAAAATCAACTTCAACTACACTACATAAATCTTACTAGTAAATTCAACTTTCATAATACTAGTCATAGTTGTGCCTGATATGAATCAAACTTGGTCTCAAGGTTAGTTCTAATAATATTAATCTTCATCAACCTAGTAAAATCACAATACATATAGCTTGCAAAAACTTGTTGATCTTTTGTTGATTTTAAACTATTATATAACATTATAACAACTATTATATGACATAGTTCATCTATCAACTAACCAACAAAAATTATTGTTGCAATGCTACAAAGGCAAATATTGATCTTTATATGATACTTGTTTAAATTTTTTTTAAGACTGCAAATTGTAAAAGATTCCAACAATTGTATACTACCTTTTATAGATATTTATATTTTTAAGAATTCATTACTTATGTATATTTAAATTAGAAACATTACAAAATAAATATAATATTTTTATTAAAGTTATTTAATTTTTTTAGTTTTAACATGACATTTTTTTTTTAATTAAGAAAATGCAAGATACAAAACGTGACAAAATCTTTTGATTGGCTTGTATATAATGCTTCCACATTTTCTCGTGATTCTAATGTCATTTAGTCTATAATTTCATTTTTGACATTTAGTAAAGAATCGTTACACTTGGATTTGTCCCCTTTTATCTCGAAGTCTCTAAATTTTCTTCACTTTTAACATAGCATTTTTGAGTTATTCAAATTTAAAGAGGGTTGATATTTTTTTAATAGTGTTTATTAATATTATGTAACTTTCAATGGTTTGCAAATAGTTACTATAATTGTATAGTTGTATACCATATATTATAATGTTCATAAAAAAATATATATTTTAAAGAATAGTGGGTATATGATTATTTTCATAGACTTTAAAATAATAGAGGATATCCTACTAATTTCATAGTTCTTTTTAAAATTATTTATATTCATTCTATTTATGTTAACTAACTTTTTATTAGTCTATTTAAATATTTTTAAAAAAATATCGAGAATTCTTTCATTAATATTCATCTTTAGATATACATATTATTGTAATCATAATTATTTAACTAATTATTATTATTTGTACTTTCAAATCAATTAAAAGTTTATCTTTTTATCTATTTTAATTTTTTAATATTAATAAAAAATATAAAACTTATTACTTAATGAAAAATAATAATAAATTATTCATTTCAAAAATTATTAAATAAAAACATTAAAATCTTACTACAATCTTTTTGTAGATCAAAATAAGAATTATAACTTACATTTATCTCTTGTATACTCACATTATATTTTTTTATACCTTTCAAATTAATCTAAAAACATAACTATAATGAAAATAAATGTAAAAATTGATGATCAAATCAATTAATTTTTTTATTATTTTATTTCTATCTATTTTAATTTTCTAATATTAACAAATAAAATATACATATCATTTAATTGAAAATAAATAAAAATCATTTATTTAAATAATTATTAAACAAAACATTAAAATCTTATTAACAATCTTTACTTAAATAAAAAATAATTATTATAAATTAAAATTTTAAAAATACTAATTAGAGAGAGAGAAAGTGATTTGGGGAGGGAGCTTTGAGATGTGTGGAGGAGACGAAAAATCACTCTCCATCTTCGAACTCGGATTTGCACCATCTTTTGAAATTGATTTGTCCTCTTTTTTCCTTTTAGCTATGGAATAATTTTCATGAGGTTTGGGTCATTTTTGGGAGGGTTATGGTTAGGTATTTAGGTTTTTTTTTTTAAAATTGTTTTTGTTTAAAATTTGGTTTACTCTTTTTGAATTGATTTCATGTCCTTCCCCTCCTCTTCCCAGAGTATACCATTTGGTATTATTCTTAGCTCATGGGAATTTATGGAAGAAGATGTTATTGATAAAATAGAGAAGGATGGAGTTATTGATCAAGCAGGAGGAGCAATTAAGAAAATATCCTATGTGGAAGTGCTCAACGGTGATGAGAAGGTGGTTGTGCTGAAGGAAGCAAGGTTTAAAATTTAGGCTGATAGTGATGGAGGATTTAGTGGAGGTCAAAAAACCATAGGAGAAATGGGTAAGGTGCCTCATCCTTTGAAGTTCTTCATATGGAATCTTATCTTGATATGCTTTCTATTGTGTCCAAAGAAGAGTGTTGGCATTTCAATTCTCACCTTTGGAGTTCGGATTGGAAATGAATAGCTATGCACAGTTAGACTACTCTTCAAATTAGGAGGGGAAGCTCCCTCTTTGTTGATTATGCTTAAAAAGAAATACTAAACTAAATTGCCAATCTTTTTTATCTCAGCTGAGAGCACAAGGTTATAAAACTCTTTGCATCATAGCTGAGGTTTTCTCTAGTTTCGTAACTTCAACTACAACTAAGCCTACACTAAAGACGCTTCTAACTTCTCAAGTAAATTTAGAGCAAGATAGTTAGAAGTAAAAAAGGAATGATTGATAAACACAAACTTAAATAAACTCACTTTCAAAATACCCTCAAAGACTCATTGTACTTTTGAGATGTATGTTGAAATAAAGATTATGCAAGTTAAACGTATAAGACAATAACACTGAAACATTTTGGGACTGTGGATTAAAGCAAGGTAGGCATAAGATTTATTTCCTCAAATTCCAACATTTATAACACATCTGGGACAATAGATTGTAGCAAAAGTAGCCATACAATATACGATCAAACCGAATTATACTTGACAAAGTGAATAGATACTGAATAGAAAAGTTGCAGGAAAAATAGGCACAACAATTTATTATCACAACGATGGTTAAAAAAATAAATGGGAAAGGCTTCCCTTATTTATACACAAACAAAGAAGTAGGGAACCCTAAAATCTCCTTGTTTTAATAATCAGTCTTGCCAATATGCAAGCTTTATTTATAATTCTAAACAAAAGATAACTAACAGTTAACTAGAATGCTAATGTTAGTTAACTGATCTAACACTAAAGAAAGCTCAAACTATACAATAGATAACTCCAAAGAATAGACATGTATGAAAAGAGGACAAGTTAAACTCAGAAAAGACATCGAGTTAACTGCTAATTTAAATTCTATCATTGGAAAATGTTTCATGCTTCAACTGGCAGTTCACTCATCGACAACTTGAGCAACCATATCCTCCTAAAAGTTGTTAATTGCCTCTTCATCAGGAACACTGATACTCTTCAAAACAATGTACTATCTCTGCAACATCTCTTCACCATTCGCGACTACATTTAGAAATTCTTTTCTATTTCAGCTACCTCATCAAATCTTGTTGATAATGTTGCAACCTAATTCATCTGACAAGCACTGAGATCACCTTTAAAAATACTACAGACAAGACTTTGAAACTCCATCTGTACTTCATCGAGATCAATGTAAGTGTGATCTTCATGTTGATAATAACAAGGAATTTTTGACACAAACGTACTTACGAACTTGAGAACACTAGCAAATTTTTGTCTATACTCAGTGAATTTTGCAGATATTCCTTCGTAAGTTTTTACTTTGAAGAGATGTTCTCTCCAAGAAAAAAGCTTCTTCTTATGTTCTTCTGCAATAACTGAATCATAAGCTATTCTCAAGTCCGAAATGATGATCTCATATCTTGGCTTATTTTCTGCTATGTTCTACTCTGATTCCTGGATTCCTGAGCAAAGATCATGGGCATTGTACCTCAATTGGTACACCTTTGTGCAAGTATAAATCTTCCCCTAGTAATGAATTCTTCTACCCAATCTCTCAAATGTTTCCCATATATAACCAACTGACTTAGCTAATTCTGATTTGTACATGACTGTAGAATCAATGGAAGCAAAGCAGTGATGTGTGAAGTACCATGAAGTAGATTGGAAATGTATTGTCGTAGCTGTCGATTCTTAGCCTTGAGGGTTGCCTTGTTTTCTCCATCCTTGAGCACTCTATTCTTCAAGTTAACTGCTGCAACCTTAAAGAGACTCACATCAGTTTTCTAGTGCTTCTACTAAGATTGGCTTTGACCAATGTGAAGTCATCAATCTCAACCTCATTGGCATTCTTGTCTTCTGGTGATGTAGCAATCTCAATGACAACCTCATTATCAACATTCTTCTCTACGTGAACTTGCTTCTTGAGTTTCTTTTCTGATGTGTCGTAGTAGACATTATCAAACTTTGCAAAGTCCAACTGATAAGAAGGCTTTCTCCTCTTCCTGCCCAAGAGGTTCTCAAGTCAAGACAAAGGGTCTTTACTAACTTCTCTGGGAAAATTTGTTCCAGCTCTAGCCACTCTTGATGGATCAATTGGCCTTGAGACATTACGAACTAGTGAATCTACTTTTGAGTCTATGTGGATAGGAGAAAGCTACGGTGATGGTGAAAGAATAGGAGATGAAGGCTCTACCTCAACTTGTGATATTGCCTCAACTGGAACTTTTGGTGCATCTATTGATTGTTCCTTTCGATTCTCATTTTGCTTCATGCTCTTTGTATTTCCACTAATCTTAGCACCTTCAGGAGGATTGCTCGTTGCTTTAACTCTGGGTTTCCATCTCGAAGAGGAGGGTAGTGGTGGATGAACCACTGGTGGCTCTGCAATTGGAATGACTACCTTCTGTGTCCTCTTGCTACTCAAGAATAGTCTACTATTCTGGACAATCCGACTTGTTCTTTCCTTGATCGAGATGATCTCTTTAGCATACCAATCAATTGGTCGAAGTGGCTGCTGATCAACTTGATCTCTGGCATATGTGGGAAGTAGGAATTCTCCATCATCATCTAAAAAACCATCCACATCTTTTGATAAGAAATCAACAATATGATGAAGAGTAAGTCTATTGTAATCGCGCTTGCGCACTTCAAACTCATCTTCACAATTGACCCAAAAATCTTCCATTGTAGGTTTATGTGAATGATTCTGACCAAGACAAGCTGCCAAGAGACCTCAAGGGTCATATGAACACGTCTCTTTGAAAACCTTGAGATTAAGCTTTGACAGTTCATTGCTCATCAACTTAGCATCAACTATTGATTTGCAACTATATATGCTCATTTCAAATGGGAAACTGATGACAGACTTACAGTGTTTGTTACGCAAAAAGGTGTGCACTTGTGTTTGTTCTGCAAAAAGGTGTGCAATTCGTGTACTTTCCTTAAGAACTCCATGAATACTACCTTATATGTTGGATATCTAGGTAGCATGATTGGATCACGTGAGAAACCATATGCTCTAATGTAGGAGAAAGTGGGAAATTGGATAAACCAATCAGCCCAATCTTCCATTGCCAATTTGGCATCTACTGAAAACTGTATATGCGACTAATTGTCAAGATATTGCACTACATGCATCAAGAAAAGATCATTCACTCGCTTGAAATGTTTCTTTGACTTTGTAAACTCTAACTATGGGTAATGCTCATGCACATGCTAGATGCCCAGAGTTCCAATGGCATTCAAACCTCTAAACTTTCCTTGAAAGGCCATTAGATATACGAGGTATGATATTATGTGGAATTCATGGGCCTTGAAGAACCCTATCATCTAGTAGTGAAGAGTATCACTAAGCAATGAACTGGCCAGTTGTAGTGTTGTCTATTGTTGAGAATCTGAGACATGATGTAGAACATTCGAGGTTGAAACTTATGTTCTTCTGCTTGACCTGTGACTCAGTTGAGAAAAGTAATCAAGACTGTAATTTCATCCTTGAACTCTCCATGTCCTATGTTCTTTGTCAAAGTGTTTCGCTTCTCTTTCAGCCACCTTTGTGCAATAATTTTCTGGCACTGATCCTTTTGCACATTCCATTCCTTTTCACATTCTTTAGTTGATACAATAAAGTTATCCACACATGGTGGAATGGAAAAACATTTTTCAATGTCTCCCGGCCTAAGGCTGCAAACAACATGCCCATCCACTGATTGGATTTATTATGAAGTGGGATTGTAATGCTTGACACAAGCAATCACAAACTCAATGTTTTGCATTGCGATGGAAAAAGAAGTTGCTACTAGCAACCCAAAATGATCAAGATTCTTGATTGTAATGTTGTCTATGCCTTTCAAAGTGTTCAGATCAACCACTAGATGTACTTGATGCAAGTCGGTGTCAAATCTCTTCAAGAAATTGTGAGTCAAGACTGATTTGGTCCTGATTTCTATTGGAGAGAACTACATATTTGAAAACTTGATGATTGATTGTGAACACGACTATGTTCAAACAAGTTCTACACAAAAGTTGAAAACAACTTTGCTGATTTTTTCCTTCAAAAAGGCAGATTTTTTCAAAAAAAAATTGAGATATGGACCTTTTGTAGACAATGTCATTCTGAATAGACCTAGATCGTTTGTTTTTGAAAGAGCTTATTTTTTCAAGAACATGCAAGATTCCCTCAAAAGTAGAACTTGCGAAGCAATTTTTCTTAGAAAAATTTGAGGTTTTGATTTTGTGGAGAATCTCATTGTGAAGAGACCCAGATCGTCAGATTTTTGAAAAACTGAGTTTTTCCCAAAAAATTAGATCTAGAAAAGTGGAAGTTGCAAAAGCAATTTTTTTGAGAAAAGGTGAGGTCTGGGTTTTGTAGATAATCTTATTCTGAAGAAACCCAAATCATCAAATTTTGATTTTTTTTTAGGATTTCTCGAACATGCGTGATTTCCTAGAAAAGTGGAAGCTAAAGAAGCAATAGAAAAAAATTCCAATCTTGAAGAAGAATGAAAAAGAAATAGACCCAGATCGATGAAAGTTGAAAATTATGACCTCCTGTTTCTGAAAAATGATGCCCTGGAAAAATGGATTATGGAAAAGTATTCTTTTGTGCAAACTTAACTCGAATCTATGAAGAACTTTGAGAACGCCTTTCATTTTATCCTCCAAATCTTGTTGACAAGAAAAAAAATTTGTTTCTTCCTCTTGAAGCTAACCTGCAAAATAATGAAGAATGGACGCCCAAAGCCTCTTAAATAATGTTTGGAGGTGAAACAAACTCTTAACTTGTGAAAACCCTTAATTTAGGAGTCATCACGTGAAAATATCTATCTTCATTTACATCAACTTGAAGAATCCCTAAAAATAAGGCAGCCAAAGAATACATTCATGAAGATGTCTTCAAAAATTTCTAACTCAAGTTGACTTGGGCACCTTCCTTGAGATAAGGTGTCCAACTTTTGTAGTGTTAGAACAATTTTTTGAAATTTTGAAATTTTGCTTGATGAAATGCC
Organism: Sequoia sempervirens; assembly: GCA_007258455.2. Lineage (NCBI taxonomy): Eukaryota > Viridiplantae > Streptophyta > Pinopsida > Cupressales > Cupressaceae > Sequoia > Sequoia sempervirens. Next base: position 180,909,735 of record VDFB02105785.1, on the reverse strand, counting down.
TCCATTTGATCTTCGATTCCGAGCATCTAATAGATCCTATGAACTGGCCAACAGACTCATTGAAGAACATGATCAAATATGAGATGGATCTCCTGGAGGCTGCAAACCTTAATTTAAAGTGGTTTTGAGGGCTTGAAATCTTAGTTGCCCCTCGTTAAACATGGGTGCTTTTGCTTTCCAAACAACCATTTTTAATGATTTTCAACTTTTCCAATTTGTCTCCCATGCTTCGTTTCCTGTTTGATCTGCAATTCCCAGTGATTAATGAATCCAGTTGTCAGGTTGAGATATTCATTGGAAATCCTGAAGAATTATGAAAAAAATGACCCATTTTGCCAACCCTAAAAGCTAGTTCTGAGGGCTCAAAACCATTGGCACTCTTAGATGATTGGGGCACCAATGTGTGCCAAAGATAGAAAATTTTGATGTTTTTTATAATTTTCAATTTCTCCCTTTGACAAAACACCTTAGTTTGATCCACAATTCTGGTCATTTGATTAATCTTGAGAACTTGTTGATGGATTCGTAGGAGATCCTGATCAAATTTGAGAAGGACCTCTTGGAAGTCATGAAACCTAAAAAATTGCATTTGATGGCTCAAAATGTTGGGCACCCCTGGCTAGCAAGGGCACTTTTTTTCACGAGAGTCAAATTTTGAGTTTCTTGAATTTCCTTTGAGTTTCTTAAATTTCTGTTTGATCTTCGTTTCTGGACATTTTATAGATCCCGTGAACTAGATGCTAGACTCATTGGAAAGCTTGCTAAAATCTAGAAAGAACTCATTTGAAGCTACAAACCCTAAAAAGTGTTTCTAACCCTTGAAATCTTCGGCACCCTTGGCCAACAGGGGTGCTTTTCTGCTCTAGACAACCATTTTCTGATGATTTTTCACTTTCCTCGCTAGTCGTTTTGCATGTTCGTAGAGTGTGTTGATTGTTGCTATTGCTGACATGATTGCATTCATCATTGTACATGCACGATCAACCGAAGTGAGAAAAATGACAAGGCATTGACTGTCAGCCACCCCCCTTCAAATAAGGTGCTTTTCTTTTCTAGTGTTAGAATTTTTTTGAAGATTTTCAGTATTTTTAGATTCCCCTCCTTCATTCACCATTTTTTGAGCATCTTTTGTTGTAGATTGTTCTGTGCAGTGTTTGAGACTTTGATTCTGATACCTGGCAGCTGGCCATCCTCCATTGATAACCTTGAAGGTCCTAACTTTTCTTCTAAAAAAGTGAAATAGACCCACCAAAGAAAAATGGACTTTTTGACAATTCTATCTTGACTAGTGTGATAGTGACATAAAATCAACCAATCAAAATCAATTTGAGCTATTTCTACGAAGATTCAAATTTTAGGGTTTTTTTCTAAGAATAGGGCCTGACATGTAAAACTTCAAAATTCTCCAAAATTTTGTGAGCATCCTTTTGACAATAAACCTAGAAAAACCCTTATGCTTCGTTGATTTTCAAAAATTTCTAAAAATAGAAATATTGTTAGTTTTAGAAAATTTGTCCTTTTTGATTTTTGACGACAATTTTACAAGATTTTGACCAATTTTCCAAAATGCCTTAATGAAGCGAAAAAATTAATTTTGGGTACAACAAAGAGAATAGATTGAAAAATGTAGGGTTGGGTTTTTTCTTTTTCTTATATTTTTGTGCTACGATGGATACTAAAAATATTCCATTGTGGATTTTTTTTTAAAAATGGTTGTTGAATATTGGGGAAGAAGTTAGGGTTGTATGTTTTTTTTGCAAAATGATTTAAAAAGGTTTATTTGTGGTTTTTTAAAGAATCATACTATGGAAAAAGAGTATTGAATAAGGAATATTAGAATGTTGAAAAATCTATCTTTAAATTGTGTCTTGGTCTCTAGGAATTGTTAATGAAGAAATTTTAGCTTGCACTATTCCTAAGAGGGTGATGTTAGAAAACCTCCCACCTCAATTTTGGGTGTTTATCCCCTAGTTGTTATATCCTATTGGTAAAGTGTTGAAAATAGAGAAAACCAAGACAACATTGCCTCACATGGATGCAAGGATCCTAGTTTCATTGCTAACCATAATTGATTTTTGAGAAGAAATTATAGGTGGAAATTACCCTACCATTCTAAGGGGCGTTGGGATTCAATCAATTGCCTTCCATCTTCTGGTAGTGAGATATGAGAACAAATTCTGTTCAACCCATAGTTGAGACAACTTTTGCCACTTTTCCTTTGAAACCCAGCCATAAAGAACTCGAATAGGTAAGGGAGGGATTTGGTGAACGAACGAGATGATTTGTCCCAAACACTCAATTGAGTGCTTCATTCATCAAGGCTCTCAATTCTCGCAGGTCCCCCGCTTTATCTTCCTCTCACCTGGGTGGGTGGTTAAGGCTCCCCACTATGGAATAGCCTTGAGGGAATGAGTTATTCATCGTGTGAGATCTCGTTCCATCGGATTCACTCGTTTCTCCTCAAATTGACCCTAGGGGGGGCATTAAAATATGAGTAGCTATATTGTGAATTGAAAATTAGAAGTTTTGGGTCATCTTAATGCTTGTTTTCTTTGTAAATGTGAAGGGCAGAAAAAAAAGACTATCCCACGATTAAAAGATTAATAGTAATTTTAGTCCTGAATTTAGAGAAAAATATAAAGAGCCTAAGATATATACTGACTCTAATGAAGAAAATAGAGATACTTGTAATTCTAAAGATGTTGATGTAGAAAAGAATTGTGATAAGGTGAGTCTGCTAATTTGGAGTTAAATAATTTAGAGACTATTGTAGCATAATAAATTGTCAACCTTGACAAGTTTACACTATGTCTAGCTCCCCCTTATGTGCTTGGTCCTAATTGTGCTAATTATTTTCTCTTTCTATTGTTGTTTTGGGAAAATTAGAATAAAATTAGGAATTAAAATAATTATTTATTTAACAACTCAAATTTCAAAATAGGTTTGGTCTAGTGTGAATTCGCCCTTGACCAACCTATTTTGGCCCAATTTTTAATATTTTATTGTCGGCATTTTTATGTTTGTAAATTCAAATTCATTTGTCAGTTTTTCATAATTAATTTTGCGGGAAACGAAGAAACGTATATAAATATAAGTCTTTTTCACCATTTGAAAACTAGAAGAAGGCAACCTAATGAAATTTTGATCAATTGAGCATCCTAAAAGAGAAATCAAGAGTAGAATTAGTAGCATTTTCATCAATCAATATTTACATTAGAAATGCATCATCAAGTTCATAAGTAAGCTTGTTTTATGTTTCATGTTCATTGTTTTGTGAGTACTAACACTTGCAAGACCTTCAATCAAGTATCAATTCCTCCTTGCATGAGATGAGTACCATGACTTTAGTCCATCAAGGAAATCAGATCTAAGTGGTAAGTTGCAACACTTGTGATTTATCATTTGTTTTATCCATTTGTCTCTTCCCAATTGAGGGTAAGCGCTCTTTACCCAACATCATCATGGTTGTTGTGGTGTTGGAAACACCAAAATGGTGTTTGACTTAGGCAAGCCCCTATACAGTGCAACCCTTTCTCTCCTTTTATGTTTGTAGGTGGTAGATTTGAAGTGGATTTGGAGAAGATTGAAGACTCAACATCAAGATCAAGCATTCAAGCATATTCATTCATCAAATTAGGGCAAGAAGAATTATTCATCAACAAAAGAAGTTATGAAGCTAAGTCTGGCAGGGGAACACCTAAAAATTGTAACCTACTGATACCTATTTAGAGATTCTAGAAATCTTAATTTCTTAGTGAAGGGAAAATTTTCCCCTGACCAGTCAAGTTCAACCTAGATTTTGAATGTTAGGTTCCTCTGTATCTCTACTCTGCTTTTTTGTCATCAATTTATGTGCAGTAGTCCTGTACTTTTCTGTATTCACATCAGTTTTTTGTAATTGCATAGTTGACCTAGTTTTACATTTACAAAATCAAATCAATTTAGTTCCTAAGAAATAAAATCAACTCCCCCATCAAAAAGAGGACCAAAGCCTTAGTCAACTATTCAAGCTCTTCCTTGAGGAAAGTAGCCAAGTGGTCTTATATGATCAATTTTGTGTCCTCCTAATGTGATGTAAGCAGAAATGTGTGATTTAGACCCTAGCTCCCTTTTCCCACACCACAACTATTAATATGGAAATTACAACCCTATTGTCTATTAAAACCATATGAAAAATGCCCAAGAACTTGTTTTAGATAGAATAAAAGAAAGATTTATGACTAATAAAAGGAAAACGGGCAAGAACCTTCTTTACAAAATGATACTGATAGTTCTTTTCCACTAGAGTCATAGAGGGGTGATAAGAAGATTCCAAATGAAAACAATTTGGAAAGTACAATAATGGAAACAATGTTGTGGATAATCCTCTTTTCCTTAGTGATGAGGATGGACATTTGGATGTTGAGAAAAAAGAATTCAAGAAAGAGGAGGAAAAAAGAAAATAATTGAGTAGAGATGAAAGTGGCCTTATAGAAAAGAAAAAGGGAAAGGAAGAAAAGATTCCAAAGTGTTTTGAAAGATGGTATAGAAATTAGAAAATTCCTAATCCTTCTAATGAAGCTAAAAATCATTAGCTAGAATGTTAGGGGATTGGAATCCCTTGACAGGAAATATATTATTAGAAATTTTTGTTGTATGATCAACTCTTCAAATTTTTTATTCCTTCAAGAAGTCAAGGCTATCAATTTTCAGTTAGAGACAAACTTGAAATTTATATGGGAAGATACTCTACAGTTTAATAGTAACCATGATAAAGGAAGAGGAGGCTTTGTAATCCTAGTTAGTAATAAATGGGCCAATTATATCAAATATTTTGGTTGCTCTCATTGTAGTAGAACTGTATGGGTCATAATTAAAAACAAGAATATGAAATTTGGAGTTTTCTCAATCTATGTTGCTAATGAGTATAGAGATAGAGTTGAATTATGGAAGTGGTTGAATAATCTCCCTAAAATTCCTTGGATTGTGGGAGGTGACTTTAATATGACTGCATTGAAAGAGGACAAATGTGGTGGCAATGATATGTCTTGGAAGGGTAATGAGCATTTTTTTTGGAATAAAATGGAAAGAAGCTTGAAGCTTTTTTATCCTCTTGATAATGGGAAGAACAATAGTAAGAGAATTTGGTTTACTTGGTGTAATTTCCATAAGGAAGGGAAAATAACTTATTTTAGGTTGGATAAATTTTATGCCCACAATGAATAGTTCATATTTGATCCATTTAATAATTATAATAGTGTGAAAGTTCGCCCTTGCACTATCTTCGACCATCATCCCATTGAAGCTAATATTAGAGTTCTTGATAATAGACGTTCTAATATGTTGAGAAGGACTAATTATTTTAAGCTTAATATAGGACTTCTTAAAAATGAAAATGCAATAATGGCATTTTTACACTAAGGGAGATCAATAGGAAGATGTTCAGTGGGTTATCTCATATTGAAAAATGGAATAAAAAAATTTCATAGCTAGAAAATTCTTTTGCAAACTATTGGTAAGAAGATGGCTCTAGATAATACAAGAGTTGAAAATAAGTTGAATGAGGATCTTTCCTCTATTGATGATTTTCAAAATAATCCTAATAATGAGAATCTATTAGACCCAATGGCTACCATTAAACAAAATATAAGATGTGTGCAGGAAAAGAAAATTCAGGGGTTGAAAATCATATCTAAGATGAATTGGCTCAAAGTTGGGGATCCAAGATCTTGAATTTTCTTTAATTTTATCAAAATAAAATACAACAAAGAGGCACTTGGATCAATTTGGGTTAATAATATTTGATGAGCACACACTTATACTGAGAGGGGGGATGGGGGAGTTAATCAGTATAAGACAATTCTTCATTTTTTAAACTAACAACCACAATAATGTCAATTGCACAATATCATTCACAAAAGATCCAACAATTACATGCAACACAAGAAGAACGCACAATTTACATGGAAACACTTATGGGAGAAAACCACGACAAGATATTGCTTTTTATATAATCTCTTTTACAATCTTTGTAGGCACCAACCTACAAGAGACAACAATCCCCTCTTATACAATTTGTGAGCACCAACCCATTGGAGACACCAATCCCCACTTGTAGAATTTGTAGGCACCAACCCACTGGAGACACCAATCCCCACAACTGAGCACCAACTCAGTAAGAGACACCAATCTCTTTGATATGAGGCACCAATCTCATCTCGTCAATATGGGGCATTGACCTCTCCAATATGAGGCAACCTCTTCAATAGAATCTTGTCTTCTTGAGAATAACTCTTCTTTAAAAATAGCCTTTAATGATCTCTTTTATATTCTCTCCTCAAAATCTTCACACATAAATATGCATATATTCTCTTCTTAAATATTCATACACAAATTTGCATATATTGTTCTTCTTAAATCTTCTTGTTCTTGAATGATATATCTTTGTGTCTCACACACTTCCCTTCTTCACAAATCTGCTTGTATGATATTATATTTATTCCA
>VDFB02105785.1:180853004-180903152 GCA_007258455.2 Sequoia sempervirens | reverse complement strand
GTTGCTCACTTCTTTTTTTAAGGTTAATGCTCACATTGTTTGTTTTGTTTTTGAGTGAGTGGTGTGTATGCTCTCCTCTTGCACCTTTGTGTGATCTTGAGAATCAAAACCATCACTTACTATTTTCTTTGTTTTTCATTGTTATCTCAAGGACCCAACGTGTGTATGCTCTCCCCTTGCACTTCATGTGATCTTGGGTGACAAAAAAAACTTGGGTAATTCATTTTATGAGGTCTTCCTAGGGATTTCATCACCCTAGGGGACAACCTCAACTCCTGTGTTCCATCGAAGTATAAAGAGCAGGAGGTGAATCGAAAGTCATCTCTCTTGGAAGTGGAATCTTGTCAATTTGGGCTAAGCCTCCAATAACTTTTTACCTTGAAGAAGTGAAGGTGGAGAGTGGGTTACCCTCTCCTCTCAATTGTTGTAATGCCCCGCCATGCAACCCTATAGGAAGTTGCAATTCATTACTTAAACGTACCAATTTTTTATTTATTTTTGTTTAAGTACAAATAACATGTAAAATGAATACATGTTGCCAACAACCTCTAAGGCCACGAGACAAAGATTACTTAAAAACCCAAACAACAATTAACATCAACATAAACCAAAACATTAATCGCTTACAGAATTAAGATTACATACATCCCATACAAGATAAATTACAACAAGGATGATAAATACCTCAAGGTTCCAATTAACAACATTTAAACAATAAGATTACAACACTCATTCCCCGAATGAGGTAAATTCAATAATCATGATTACAATTTACAAACTCCACCTCAATAACAAATGAGGGGGTAATAAAATACAATAAGAACCTGAGAGAACAAGACATGAGAAGAAACTAATTCCCACGAGCTCTCCCACTGGAAATCACAACCACACGAACAAGAAGAAGAGCCAACAAAAAAGAATGCACGCCACCCGACCACGTGGAACCCAAAGGCCCCACTCCCTCCATGCTAGGAGATAGTAACAAGAATTTCCTAGACAAGACCATCTACCACTAGACACAGGCTAACACAAAAATTGAACTACAAACAAGAACATATTCCACATCATTTAACATCATGGTTACAATGCTTCCAAAGTACAAAATTGAGTACAGTCACTGTACAAAATAAACCAATGGTGTTCTTCCTAGGTCTCGGCCCCCCCTCTAGGGATATCCTGGTAACCTCTCATGAACCCGACGCCATATGCACACCAGAGCGGAATCGGTTATCTTTCGAGAATACAAGATAACAATCTTGCCATTCCAGGCCTTCCCGGCTCATCTCAAGTCTCGTACAAGCCCTTGAGCCAATGAGCGAGGCATAATTATCTTATTAATGTTCAAAGCTACTCTCTCCCTAGTAAGTTATTTAATTTTCATTTAATTAACTTACTCTCACACGAGTTATCCTGGAACCACTTTGGGCCCGGCGCTCGTTTGAAAGCCACTCCCCTATCGACAACACATAACTCAACCACATGCCAAGGGTAGACAATGCACTAACACTTATCACAAATAATCAATACACTTCAATAGGTAACACATCACTACGGATGTCCAAAATTGAAACCAAAGCGTGCATTACCCAAGGCTAACACAAGGTTGACTAACATAATGACAACCCACATAAAGAACTGATAACAAGACTCAACCTTAAACCATAAGGTCACACAACCCGTTCATAGTAACTTGGTTCCTTTTGAAGCATATCTCATGCACTACCCAAGAGAGACAATAACAAAACACAAGAGACATAACATCACTTCAAGATAACACAACTGGAAGGCTTACATAAACAAATAACTCCAAAAGAATAAACAACTCAATCAAGGGTTCCCTAACCTCTGGAAACCAAACTTAGTACAACCAAAGTACACTCACAAATATACAATCATACGATATTGCCCATACACCGAGAATGAATGAAAACACCACTATAAAACATTCTAAGCAGCTAAATAAGCTAATATTAGGATTTCTTAAATCCAAGTCACGTGAGGACACCTTGCAAGTAATCAATTTAAATGATTACCATTCTCTGCAAATTCTCAAAAGTAAATCAAATCACATTTTTACACTAAAATAACAAATCAGAAATTTGAACAAGCGAATAGATCTGAAATGATCTCATTCAAAGAATTCATATGCATTTTCTATCGTTCCCTATTATAATATGAAATATTATTCTCAAAAATCCACTTTTAAACAAAGTCCAATTTTCACAATTATCCAGGTTCCACCATTGATGAAGTATGAAAAAGCTTAAAATTTAAAATTCAAAAATAAAATAATGTAAGAATACCCTTTTGATTCAAAAGTGCCCAACAACACACTTTTAACATAAAAACACCAATCAATTTTAAACAAATTTTCACAAATATCCAGGTTCCACCATTGATGAAGTATGAAAAAGCTTAAAATTTAAAATTCAAAAATAAAATAATGTAAGAATACCCTTTTGATTCAAAAGTGCCCAACAACACACTTTTAACATAAAAACACCAATCAATTTTAAACAAATTTTCACAAATATCCAGGTTCCACCATTGATGAAGTATGAAAAAGCTTAAAATTTAAAATTCAAAAATAAAATAATGTAAGAATACCCTTTTGATTCAAAAGTGCCCATCAACACACTTTTAACATAAAAACACCAATTAAAGCCTCTAATTAAAAATTGGGCATGGTAACCTTGTATTTGGAAAAATTCTCAAAAATTTCTCAAAATAAATTCTACACTATCAGCTTGATTCAAATAAAATACATGAAAGGATTCCAACATACTACCAATACAATTAGAATCATTCAAACCATTTAAGATCAAGTAAATATGAAGAAATGATAAAATACCTCCATTCCCAAGCAAGAAATTTAAATGAGAGGATGTTTGCACATAAGCAACAAGAGCACGTAAGATCACAGCCATCACTTCCTTTCCCCATTCCTATCCAAATGCAGTTGATCCCATGCAATTTCATGCCCAATTGCTCCCACAATGAACAAATCAATTTTCCTTCAAAAAGAGGGTTTTCTTTTCCCTCACATTTTCTCTCCAAAAATTATGTTATCCAAATTTAGTCAACTCCCCTAAAAATATCTTTTCCACCCAAAGTTATTGCATTTTGAAGATATTTTGAATTTTAAATAACTCAAAACAAAATTCCAATTTCTAAATAGAATTCAACATATTTTAAAACCTTCCTTTCACACAAACTAATTTAAATCTTTTAACACTTTTAATTCAAGGAATAACTTAATCAATTCCACACAATTAATTTAATTAATCAATAAAATAAATCTAATCCAAGATTAGATTATTTTATTAATTAAATTAAATTAATTAATAAAGTAAATAACATTCTTAGCATTACAACCAAATAAATTTAATCAACAGTTAAGCAACCTAAGCCATTTAACTTGAATTTAATTAAAGACCAAGGTGATCAGGGCAACATGAAACAACCAAACCCGACTACAACCCGACGACACACGGTGACTAGGGTAACGGCTTGACACAGAAAACCTAGCTACTATCTCCCAATTAATTTTCGTTGGTCAATGGACACGCTAAAACCTAGAAACCAGGTGGAGTCGATGTCATGTACCTGCCAACCTGCAACAAAGAGCATGTCGAACGTGCATATATACATAATATGATCAATCAAACCGTGAAGAGGAAATCTCAGAATCGTAGGGCACTCGCAAGCGAGTGATACAATCTTGTCCCCTTCACCAATACAATATCACTAACTGACGCATCTAACATCAATAACATGATCATCAGCATAAAACATCGTTAAATCAAATATCTTCTAAGTTAATCCAAAACATGCCATAAGGGTAACATTAGGATAACATCACATCGAAATATAACATCCACATTGTATAACAATTGCAATCAAAAGCAACCTAGTTCCAAAGTCAAAGCATAATCAAACACAACCACTACAAAGAAAACACTGTCGATCAAAGAGCCAAAACGGAGGGGTGTTACAATTGTTTAACATTATTCTCTTTCATCTACAGATTGGGCCTCATGTACCCTTGAGGTATTTAGAGGACTTAAGTTAGCAACCTTGTTCATCCTAGTTTAAGACCTTTTCATTCATTGCTAAGTGTGGTGCACGGTACAATATCATGCTTGAAGTTACCATGTATCTCGTTTAGTAGAGATAGAAGCTCTTTGGGCAAGGTCTTAGGACCTCCAAATAAAGGGAAAAGGTGAGCCCTTATGCCACTAGATTCCTATCTATTGACTCTTGAAAGATAAGTGCCTTGCACTAATCTTGAGGTACTAGCCTTTTGTTGGTGGGCCCATATTAAGTTAACATTCCCACTTGAATAATAATAGGTTTGTGCAAGTTCTTAGTGTGTTTTCTTGTGCTAAACTAGTGCATACCTATCTTCCAAATATTCCTCAAGCCACTTTGTTTGTTTTTGCATTTTCAAATATCCTTCTGTAAGAACACTTCGTGCCCTAGTTTTTTTGTGGTTTTTCTTGTTTTATGTTTTTTGTGAGTTTTTGAGGGTTTTTCTATTTTTTTGTAATTTTTGTAAAATAAAGAAAAATGTTGGAAATTAAATGCAAGGAAATAACAATAAACCAAAGATAGCAACACTCTAATACTTGGCTTTATTGAATATGTGCAAAGAGGATTGATTTACAAGCATACCCGAAAAATTTGAGAAATAGCCATGGCTACCAGGACATTACAGTCAAAAAGCACCTTCACAAAATAATTTGATTCTTCTTTAATATGTTGCCTTTTTCCTCCAAAATGATACGGCTGGGATCTGCAGGCCTAGGCGCCCCTTCACAAATTTATTCTGATTTTTTTTGTGCCCTCCTAAGTTGAAATCGCCCTTGTCACTAAATCGCCCTTGCTGCTGCAAATAGGGCTACAAACTAAAAAATTGTTCCTCCTTGAATGAAGACTCAGTAATCATGAATGGCTACAAGGAAGAAGCGGTATAAATCTCTAAATTTAATGACTGATGTTTGCACTCAAACCCTTTGATTATCTCCTCCAATCTGCTCAAATAGAACACCTATATGATGCCCTCCTGTATGCCAAATTCATTAGATATTCTACTACTTCAAAAGGCTGCAACAATGGAGAGTTAACATTCTCCAATGGTCGACTAATTCAAAAACCCTCGAATTCCTCTCTCAGACATAAATTCATCAACTCCAAAATGCTCAATCGAATGAATGCAAAAAGACTCCAAAGTAAGAATATATAGCCCTCTTGAGAAAGTCGAATTTCCTCAAAAAGCACTTTTAATAACATTAAATGTTATAGTTGTCAATCAAATTGCACCTGAACACTTGAATAGTTAAATTTAGCAATCTGTTGAAACATGGAATGATCCTCAGGCCTGTGTGTTGCCTAATTTTGAGAACTCCAGAGAGGGTTGGTTCTCTAATGAAAACCTCCTAAAACTAACTAACTTGGATGGAAAAGAGATAGAAAGCTTGCTTGAATTGAAATCCTAAAGCTAAGGAGGTGATTGCACCAAAATTATGTGATTCTATTCGCTATCCTAAACCTATAATTAGCTGCAATAAAGTCCTAAATTTATCTCACAATTCAATTAAGATCATGAAATTTATCAATATTTCACATGAAGGTTTGAAGTTTCAATGTTTGTAAGAGGAAAACAAGATTTCCACATATACAAATGATTGCAATCTTTGTTAAACACAACATGCAACCTGAATTATAACATGAAATCTTCTTGTTTTTTAAAGCATCAATGAGACCAAACAAAGGATTCAAGATAAAATCACAATGTTTAAATCAAATCATTCATATGACAATAAAACTCAAGAAAGTATTGAGAAGGAAACACTATACTGAAAACTCTATTACAATGCTTGAATAAAAAAAATGTTGAGTTACAATGCCTCACTGCTGTATGTGTAAGCAAGAAAAAAGAAATCCCATGAAAAAGATAAACTTTTTCAATATATACAATGAGAATGAATGCACTTCAAAGTGCATGAACAAGCAACTGAAAGTCAATTTCAGTGAGAAAGTGATAATTCCAAAGTGAAATTCAAGCAGAAGTAAAAATCCCTGAAAATAAGGTTCAAACTCATGCAAAAATGAGTGAACTCAGTCTCAAACTCGTAGTCATAATGCATGCAACTGATCTGCAACTCAAACTAAACTGGAAATCCCTGAAAAGGTGGGCTAAAGCGTGCAAAACTGTCTCATTCTTGTCAATTCGCCCATGCACATTGGAACTCCATCTTCATGTCTAAGTCTTCAGTTAAGTCTGATATGAAACTGAAGTAAAGTAGTAACTCAACTTTACATAACATTCTTTATTTGCATTTAAAAATCATGAATTAATTAAATGTTTTATAATGTATCATTTAATTAATTCATTTACATTGAATTAATGCAAATCAATTTGAAAAGAATAAAGCTAACTTAGAAAGTATATCTCTCCACTTCACGACCTTCAAACTCCATATGTCATACTTAGCATATATTTTGCACTCTTCACTTAAATAAATATCAGCCGATCATGCACATTATACTTGGCATTATGTTAACTCCTCATAATAATTGACTATCATTAGCAAACATAAAAGGTCGACCACACTTTGCTAGGCTCATTGACTTAAAAGTCATGGCCATGGGGAAAATTAAAGAACATAATGATTTACAAAATGATTTTTTCAAATCCAAAAGATAGTAAAAAAGACAACCATCTACCCATGAAGAAAAAGAAATAAGGAACCCTAAAAATCATTATTTTTTTCTGACTTTGGAGAAGCTTCATGAAGACGTTGTCGGCTGCCATGGAGTAGGGTTTGAAGTTCTGAGAACCATTTTGAAGCTCAAACCATGTTCTTTATGCTCTTTTCTGATGATTGACATGTGAACCCTGTAGGAGAAGCATGGTAAGTCTTCCTTTTGATAGAAATCTGGACTTCCTTTCTAATTTCGAAGCTATTCTCTGGTTCATTGGCCACGACCATGGCCATATTATGATATACCTTTTACTCACTTCTATCCTCTGTTAATATTGTCATGTATTCTGGCCGACATGAGAGTTTTTCCTAAAGCTTATCACTGCGGGCTTTGAGTGTATTCTCACACAAATTTTGAAGATACTTAGACTAGAACCTGAGTAAGTCTTGAACTATCTATGACTTTCATTCCTATTTCATTGTGAAAAGGCTCGATTTTGAGCTAATTTACATGCTCAATAATAAACATTTCATCTCTCCAAGCCTTTATGAAGGAAATAAAAGAATCTCTACTTCATGGAGGTTGTGGTTGTAATAGATATTCTATATTTTTTTGTTAAACTCTTTGTGCATTGAGGCCTAGATTATCACTTCTCTCATCTAGGTATTATGTGTTTGAATGAAAAAATAAAAGAAACCCTGTGGTTGACCTTTCTTGTGCATGACCAAACTGTAGCATAAAATCTTGATTTACCTATATTTACCCTTGTATTTGATACTTAAATTTTGTCGTTTCTTAGAAAGAATGAACATGGTTCCTTTCCATTCATGCAAAAAACCTTAAGGGTTTAGTTTCTTTGTCATGGCCACCATAACATTTATCAGAAATTTCTATTTAACTTTTCATGCTTGAAATTCTGTAAATTCTTCCACGGGTTGCTTTTCTGACTCTTGGTCATGGTGTAAGCAGTCTTCATCTAGGTATTCGTAATTTATTTTGATTTTACTGTGGAATAACTAAGCATTACTCCAACTCATCGAGAATATAGATCTATTCTTTTCTTGAAAGAAATTCATACTTTCCTGTGCATTCCTTATTCTTCTGTTGAGCTCCACAACTCACCATTGTTACTTCGATGCTTCCATAAAAAATACCCATGTGGGTAATATTCATCAAATAGAAACTTGATTAAATGATATTGCAGCACCATTTCAACTTTGCATTTATGTTGACGTCCATTTTATGAGTCACTGCTCTCCAATACATTTGGTAAATACATTTGATATTCGACTTTTGACTACTCACTTTAGTGCTTTACGTTGGTACTATAGGACAATAATTCCACTTCACAGCTATGAGCCTTGTAATGACCTCAATAGCTTCTTTACTCCTTCTATATATCAAACCATGAAGCGTTGTTATAGCAGTAAGACTGTACTTTCAGCTTCGAATATACTTTCATTCATTATCAATACCAATTAAGCTATACTTACTGCTGCTATCATGACTGTTGTAAGATCATATAATTGCGATATCATTGTCATTTGATAAAGATTTAAATTAATAGCTGGTTGTCCTCCTTAGTTATTACACTCTTATTATCTTGATGTTCATGGAATACAAATCTGTTTCTGTTGTGATTTGGCTACTATCCTTTGGCTTTTTGAAACATGTATGCACATCTACTTTAATCATCTTTGTATTAGCATTCTTATTCTTGCCAGATCTAGTTCCTCCATTCATTTTTCATTAATATTTTGCTGCTGCTTATAATGCACACCTGTAGCACATAGTTTCCTTGCAAGGTTGTCTGCTTCAAGCATATATGCTTTACTTTGAAATTAATGTTGTTCATTTTTGCTATCAACATGGCAGTCCTGTAGCATACATTCTGAAACTTCAAATCATGTTTCTATGACCTTGTTAACTCCTTTTGAAATAAGAGCAGATGTGGACTTGCCCTGCATAATGATGCTATTATGGATTATTCTGTTGTGTCTCTTGAATGTCTGAATGGACTATGCTGCTCTGATATTGAAAGAAACAATTTAATTGCTTATTGTCTTGCTCTCCCTTTAGCGTAAGGGATCAATGCCTCATCAAAATGTAAATATGACTGAAAGGCAGAACCAAAACAAATGATATGTAATCAATGCTCTCTTAATATATTTCTTGAATTGTTCCTTGAATGATGAGCAAAAGATAATTGCTTAAACTGTCTTCACCAGCTGAATTAGACTTCTTTTATTGTTTGATATTGGTCTACAACAGTCCTGTTTGATAACTGTAACACTTGATAACTCTCATGTAATAATGTGAATGAGAGGTGTCATCTTTATGATATGTCGAGCTCTACCCTTGTGGGAGCCCATTTCACTCCACATATCTGATGAAAATAATCATGAACATGATGAACCTGTTCCTGCATACTGAAACAAACAAGTTATCAAAATAAAAGAAGCTGAAAGCTTCCATTGAGTTATGTTTCTCTTGATTGTCAACCTTTCATCTGATGAATGCTTGATTTAATACAAATTACATTCCTATTGGTAGCGTAGGTGTACCTTGGCACAATGTAATTCATCATTGTTTAGAGTACACCTCTAACAAAATTTCCTTTATAATTTTGCAGGTTCATGGAGTGAGGAAACGAGGCTGCAACAGCTTGGAGATGCGACGACTGAAGGTACCGACGAAAGTGATTCATCATTACAGGCAATGATGAATTACTTCTCTTCTTTGCGCTTATGTTATTTTCAGTAGTGTAATTTGTCTTTGAATTTTGTATTCATCATTTTATTGTCATAATCAAATTCAGTTACTCTCGCGGCTTGTTCGAGATATAGTGTTTTTACAAAATGAATAAAAGGCATTACTATGCAAATTTTCTATTTTCTATTTCAAATGCTTGCACAATAAAACTATGATTCAAATGTAAATTGATCTCTATGATGATCAATGAATACTTAAACAACAAAAATTCAAAATTTTTGTACCTATCAATGATGAACTTGATTCAGCTCTACCTGTTTGAGCTCGTAGTGAAAAATAGGTAACAGTTATTTCTTGCATCTTTTAATATTTCATCAAGTACTTTGCAGTTGACGCCCAATAATTAATTAATCAATTTGGCCCCCTTTTCATGATGATTTGACCCTCAAGTTATAACATTAAAATATCACCTTTTAATTTATTAATGTTATTTGAGCCAAATAAACATTAATAACTCCTTAAATACACCATATCTCATCACACTGTCTAAACTGGGGCCTAAGCTGATGAACCTCCATACGACTACATGCCTTACTCAAAATAGTAAGGGTCTCTCTCTATCAACTTTTTACTTACTATAAATAGTAAGTAGAGCATACAGAGTCCTAGAAGCCTCAAACAAAAGCCAAAACCGATAATTACTGAACACTGGAGATGATGCAATCCTCAGAAGACCCTCTAACAACCTTCATTAGCCTACAAGGGTCAAAATGATAGGCTAATCTACTGAAACTAATGTCTCAATTTGGAGGGGACATTACACCTTCTATTCAAGCAAGCAAAACCTCCATCCAAATCCAACTATTCTCCCAATCTTTTAATCCAGATCCATTTATCCAATCTCTCATCTCATCCTAATCATCCCTAATTACCCTAATCATGCCATTCTAATATTTCACAATCATTCTAATTATCCTCCTAATCATCTTAATCATCCATCTTGTCCTAATCATCCCTAATTATTTAATCCACCTCATCCCAACTATCCTAATCATCCCAATCTCCCTCCAATCAATCTCTAAATCCATCATTTAGGACCCTAATTCTAATTATTTTTCTTAATCCAATCAAGGTCCTAATCTTTATCCTAATCATTCTCTATTCATTTATACTCCATAATCCATATCAAAATCCACTTCTCTTAATCCAATTTCATCATTCATCTTTGTCCTAATATCCTCTATCTATTATCATTCTTAATCCCCATCGTTCATCACCATCTTAATCCAATACCCTTATCAAAATAATCCCATTCCAACCATATCCTAATCTAATCCTCCTACCTCTCATCTAATCCAATCATCCATTATCCATCAATCTATCAAAATCAAACATCCAACCCCCAATCCTTAATGAAAAATCATCGTTTGAATATCAAATTTTGGTTAAGGAATTAATCTCCTTTATACCCCATATCCTTTCATCATCATCAAAATATTTCATCCAAGGATCATATCCCTAAGCCACTACCATCTATTTCAAATCCAACCTCCCAATCAAATATCAAGACCTTAAGTTGATCCCATCCTTAATCCAATCTTTCTTAAGAACGTTAGTCTATCTTAAGTACAGTCATCGAATGTCATCAATTCCTAATTAAGAACTTTGTCTAGATCTTAAGTAGAAATCAAATCTAATCAACTATTACTGAAGAACATTAGTCTGCCTTAATTATAGAGAATCATCCCTTAGGTTCTCATCAAACTAAATCATTTGAAGGTCTTGAAATTTCATTCCTAAATCTAATCTCATCCTCCATATTCATCCTTAGGTCCTATTCTTCTAGCCCCCAATCCATTTTTAATCCATCATCCTAATTTCCACCCTAATCCAAAATCAATCACAAAATTCCCTCTTCTAATAAATCCTCTACCATGTCCAACCATCTAATCTATGCCCCATATACAAATTTCAAGGATTGGTTTGACAATATGGTTATAAAAGTTAAAGCAATTGCAAATAACCCAATTCCCCAACATACCAAATATCGATAGATTAACCCATCATCCCCACACCAAAACATCCTAAAAACCATCAACATACCCACTTACCAAGTTAATCCCATGACCTTATGCCCATGTACTATATCTTCATCCATGCCACCTCAACAAACTATGTCCAATCCCAATCCAGATCTCCTATTTCTTTTCTTTCCTCATCCTTTGACAAGGGAAACCAATTCCCCATCAAAATTTCCCCTCCAACCCCATCTATATCTCCCTCTTATCCCTCACCTACATACACTCCCCATCCAACATCTATATCTCCATCTTCTTCCCTATCCCTATCCCAATCTACATCTTTGTACAATACCCCCATCACCTGCAATCCCCTCCAAGCTATCATTCTAGTCCCCCAATCCATAATTCTAATCCTCCATTCAAACCTAATCCTCCAAGCAATACTCCTAATGTCCCTATCCATTATCCTAATCCTCCATCTAACTCTAGAGCATCCACATATCTTACTCCTCAATCCGTCCTAGGACTCCAAGCAAATAAAGTATTGTAAAGTCCCCATCACAGTGTTGTGGAGCCATGTCACCCCATACCTATCATTCTCCAAAATCCTAACACCATCCAACCTATCAAAACTATTCAACCCCCATCCCCTAAGCGTCATGAATCTCTTATCCATCCATCCACCCATTTAGAAGAGTCTACACACCATTCCTCCCCCATCACACCATCCCTTAGTCCAAAGCATGCTACAATAGATTTTCCTCCATGTTAAGATCAAACCACCCCTTCCATGCCATCCAATAATACCCTTCCATCTCAAGAGAAAAGTATCCATCCCACGCCATGTCATGTTCCATATCCAAATCAAGATCAAAGCACACCATCTATCCCATCCAATGGTCCTCTCTACTCTCATGATCAAGACACCGACTTCCACTCCATGTTATAATCCTCTTCCATCTCATAGTCAAGAGAAAATTATACCATTTTCTCCATCACATGATCCCTCCCCAAGGCAAGATCAAAGTGTCCTTTCCTCTCCGTGTCATGCTCTTAATCCAAATCAAGATCCCATCACCCCTATCCAAGCTATCCATGAACCCCACACCTATCAAATGGGTTCTTCGACTTTCACCCAATCTGGTTTACTCCATGAATCTATAATTCCTTCCACCTCATATCTCCCTCAAAATGGACTTGTGTCTTGCTTTCAAAATAATAAGTATTCCATTGGAAAAATGATTTTTCAAAATATGCACTCTCAAGGCAAAGGTTTAGGCTTATATGAAAAAGGCATCTTGGAACCCCTACATATCATAACAAATCCAAACTATCATGGCCTTGGCTACCAAGCTCAATATTTTGGTACTTCATCCATCCATTCCTAATTCCTCCATCTAAATCCAAATATCCACATTCCCCATCCTCTAAATCCATCTTAGGTCCTTATATTCGAAAGCCCAATCCTTCATCCCTTCCATCTATTTTAGGCCCTTGCATCCCAAACCCAAATCATTTATCCCTTCCATCCATCTTGGGTCCTTATAGCCCTCCATCCACTATCCACATCCCCACTATCTCAAAATCCTTTCATCCTATCATAAATCAAGATCAATCAAGGCACACATCCTTGAAATCTTTTCAACATCCTACCTACATCAACCCATCCATAGGATCTCCATATCATTCCTTTCCATCTACTAATCCCATTGCTCTTGGAAGCAATTTAAATGAAAATATAAAATGCATAAAGCCAAAAATCCACAAAAATCCAAGGATCAACATGTCCTCTCAAAAAGATGTCAAACCAAAGAAAAATATGATCCAAAAGATAAAAGCTAAATCCAAAACGCCACAAAGGCTTATCAAGAAAAAATCAAAGATAAAAACTATGTGGATTCCCTAGTTACTAATAGAAGCAATACATCTTAAATCTCAATCAAAATTGGCATCCAAATCTACTTCTCCACAAGCTTCCACCACTCCATCTAAATTCCCCCATATTTCAAATTATCCATTTTGGGCCCTTATCTCCCAAAATACACATCCACTTCTCCATTTAAATCTCAAAATATAAAATCCACTTCACTTCCACAACTCCACCACCTTTCAGGGTGTGTGCCAATATTAATCTTGCCAACATTTCCATCCATTCATCCCCCATTAATCCAAACCTTTACATAAAACCTTATCTTTTTCCATCATGCCATAATTCTACCAACATCTATGAGCATACCTCCAATTACCACAGTCCATTATAACACTTCTTCAAGGGATAGCATCTATGGAACTAAACTATTGAGCCCTTCCACCATTTCCCTATCATGCATCCACTATTTTCCAAATCCACTTATCCACATCCTTATCCTCATCCTTTTCTATTCTTACTATTCCAAATATTCAAAAACCAATAAAAATGAAAAAAGTAAAGAGAAATAATTCGTCTAATGGTGAAAACCACTTCTTGTGGCACCTTGGACAAGTACCGTGATGGAAATTTGGAAAATAAGCATCGTGTGTAGACCCCATCCTCTTGCACTCTAACACTTGGGGGCAAGCTTCATCCATGCTAGCCTACCTACAACACCCTATCGACATCCTCCAGTATCCCTCATCCCCTATCCATCATCATATCTAAATCCATCCTCCCTTTTCCACCTTTTATCTTGACAAGGCTAAGGATCTTCAAGCATCATGTTTCCTATCTACCATCATTTTATCCACATCCCCCAATATCCTTCATCTAGTATTCCTCATCCTACCTCCATCCTCCAACCCTATCCAAAATATCCATGCTCCCTTCCCTCCTTTGATCTTGATGAGGCTAGGATTGAAATATCTAAAACATTCCATCCTCCATAGCCACCATCTCTTATCCCTCATCCTATATACCTCCCCCATCCTATCCAATGCATCCTCCCTTCCCTCCTTTGATCTTGATAAGGCTAGCAACAAAATATATATGCATGCTTTGAACAATGATAGCCTTACTTCCTCCACCATCCATTTCATTTATGCACTATCCTTCCATCTCATGCACTCCTTATGTATTCCATCCATAATTGCACTCCTTTTAGCATAGGGAATCTTACTTCTTTAAAATATAGTCCTTGGAGCTCTCTCCTATCCATCCAATTAATCCTTTATCTCACATCTAAGAAATCCCTCCATCCATCTCTTACCAAACCTTAGTTCTCCCTTGTCATTGGATCTCATCCATACCTCTATCTCCTAGATTCTAATAATCCCATTCTATCCAATCCATTTATCCTATATCCTGCATCCAATCTTATCCTATCTTAATCATCATGTCTTTAATCTAATCCTATCCAATCCAGTTATCTTCTATCCTCCATCCAATCCAAAAATATCGATCGAATTCATCCAATGCAATCAGTACCAATCCATGCAATCCAATCTTGCAATCTAGCTCATCATCCAAAATCAATTTTTATTTTTGAGGTCAAAAAATTGACTAAAAAATCAGACTTTGTCAACTAGGGATTTTTCATAAATCCACTTTCTTGGAGCGAAAATGAGAGCGAACGAAAACAAGAGTGGCAAAGTAGGTGAAGTCGGGGAAGGCAAGCTTCCAAAACCTAGTGGTGAAGGGGAGATCCTCTGTTGTTTCTAACTCGGCTGAGGTTGATGGTGACACAAAAGATGATCTAGATGCATCTGGTGCTAAAGACTGGGCGAATGATTGGGGGGAGGAGGATGAACTTCTTGCTCTTTTTTGTATGGCTATGATTTCTCACCCTTTGTTGAGGATGGCGCTTAGGCAGTGTTGTTTGAGGATGAATCTTTTGAAGAAGAGGACGAGCTTTTTTTAGATATCCTCCTTGAAGCTCGAATGAAGGAGAAAGGGCGTGCTGAGGAGTTTTTGGTGGAAGCCCTTGTTGGAGATCTGTTTTTAGGGCTGCGTAAAGGGTTTCTTCTCCCTTCTTCTGAATCGACCCACAATAATGTGGATCTTGTGTTGCCCATTTCTTCTACTTAGGAAGAGATGAGGTCAATTAAATCTACTTGTGATGTGGATTTTTTTCAACTTGAATGTGATGAGGAGGGTGTTGTTTCTCCCCCTCCTATTGTTGTTCTTGTTTCATCCTTGAGGGTTTCAAATGAAGCTTGTGTGATGGAGGTTGGTGGTGCTCTGAGCCTACAAATAAGTAATCTCTGTGTTGGGGAGAAGGGTGTTGTTTCTCCCCTTCCTGTTACTGTTCATATTTCGTCCTCGAGGGTTTCAAATGAACTTTGTGTGATGTAGGCTAGTGGTGCTCTAAGCTTGTAGATAAGTAATGTTTTTGATGGGTCAAAGTTTGCTAAGGAGGTTGATAGTGTTGTTTCTTCACCTCTTGTTGTTCCTACATCTTCCACAAGGGTTTCTATTGAGGTTGTGATGAAAGGGTAGATTGAAATTGATATTTCTTGATTCTCTTATTGTTGAGTTGCCTACTTGGCTTAGGAACTCTTTTGTTGGGAGATTTTGTGGTTATTGTCACAACATAGGTTTTGTCAGAAGATGGGTGCTTCGGTTTTGGAAACTAAAAGGCGAGCTTGAGGTAACAACAATGTTGAATGAATTTTTCCTTTTTTCTTTTTCCAATATGGACGATTGCTCAAGGATTCTTCTAGATCTGGTCCTTGGTTTCTTGGAAAGAATGGCCTTTATCTTCAAAATTGGACTCCTTGTTTCAACACTATGAATGATTCCATGTTCAAACTTCTTGTTTGGGTTCGTTTACTAGTGCTTCCATTACCTCTTCATTTCAACTTGGAGTGAACAAGAAGAGGATGTAGTTGCAGCAATGAGAAACATTTTAATTTTAACTATCAATGAGATGGATGACATTCCAAAATCCGTCTTAACTTTTCTGTTAAACATTCATGAACAAGAAGGAAAGGATTCCTCTACTGCTGGTATGTTGATCAGAGATTTGTTCATTCAGTGTGATAGAAAATTGAAGCCACACATGAGGAAGATAGAGCAGAAAAATGAGGTAGTCATTAATGCAGAAGTCGGAAATAAAATATTGTTTCTCAATGATTGTAAGGTTGTTTCTCAAGAAATACCTATTGATATGCAGTTGTCCGTACATGCTGAGGGTGAGTGCAGGGAGGCAACATCAATTTTGAATACATATGAAGAATTTATGACAAGTGACCAAGAAGATTTCTTTGGTATGTATGTGGATGCTAATGATAAAATTAGCAACACATCTATTCATGATGGGTTTGTTGAAGATAAAAATGATAAATTAATCAAAGCAGCCAGCTTTGATGACTCTTATTTCCAGTATGATGACAGTGGCGAAGGCGGTATTGAGCTTGATCATCAAACTAAGCTCTTGGAGGAAGTTACTGATGAAGATTTCAGTTTGAATGGAATGAAGAGTGACTCATTCAATGAGTCAATAATCCAAGAGGAGCATGGAGATCTTGTTCCTGTTGATCATTACAATCAACCCTTTTGCATTTGGGATCCTGGTGAGATGGCACCAAGGTATGTTAAAGAACTTGAGTGGGATAAATTTCCCTTTGATCCTGATAAAGTTCAAAATTCATTTTGTATTGCAAGCTATGAAGTCATTGGAGAAGACGTTGTCTTTGATGAAGAAGCTTGTTTGGCAAAGCTCCATAAAGATTCCTTTGAGGTAGCCACTAAAGCAGAGTATGTTGCTACCAAGACTTTAAGAGAATCAATCAATAATGATTCATTGTTTGAAAATATTGCTGTTAAGAAGGAAGCTGATTTTGAGAATCAAGTCAAAGAAAATAAATCAGAAAAGTTGATGTTTGATGAGCAAAGCTTCTTTGCTGATTTTGATCATGGGCCTAAAGAGCTGCAAGTTTTGAAGGATAACTTAATGGTTTCAGAAGAGAAAATTGTTAAAGCATTATCAAGGTTTGATAGCACACACAATTTTGTTGAAGAACTCTACTGGAAGTCACAGTTTGAAGAGAGACAGAATGGAGTTAAAGGAGTCACTCTTTCCAAGTTGCAAACTATCAAAGAAGCATTGGAATCATTAAAGATAGATTATTTGCATTTGCTCTCAGATAGGGATAATACCATTAAGTTTGCAGAAGAGACCTATGATGCCTACCAAGAGAAGGAGAAAGAGGTTGATCGTCTTTACCTTGATCTTTCCTTAGCTCATCACTCTTTATGCAAGGGAGAAAATCAAACTCCTATTGCAGCCACACTTGAAGGACAAGAAGCTGATACAAGGATTATGGAGATCAAGCAAATAGTTGAAGGTATTAATGAACTCCATAATGATGAAACCTTGCTTAATTTTAAGGAGATTCATGAAGATGATGGTAATTGGAAGGTAAATCAAGAGTGTGAACTCTTGAGTTGGGAAGAGAACTTGCCTCAAGAAGGGATAGCTTGCAGCCATGAGCTTAAATCAACAAAGTGCATGTTAGCAAATGTTCAGTTGGGTGTAATGGAGGTAGGAGACCAGCTAGTTGATTTCAAACTTCTCAGAGAATGTAGGGACGAGATATATTCTGTGATTGATAATCCTCCAAGCTTGCTTGTAAGTGAATGCATAAGAGGTTTAGAGAATTCAGTCTCCATATGGGAAGTGTTGATTCATGACGACTTCCCCATCTTTGACACCAAGGTGTTAAAACATGTTTTGGTAAGACATATTGTTTACATGCCTGACAGTTTATCCTTTGGATTGAGTAATGCTCACACTATCTTGTCTTGGGAGAAGGATGTGAAGACGATGTTTGTTTCAGGCTCCCTTGTTTTTGAAGCTTTCTTGGATAGACTTCAATGGTTTACCAAAGAAGTCAATAATTTTCTAGGTGTGCAATTGGAGTTGATTGGTACTCAGGAATTTGTTGTGAAAAATCTTTTGGGGTATGGTAGGAAGCTTCATTGGAGGGATAAGGATCAAACTTTCAAAATTAATGGTGTTTTTTCCTTTCTTACCAGCCACTTGATGATTCCATTTGTTTACCAACAAATGGATTGGAGAGAAATTTTGAGCAAAGAATGGTTCTTTGCTGTAATGGAACTCTTAGAGTGGGTGTTTCCACCCTTGTGTTCGAGCAATTTGGTCAAGATGAATGTGGATTTTCAATATTGCAGCAGTTGTTCCTACTCTTGTTTGCAGATTTCTTTGAACTCTAATGTTGAGTCTTTCATTCTTGATTTGGTGGTAGCTGCTGGTCACTCCATTGCAACAGCAACAAGTGAAGATTCTAGACTTATTACTCATAAAGTTTGGGAGAAAGTTGAACCTAAACAAATTATTCACTTTCTTAACAATCTATCTCTTGAGTTGAGTGATGTTTTGGCTCATCCTAGTCCTTTGAAAGAATGGGAATTGAGGACAACTTTTGTTTTGCGCTCCATTAATGTTGATGTTTTCATGAGTGGGCTACATGGGTTTATCAAAGAAGACTCTAAATTCTTGAGTTTGTATTTTGCCTTGATTAGTACTTGGAGAAGTGTTGTGTACTATTTCAGATGCATTGGAGAACATTTTCAGTTGAGTATCCATGTTTGGAATCCTCAATATGGCTTGATGGAGATTGTTACAAGTAGAAAGAGGAATCTTTGGAGAGATAAGAATTTAATTTTTAGATCCTCTGATGATGTCCCCATCTTCGCCAATCATTTGAAGGTTCTTTTTGCTCATCAACTGGTGAATTGGAGAGATATTTCGAACAAAGGATGGTTTAATGTTGGGAAGATGTTTTCAGCCTTGGTCATGAGCAATTGTTCTATTATGGATGTTGATTTTCAGTATTGCAGCAACTGTTCAGTTCATTGCATGATGATTTTCCTAAAATCATATTTTGAGAGGTTCATTTCAGTTTTCATAGGTAGCTGGTACATTCATTCTTCCTCTTCTCAATCTTTTTTCAGTAATGATTTATGGCCTCAAAAGTGGCAAATGATGCTCCATAGTGATTTGGACCAGATTTGGATAGTGTATAAGTTCCTTTCCAGTGATTTACTCTATACAATTTCTTGCACTAGTGTTTGGGGCAGCGAACCCTTGCTTGTTTGGGTTCAACTTTTTGAGACTTTTGAGATTTTAGTGGGAGTTTTCATAAATTTTCTTGCATATATCAGAATTATTCAGAAGAGGCATTATACATCCTTGAGGAGCTTTGATGATGCGGCTATTATGAACATGCAAAGGGCTATTTATTCTTTTACAAATAGCTATGATGGAGTTACATTTGTTGTTGTGATTTGGTTTGATGCTTTGAGGAGTGATGTTGATGAGAATATCTTTGAGTTGTTTAGAGTAATCTTCTTTATTCTCAGGATGGTGATTGACATTAACATTGCAGATGTTAATTCCTCAGAGATTATTGGGCATGAGATGCTGCTAGATTTTGATTCCATTCCTTCCATGTTTTTCAGTTTGAATTTTAGGCATGTTATCTCCTTGAGGTTGGAGGGATGGTTTATGCAGTTCTGGTGCAGTGATTTCATTCGTGTGTTCAGAGTAGAGCAGCATCAGCATGATGGAACCTTTCCGAGATGGACTTGGGACCCTGGGATCCTACATGTTTGGTGGGATCAGTTTGGAGTGTTGTGGCATTGCTTGAGGACAAGCAATTTTGGGAAGGGCGGACTGTAATGTCCCCATTTTGGCCATACGCTCTTCTTTGACTGATAGCCTATTTCCAGAAATCCGTAGGTTGATCAGAAGTGAAATTAGGGTTTCCTGGCTTGGAGGTTTGTGGCATTTCTAGGTATTTACTATTTTTAGTAAATACTAATTTTGGCAGTGGTTCAGTTGTCAGCCTTCATTAAGTCATTTTCAGTTGGAGCAGTTGCTTGGGTTTGATTTTGCTTTAAAAAAGCATTATTTTGGTGAAATAATATATTTCAAGGCATTAATGTTTTAATTTCAAGTTGACCGCTTGGCCTAGTTCATTAACTTCAAGTTGTTCTTAAAATGTGGTCATGAAGGGGGACGTCATCATGGAGGATAAATTTAATATTTAAAGTCTTTTAAATGCCTTGGGAAATAAAGTGGACGCCTTTTTGAAGGAGTTATTATTTTAAAATAAAGATTTTATATTGCCTTGTAAAGTGGACGCCTTTTTGAGAAGTTGAATGGTTTTTTGGAAATTTGAAGAGTCTCTGTGACTGTTGGCGTCTTTTCTTGAGGGATTGAAGAGTCTTCTACTCTTCTATAAAATGAAGGCATTGTTCCAGCATTGGTATCCATGAATTTATGTTAATGTTATGCTGTCGAAATGACAACTTGGTTTTTACTTCGAGGGATGCTTACCTCCTAGTTTCAATCCAATTTCGTGTTTGAAATACAACACCTAGTTGGTTTTCATTGCTGCTTCTCATCCAGACTAGCAGATTGAGCTCAACAGTTGAAGAATTCTGGAGATTTTGGCAATTTTGGTTTGTTGTTTCATCTATTGCTGAAGGTGATTTTTATTCATAGTTTACTTACCAGTTTGAAATTAGTTCTGGGTACTTAACCAATCTATTTGCTGACCTTGGGCGACCCTTCATGCAAATTTTGGGAATTTATTTTTAAGTTTCTAATTTTTAAATAAAAATCGCCCCTCCCAAGAGGGTCGTACCTTTCTAAGTGCATTGGGAATTGTGCAAGTTAAATAAAGTTGGAAATCGCTGCTGTTTGGTGCTTGGTATTTGGGCGCCTACCTCCTGAGAGACATTTGCAAAAGATTTCAATCAATTCGGAGGTGAAATGAGTGAGTTATGAGTATTTTTCTGATTTCCAGTTTGCTGATAAGAATTTCCATAACTCAGGATTTTACATCAGATTTATAAGTTTCCAGTTTTAATCATATTTCAGTTATTGGAAAGCAAAGAACATTATTGGAATTCATTCTTATCTCCTTATCTCATTTCTCTATCATTGTAATTCATGTTTTTGCAGTCATTTTGAATTGTAAGGTTCTGATTAGTAGTACTAATCTAACCCATTATTATTGTTGCAACTACTTGATTAAATTCTCATTAAATTACCCCTGGATGGTTTACCGCCAGTGTGGATAATCTGTTTGTAACATTCATATACCCACTTTCATAGTGGAGAATCCCCACAGTGATGTGGATGCCCGCCGCAGCGGATGAATTGTTTTAAATGTAATCTTTTCCCCCCACTGTTTGGTGGTAGTGTGGAAATGTTCTCATGGCTGGTTATCCACCTATCAGTTAATGTTCTTTATGGCTGGTTATCCGCCTATCAATTTTTAAATTCAAAATTCAACACTCCGTCATATGTTAGCACCTCGCCCTCAGTGGGATCTTGAGTGCACATTCTTGACGTTGAGGAGTTTTCATTTCAAGTTCAGTTTTCTATTTGGAGCTAACGCTAATCGAGTTGATTAAATGTTGGTTATGTGTGTTAATTCATCGAAAAAATTGGTTAGCATATTTCATTTTGTACCAAGTTTTGTACTATGTATTCAATACAGAATGAATTTTCTTGTTTTCTCTTTGGATAGATTTGGGAGATTGTGAGGGTTTCATGCAAACAAGACCTTACCCCTTTGATCTTGAATAGTTAATCTTTCTAGGGTTTAACTCCAAGTGGGAAATCATCCAAATGGAGGTATTATGTGTATGAAGTTTCTATGCTACCTTTTGATTGGTTAGGACAAGTTTATTATCCATGTTGGCAAGTGAATGCCAAGAAGACTAACCATGGGAGTTGAAACCCTCTTGCACCTTTTTATGCCTTGAACTGGTGGCAGTTGCCAAGAACTGATAGTTATGTCAAGTAATTTGGGGTTTTGAGGGAAGTTTAACACTTTACCAACTCAGTTGAATTATGTCTAGAAAGGTAGGGATATGTCATGTAAAATTTCTTTGTGATTATCCAATGAGTGGAGCAGTCAGTTCCAGTTAACCCTAGGTCAAAAACATTATTCCAAGTCGAGTAGGGTGAGTGAACAAACGACTTCTCTCTTAATAGTGATTGTATTTATAATACAAATACTTTGACCAAAGAGAGTGTAGTTGTCTCTGCATGTACTTGTCAGTTCACTGTGATCCAGATACTTAGCTAGTCAGAGATGTCATACATAGTTGGAAGGTTTCCCTAGTTGTACAAAGTTATTATTTAAGTAGGGCACAACACCAGAGCTCAAATGGTAGAACTAGGAAGGTCTTTCATTGTCTCTTTGTTGTTCTTTGATGTCTATTTGTGTTTCATGCTCCATCCTTCTCATTGTACAAGGTTCGAGGCCCTTTAAAAACCTTGCTTACCTAATAAGAAACATAAAATTCAATTTATTTGTTTTGTTTTTAATTATTTATATATATATTTTTCAACATTTTTTTTAGAATATTGATAATTATATATATTTAATTTTATAGAACTAATAAATTATTTATAATTTTAGAATTAGTACATTACTTATAATCTTATATAAATATAATATTTTAAACACTATACCAAATATTTATGATCTTCATCAAGCAAAAATTGTCTAATTTATTAGTTATTATCAACTATATTTTCAGCCATGCTCTAAAGTAATTACAATAATCAATATTTGTTTATCTTTAAATAATTATTGTCAATTATATTTGAAACATTCATAGATCAACTAATCAATCTACAAAGTCGGTCTATTAACAAATCACTTGATCATCAATATTTAACAGATATTCATTATAAGAAACAAAATCAACTTCAACTACACTACATAAATCTTACTAGTAAATTCAACTTTCATAATACTAGTCATAGTTGTGCCTGATATGAATCAAACTTGGTCTCAAGGTTAGTTCTAATAATATTAATCTTCATCAACTTAGTAAAATCACAATACATATAGCTTGCAAAAACTTGTTGATCTTTTGTTGATTTTAAACTATTATATAACATTATAACAACTATTATATGACATAGTTCATCTATCAACTAACCAACAAAAATTATTGTTGCAATGCTACAAAGGCAAATATTGATCTTTATATGATACTTGTTTAAATTTTTTTTAAGACTGCAAATTGTAAAAGATTCCAACAATTGTATACTACCTTTTATAGATATTTATATTTTTAAGAATTCATTACTTATGTATATTTAAATTATAAACATTACAAAATAAATATAATATTTTTATTAAAGTTATTTAATTTTTTTAGTTTTAACATGACATTTTTTTTTTAATTAAGAAAATGCAAGATACAAAACGTGACAAAATCTTTTGATTGGCTTGTATATAATGCTTCCACATTTTCTCGTGATTCTAATGTCATTTAGTCTATAATTTCATTTTTGACATTTAGTAAAGAATCGTTACACTTGGATTTGTCCCTTTTTATCTCGAAGTCTCTAAATTTTCTTCACTTTTAAGATAGCATTTTTGAGTTATTCAAATTTAAAGAGGGTTGATATTTTTTTAATAGTGTTTATTAATATTATGTAACTTTCAATGGTTTGCAAATAGTTACTATAATTGTATAGTTGTATACCATATATTATAATGTTCATAAAAATATATATATTTTAAAGAATAGTGGGTATATGATTATTTTCATAGACTTTAAAATAATAGAGGATATCCTACTAATTTCATAGTTCTTTTTAAAATTATTTATATTCATTCTATTTATGTTAACTAACTTTTTATTAGTCTATTTAAATATTTTTAAAAAAATATCGAGAATTCTTTCATTAATATTCGTCTTTAGATATACATATTATTGTAATCATAATTATTTAGCTAATTATTATTATTTGTACTTTCAAATCAATTAAAAGTTTATCTTTTTATCTATTTTAATTTTTTAATATTAACAAAAAATATAAAACTTATTACTTAATGAAAAATAATAATAAATTATTCATTTCAAAAATTATTAAATAAAAACATTAAAATCTTACTACAATCTTTTTGTAGATCAAAATAAGAATTATAACTTACATTTATCTCTTGTATACTCACATTATATTTTTTTATACCTTTCAAATTAATCTAAAAACATAACTATAATGAAAATAAATGTAAAAATTGATGATCAAATCAATTAATTTTTTTATTATTTTATTTCTATCTATTTTAATTTTCTAATATTAACAAATAAAATATACATATCATTTAATTGAAAATAAATAAAAATCATTTATTTAAATAATTATTAAACAAAACATTAAAATCTTATTAACAATCTTTACTTAAATAAAAAATAATTATTATAAATTAAAATTTTAAAAATACTAATTAGAGAGAGAGAAAGTGATTTGGGGAGGGAGCTTTGAGATGTGTGGAGGAGACGAACAATCACTCTCCATCTTCGAACTCGGGTTTGCACCATCTTTTGAAATTGATTTGTCCTCTTTTTTCCTTTTAGCTATGGAATAATTTTCATGAGGTTTGGGTCATTTTTGGGAGGGTTATGGTTAGGTATTTAGGTTTTTTTTTTTTTAAATTGTTTTTGTTTAAAATTTGGTTTACTCTTTTTGAATTGATTTCGTGTCCTTCCCCTCCTCTGCCCAGAGTATACCATTTGGTATTATTCTTAGCTCATGGGAATTTATGGAAGAAGATGTTATTGAGAAAATAGAGAAGGATGGAGTTATTGATCAAGCAGGAGGAGCAATTAAGAAAATATCCTATGTGGAAGTGCTCAACGGTGATGAGAAGGTGGTTGTGCTGAAGGAAGCAAGGTTTAAAATTTAGGCTGATAGTGATGGAGGATTTAGTGGAGGTCAAAAAACCATAGGAGAAATGGGTAAGGTGCCTCATCCTTTGAAGTTCTTCATATGGAATCTTATCTTGATATGCTTTCTATTGTGTCCAAAGAAGAGTGTTGGCATTTCAATTCTCACCTTTGGAGTTCGGATTGGAAATGAATAGCTATGAGCAGTTAGACTACTCTTCAAATTAGGAGGGGAAGCTCCCTCTTTGTTGATTATGCTTAAAAAGAAATACTAAACTAAATTGCCAATCTTTTTTATCTCAGCTGAGAGCACAAGGTTATAAAACTCTTTGCATCATAGCTGAGATTTTCTCTGGTTTCGTAACTTCAACTACAACTAAGCCTACACTAAAGACGCTTCTAACTTCTCAAGTAAATTTAGAGCAAGATAGTTAGAAGTAAACAAGGAATGATTGATAAACACAAACTTAAATAAACTCGCTTTCAAAATACCCTCAAAGACTCATTGTACTTTTGAGATGTATGTTGAAATAAAGATTATGCAAGTTAAACGTATAAGACAATAACACTGAAATATTTTGGGACCGTGGATTAAAGCAAGGTAGGCATAAGATTTATTTCCTCAAATTCCAACATTTATAACACATCTGGGACAATAGATTGTAGCAAAAGTAGCCATACAACATACGATCAAACCAAATTATACTTGACAAAGCGAATAGCTACTGAATAGAAAAGTTGCAGGAAAAATAGGCACAACAATTTATTATCACAACGATGGTTAAAAAAATAAATGGGAAAGGCTGCCCTTATTTATACACAAACAAAGAAGTAGGGAACCCTAAAATCTCCTTGTTTTAACAATCAGTCTTGCCAATATGCAAGCTTTATTTATAATTCTAAACAAAAGATAACTAACAGTTAACTAGAATGCTAATGTTAGTTAACTGATCTAACACTAAAGAAAGCTCAAACTATACAATAGATAACTCCAAAGAATAGACATGTATGAAAAGAGGACAAGTTAAACTCGGAAAAGACATCGAGTTAACTGCTAATTTAAATTCTATCATTGGAAAATGTTTCATGCTTCAACTGGCAGTTCACTCATCGACAACTTGAGCAACCATATCCTCCTAAAAGTTGTTAATTGCCTCTTCGTCAGGAACACTGATACTCTTCAAAACAATGTACTATCTCTGCAACATCTCTTCACCATTCGCGACTACATTTAGAAATTCTTTTCTATTTCAGCTACCTCATCAAATCTTGTTGATAATGTTGCAACCTAATTCATCTGACAAACACTGAGATCACCTTTAAAACTACTACAGACAAGACTTTGAAACTCCATCTGTACTTCATCGAGATCAATGTAAGTGTGATCTTCATGTTGATAATAACAAGGAATTTTTGACACAAACGTACTTACGAACTTGAGAACACTAGCAAATTTTTGTCTATACTCAGTGAATTTTGCAGATATTCCTTCATAATTTTTTACTTTGAAGAGATGTTCTCTCCAAGAAAAAAGCTTCTTCTTATGTTCTTCTGCAATAACTGAATCATAAGCTATTCTCAAGTTCGAAATGATGATCTCATATCTTGGCTTATTTTCTGCTATGTTCTACTCTGATTCCTGGATTCCTGAGCAAAGATCATGGGCATTGTACCTCAATTGGTACACCTTTGTGCAAGTATAAATCTTTCCCTAGTAATGAATTCTTCTACCCAATCTCTCAAATGTTTCCCATATATAACCAACTGACTTAGCTAATTCTGATTTGTACATGACTGTAGAATCTATGGAAGCAAAGCAGTGATGTGTGAAGTACCATGAAGTAGATTGGAAATGTATTGTCGTAGCTATTGATTCTTAGCCTTGAGGGTTGCCTTGTTTTCTCCATCCTTGAGCACTCTATTCTTCAAGTTAACTGCTGCAACCTTAAAGAGACTCACATTAGTTTTCTAGTGCTTCTACTAAGATTGGCTTTGACCAATGTGAAGTCATCAATCTCAACCTCATTGGCATTCTTGTCTTCTGGTGATGTAGCAATCTCAATGACAACCTCATTATCAACATTCTTCTCTACGTGAACTTGCTTCTTGAGTTTCTTTTCTGATGTGTCGTAGTAGACGTTATCAAACTTTGCAAAGTCCAACTGATAAGAAGGCTTTCTCCTCTTCCTGCCCAAGAGGTTCTCAAGTCAAGACAAAGGGTCTTTACTAACTTCTCTAGGAAAATTTGTTCCAGCTCTAGCCACTCTTGATGGATCAATTGGCCTTGAGACATTACGAACTAGTGAATCTACTTTTGAGTCTATGTGGATAGGAGAAAGCTATGGTGATGGTGAAAGAATAGGAGATGAAGGCTCTACCTCAACTTGTGATATTGCCTCAACTGGAACTTTCGGTGCATCTATTGATTGTTCCTTTCGATTCTCATTTTGCTTCATGCTCTTTGTATTTCCACTAATCTTAGCACCTTCAGGAGGATTGCTCATTTCTTTAACTCTGGGTTTCCATCTAGAAGAGGAGGGTAGTGGTGGATGAACCACTGGTGGCTCTGCAATTGGAATGACTACCTTCTGTGTCCTCTTGCTACTCAAGAATAGTCTACTATTCTGGACAATCCGACTTGTTCTTTCCTTGATCGAGATGATCTCTTTAGCATACCAATCAATTGGTCGAAGTGGCTGCTGATCAACTTGATCCCTGGCATATGTGGGAAGTAGGAATTCTCCATCATCATCTAAAAAACCATCCACATCTTTTGATAAGAAATCAACAATATGATGAAGAGTAAGTCTATTGTAATCGCGCTTGCGCACTTCAAACTCATCTTCACAATTGACCCAAAAATCTTCCATTGTAGGTTTATGTGAATGATTCTGACCAAGACAAGCTGCCAAGAGACCTCAAGGGTCATATGAACACGTCTCTTTGAAAACCTTGAGATTAAGCTTTGACAGTTCATTGCTCATCAACTTAGCATCAACTATTGATTTGCAACTATATATGCTCATTTCAAATGGGAAACTGACGACATAATTACAGTGTTTGTTATGCAAAAAGGTGTGCAATTCGTGTACTTTCCTTAAGAACTCCATGAATACTACCTTATATGTTGGATATCTAGGTAGCATGATTGGATCACGTGAGAAACCATATGCTCTAATGTAGGAGAAAGTGGGAAATTGGATAAACCAATCAGCCCAATCTTCCATTGCCAATTTGGCATCTACTGAAAACTGTATATGCGACTAATTGTCAAGATATTGCACTACATGCATCAAGAAAAGATCATTCACTCGCTTGAAATGTTTCTTTGACTTTGTAAACTCTAACTATGGGTAATGCTCATGCACATGCTAGATGCCCAGAGTTCCAATGGCATTCAAACCTCTAAACTTTCCTTGAAAGGCCATTAGATATACGAGGTATGATATTATGTGGAATTCATGGGCCTTGAAGAACCCTATCATCTAGTAGTGAAGAGTATCACTAAGCAATGAACTGGCCAGTTGTAGTGTTGTCTATTGTTGAGAATCTGAGACATGATGTAGAACATTCGAGGTTGAAACTTATGTTCTTCTGCTTGACCTGTGACTCAGTTGAGAAAAGTAATCAAGACTGTAATTTCATCCTTGAACTCTCCATGTCCTATGTTCTTTGTCAAAGTGTTTCGCTTCTCTTTCAGCCACCTTTGTGCAATAATTTTCTGGCACTGATCCTTTTGCACATTCCATTCCTTTTCACATTCTTTAGTTGATACAATAAAGTTATCCACACATGGTGGAATGGAAAAACATTTTTCAATGTCTCCCGGCCTAAGGCTGCAAACAACATGCCCATCCACTGATTGGATTTATTATGAAGTGGGATTGTAATGCTTGACACAAGCAATCACAAACTCAATGTTTTGCATTGCGATGGAAAAAGAAGTTGCTACTAGCAACCCAAAATGATCAAGATTCTTGATTGTAATGTTGTCTATGCCTTTCAAAGTGTTCAGATCAACCACTAGATGTACTTGATGCAAGTCGGTGTCAAATCTCTTCAAGAAATTGTGAGTCAAGACTGATTTGGTCCTGATTTCTATTGGAGAGAACTACATATTTGAAAACTTGATGATTGATTGTGAACACGACTATGTTCAAACAAGTTCTACACAAAAGTTGAAAACAACTTTGCTGATTTTTTCCTTCAAAAAGGCAGATTTTTTCAAAAAAAAATTGAGATATGGACCTTTTGTAGACAATGTCATTCTGAATAGACCTAGATCGTTTGTTTTTGAAAGAGCTTATTTTTTCAAGAACATGCAAGATTCCCTCAAAAGTAGAACTTGCGAAGCAATTTTTCTTAGAAAAATTTGAGGTTTTGATTTTGTGGAGAATCTCATTGTGAAGAGACCCAGATCGTCAGATTTTTGAAAAACTGAGTTTTTCCCAAAAAATTAGATCTAGAAAAGTGGAAGTTGCAAAAGCAATTTTTTTGAGAAAAGGTGAGGTCTGGGTTTTGTAGATAATCTTATTCTGAAGAAACCCAAATCATCAAATTTTGATTTTTTTTTAGGATTTCTCGAACATGCGTGATTTCCTAGAAAAGTGGAAGCTAAAGAAGCAATAGAAAAAAATTCCAATCTTGAAGAAGAATGAAAAAGAAATAGACCCAGATCGATGAAAGTTGAAAATTATGACCTCCTGTTTCTGAAAAATGATGCCCTGGAAAAATGGATTATGGAAAAGTATTCTTTTGTGCAAACTTAACTCGAATCTATGAAGAACTTTGAGAACGCCTTTCATTTTATCCTCCAAATCTTGTTGACAAGAAAAAAAATTTGTTTCTTCCTCTTGAAGCTAACCTGCAAAATAATGAAGAATGGACGCCCAAAGCCTCTTAAATAATGTTTGGAGGTGAAACAAACTCTTAACTTGTGAAAACCCTTAATTTAGGAGTCATCACGTGAAAATATCTATCTTCATTTACATCAACTTGAAGAATCCCTAAAAATAAGGCAGCCAAAGAATACATTCATGAAGATGTCTTCAAAAATTTCTAACTCAAGTTGACTTGGGCACCTTCCTTGAGATAAGGTGTCCAACTTTTGTAGTGTTAGAACAATTTTTTGAAATTTTGAAATTTTGCTTGATGAAATGCCTCCATTTGATCTTCGATTCCGAGCATCTAATAGATCCTATGAACTGGCCAACAGACTCATTGAAGAACATGATCAAATATGAGATGGATCTCCTGGAGGCTGCAAACCTTAATTTAAAGTGGTTTTGAGGGCTTGAAATCTTAGTTGCCCCTCGTTAAACATGGGTGCTTTTGCTTTCCAAACAACCATTTTTAATGATTTTCAACTTTTCCAATTTGTCTCCCATGCTTCGTTTCCTGTTTGATCTGCAATTCCCAGTGATTAATGAATCCAGTTGTCAGGTTGAGATATTCATTGGAAATCCTGAAGAATTATGAAAAAAATGACCCATTTTGCCAACCCTAAAAGCTAGTTCTGAGGGCTCAAAACCATTGGCACTCTTAGATGATTGGGGCACCAATGTGTGCCAAAGATAGAAAATTTTGATGTTTTTTATAATTTTCAATTTCTCCCTTTGACAAAACACCTTAGTTTGATCCACAATTCTGGTCATTTGATTAATCTTGAGAACTTGTTGATGGATTCGTAGGAGATCCTGATCAAATTTGAGAAGGACCTCTTGGAAGTCATGAAACCTAAAAAATTGCATTTGATGGCTCAAAATGTTGGGCACCCCTGGCTAGCAAGGGCACTTTTTTTCACGAGAGTCAAATTTTGAGTTTCTTGAATTTCCTTTGAGTTTCTTAAATTTCTGTTTGATCTTCGTTTCTGGACATTTTATAGATCCCGTGAACTAGATGCTAGACTCATTGGAAAGCTTGCTAAAATCTAGAAAGAACTCATTTGAAGCTACAAACCCTAAAAAGTGTTTCTAACCCTTGAAATCTTCGGCACCCTTGGCCAACAGGGGTGCTTTTCTGCTCTAGACAACCATTTTCTGATGATTTTTCACTTTCCTCGCTAGTCGTTTTGCATGTTCGTAGAGTGTGTTGATTGTTGCTATTGCTGACATGATTGCATTCATCATTGTACATGCACGATCAACCGAAGTGAGAAAAATGACAAGGCATTGACTGTCAGCCACCCCCCTTCAAATAAGGTGCTTTTCTTTTCTAGTGTTAGAATTTTTTTGAAGATTTTCAGTATTTTTAGATTCCCCTCCTTCATTCACCATTTTTTGAGCATCTTTTGTTGTAGATTGTTCTGTGCAGTGTTTGAGACTTTGATTCTGATACCTGGCAGCTGGCCATCCTCCATTGATAACCTTGAAGGTCCTAACTTTTCTTCTAAAAAAGTGAAATAGACCCACCAAAGAAAAATGGACTTTTTGACAATTCTATCTTGACTAGTGTGATAGTGACATAAAATCAACCAATCAAAATCAATTTGAGCTATTTCTACGAAGATTCAAATTTTAGGGTTTTTTTCTAAGAATAGGGCCTGACATGTAAAACTTCAAAATTCTCCAAAATTTTGTGAGCATCCTTTTGACAATAAACCTAGAAAAACCCTTATGCTTCGTTGATTTTCAAAAATTTCTAAAAATAGAAATATTGTTAGTTTTAGAAAATTTGTCCTTTTTGATTTTTGACGACAATTTTACAAGATTTTGACCAATTTTCCAAAATGCCTTAATGAAGCGAAAAAATTAATTTTGGGTACAACAAAGAGAATAGATTGAAAAATGTAGGGTTGGGTTTTTTCTTTTTCTTATATTTTTGTGCTACGATGGATACTAAAAATATTCCATTGTGGATTTTTTTTTAAAAATGGTTGTTGAATATTGGGGAAGAAGTTAGGGTTGTATGTTTTTTTTGCAAAATGATTTAAAAAGGTTTATTTGTGGTTTTTTAAAGAATCATACTATGGAAAAAGAGTATTGAATAAGGAATATTAGAATGTTGAAAAATCTATCTTTAAATTGTGTCTTGGTCTCTAGGAATTGTTAATGAAGAAATTTTAGCTTGCACTATTCCTAAGAGGGTGATGTTAGAAAACCTCCCACCTCAATTTTGGGTGTTTATCCCCTAGTTGTTATATCCTATTGGTAAAGTGTTGAAAATAGAGAAAACCAAGACAACATTGCCTCACATGGATGCAAGGATCCTAGTTTCATTGCTAACCATAATTGATTTTTGAGAAGAAATTATAGGTGGAAATTACCCTACCATTCTAAGGGGCGTTGGGATTCAATCAATTGCCTTCCATCTTCTGGTAGTGAGATATGAGAACAAATTCTGTTCAACCCATAGTTGAGACAACTTTTGCCACTTTTCCTTTGAAACCCAGCCATAAAGAACTCGAATAGGTAAGGGAGGGATTTGGTGAACGAACGAGATGATTTGTCCCAAACACTCAATTGAGTGCTTCATTCATCAAGGCTCTCAATTCTCGCAGGTCCCCCGCTTTATCTTCCTCTCACCTGGGTGGGTGGTTAAGGCTCCCCACTATGGAATAGCCTTGAGGGAATGAGTTATTCATCGTGTGAGATCTCGTTCCATCGGATTCACTCGTTTCTCCTCAAATTGACCCTAGGGGGGGCATTAAAATATGAGTAGCTATATTGTGAATTGAAAATTAGAAGTTTTGGGTCATCTTAATGCTTGTTTTCTTTGTAAATGTGAAGGGCAGAAAAAAAAGACTATCCCACGATTAAAAGATTAATAGTAATTTTAGTCCTGAATTTAGAGAAAAATATAAAGAGCCTAAGATATATACTGACTCTAATGAAGAAAATAGAGATACTTGTAATTCTAAAGATGTTGATGTAGAAAAGAATTGTGATAAGGTGAGTCTGCTAATTTGGAGTTAAATAATTTAGAGACTATTGTAGCATAATAAATTGTCAACCTTGACAAGTTTACACTATGTCTAGCTCCCCCTTATGTGCTTGGTCCTAATTGTGCTAATTATTTTCTCTTTCTATTGTTGTTTTGGGAAAATTAGAATAAAATTAGGAATTAAAATAATTATTTATTTAACAACTCAAATTTCAAAATAGGTTTGGTCTAGTGTGAATTCGCCCTTGACCAACCTATTTTGGCCCAATTTTTAATATTTTATTGTCGGCATTTTTATGTTTGTAAATTCAAATTCATTTGTCAGTTTTTCATAATTAATTTTGCGGGAAACGAAGAAATGTATATAAATATAAGTCTTTTTCACCATTTGAAAACTAGAAGAAGGCAACCTAATGAAATTTTGATCAATTGAGCATCCTAAAAGAGCAATCAAGAGTAAAATTAATAGCATTTTCATCAATCAATATTTACATTAGAAATGCATCATCAAGTTCATAAGTAAGCTTGTTTTATGTTTCATGTTCATTGTTTTGTGAGTACTAACACTTGCAAGACCTTCAATCAAGTATCAATTCCTCCTTGCATGAGATGAGTACCATGACTTTAGTCCATCAAGGAAATCAGATCTAAGTGGTAAGTTGCAACACTTGTGATTTATCATTTGTTTTATCCATTTGTCTCTTACCAATTGAGGGTAAGCACTCTTTACCCAACATCATCATGGTTGTTGTGGTGTTGGAAACACCAAAATGGTGTTTGACTTAGGCAAGCCCCTATACAGTGCAACCCTTTCTCTCCTTTTATGTTTGTAGGTGGTAGATTTGAAGTGGATTTGGAGAAGATTGAAGACTCAACATCAAGATCAAGCATTCAAGCATATTCATTCATCAAATTAGGGCAAGAAGAATTATTCATCAACAAAAGAAGTTATGAAGCTAAGTCTGGCAGGGGAACACCTAAAAATTGTAACCTACTGATACCTATTTAGAGATTCTAGAAATCTTAATTTCTTAGTGAAGGGAAAATTTTCCCCTGACCAGTCAAGTTCAACCTAGATTTTGAATGTTAGGTTCCTCTGTATCTCTACTCTGCTTTTTTGTCATCAATTTATGTGCAGTAGTCCTGTACTTTTCTGTATTCACATCAGTTTTTTGTAATTGCATAGTTGACCTAGTTTTACATTTACAAAATCAAATCAATTTAGTTCCTAAGAAATAAAATCAACTCCCCCATCAAAAAGAGGACCAAAGCCTTAGTCAACTATTCTAGCTCTTCCTTGAGGAAAGTAGCCAAGTGGTCTTATATGATCAATTTTGTGTCCTCCTAATGTGATGTAAGTGGAAAGGTGTGATTTAGACCCTAGCTCCCTTTTCCCACACCACAACTATTAATATGGAAATTACAACCCTATTGGCTATTAAAACCATATGAAAAATGCCCAAGAACTTGTTTTAGATAGAATAAAAGAAAGATTTATGACTAATAAAAGGAAAACGGGCAAGAACCTTCTTTACAAAATGATACTGATAGTTCTTTTCCACTAGAGTCATAGAGGGGTGATAAGAAGATTCCAAATGAAAACAATTTGGAAAGTACAATAATGGAAACAATGTTGTGGATAATCCTCTTTTCCTTAGTGATGAGGATGGACGTTTGGATGTTGAGAAAAAGAATTCAAGAAAGAGGAGGAAAAAAGAAAATAATTGAGTAGAGATGAAAGTGGCCTTATAGAAAAGAAAAAGGGAAAGGAAGAAAAGATTCCAAAGTGTTTTGAAAGATGGTATAGAAATTAGAAAATTCCTAATCCTTCTAATGAAGCTAAAAATCATTAGCTAGAATGTTAGGGGATTGGAATCCCTTGACAGGAAATATATTATTAGAAATTTTTGTTGTATGATCAACTCTTCAAATTTTTTATTCCTTCAAGAAGTCAAGGCTATCAATTTTCAGTTAGAGACAAACTTGAAATTTATATGGGAAGATACTCTACAGTTTAATAGTAACCATGATAAAGGAAGAGGAGGCTTTGTAATCCTAGTTAGTAATAAATGGGCCAATTATATCAAATATTTTGGTTGCTCTCATTGTAGTAGAACTGTATGGGTCATAATTAAAAACAAGAATATGAAATTTGGAGTTTTCTCAATCTATGTTGCTAATGAGTATAGATATAGAGTTGAATTATGGAAGTGGTTGAATAATCTCCCTAAAATTCCTTGGATTGTGGGAGGTGACTTTAATATGACTACATTGAAAGAGGACAAATGTGGTGGCAATGATATGTCTTGGAAGGGTAATGAGCATTTTTTTTGGAATAAAATGGAAAGAAGCATGAAGCTTTTTTATCCTCTTGATAATGGGAAGAACAATAGTAAGAGAATTTGGTTTACTTGGTGTAATTGCCATAAGGAAGGGAAAATAACTTATTTTAGGTTGGATAAATTTTATGCCCACAATGAATAGTTCATATTTGATCCATTTAATAATTATAATAGTGTGAAAGTTCGCCCTTGCACTATCTTCGACCATCATCCCATTGAAGCTAATATTAGAGTTCTTGATAATAGACGTTCTAATATGTTGAGAAGGACTAATTATTTTAAGCTTAATATAGGACTTCTTAAAAATGAAAATGCAATAATGGCATTTTTACACTAAGGGAGATCAATAGGAAGATGTTCAGTGGGTTATCTCATATTGAAAAATGGAATAAAAAAATTTCATAGCTAGAAAATTCTTTTGCAAACTATTGGTAAGAAGATGGCTCTAGATAATACAAGAGTTGAAAATAAGTTGAATGAGGATCTTTCCTCTATTGATGATTTTCAAAATAATCCTAATAATGAGAATCTATTAGACCCAATGGCTACCATTAAACAAAATCTAAGATGTGTGCAGGAAAAGAAAATTCAGGGGTTGAAAATCATATCTAAGATGAATTGGCTCAAAGTTGGGGATCCAAGATCTTGAATTTTCTTTAATTTTATCAAAATAAAATACAACAAAGAGGCACTTGGATCAATTTGGGTTAATAATATTTGATGAGCACACACTTATACTGAGAGGGGGGATGGGGGAGTTAATCAGTATAAGACAATTCTTCATTTTTTAAACTAACAACCACAATAATGTCAATTGCACAATATCATTCACAAAAGATCCAACAATTACATGCAACACAAGAAGAACACACAATTTACATGGAAACACTTATGGGAGAAAACCACGACAAGATATTGCTTTTTATATAATCTCTTTTACAATCTTTGTAGGCACCAACCTACAAGAGACAACAATCCCCTCTTATACAATTTGTGAGCACCAACCCATTGGAGACACCAATCCCCACTT
This sequence comes from Sequoia sempervirens, assembly GCA_007258455.2. Classification (NCBI taxonomy): domain Eukaryota; kingdom Viridiplantae; phylum Streptophyta; class Pinopsida; order Cupressales; family Cupressaceae; genus Sequoia; species Sequoia sempervirens. Next base: position 180,866,810 of record VDFB02105785.1, on the reverse strand, counting down.
GTAGAATTTGTAGGCACCAACCCACTGGAGACACCAATCCCCACAACTGAGCACCAACTCAGTAAGAGACACCAATCTCTTTGATATGAGGCACCAATCTCATCTCGTCAATATGGGGCATTGACCTCTCCAATATGAGGCAACCTCTTCAATAGAATCTTGTCTTCTTGAGAATAACTCTTCTTTAAAAATAGCCTTTAATGATCTCTTTTATATTCTCTCCTCAAAATCTTCACACATAAATATGCATATATTCTCTTCTTAAATATTCATACACAAATTTGCATATATTGTTCTTCTTAAATCTTCTTGTTCTTGAATGATATATCTTTGTGTCTCACACACTTCCCTTCTTCACAAATCTGCTTGTATGATATTATATTTATTCCACACTTCTCACATATTTCTTATTACCTTTTATATCTTCATAGTTCTATGAAGAGATACATCCTTTCAAAGATAATGACCCTTCAAATAGTCATGACTCTTCTTAAATAATAATTTCTTCCTTTTCAAACTTGATCGTTGTCTTTTCACACATATTCACAATAATATATATTTTTATCCTCCACACACTTATCTCTTGACTAATAGATCTTCCTTTCTATTTCACACACATCTATTTATATATTTACATCTCAATGAAGAGTTGCATCTCTTTGAAAAGAGATAACTCTTTAAAAGAATGTTTTTTTGTTAATACTAATTGCCGCCTTTTAACACATATCCATAATAATATATATTTTTATCCTCCACATAGTTCTCTCTTTGAATGATAAAACCTTCCTTTTTTTATTCCTCACTAGCTCTTGAATGATAAAAATTTCCCACACATAACATCTCATGGAATGACTTCTCTTATATATCTTGTCTCATCATGAGACAACCCTTCACCATACCCTTGTGACTTTTGGTTAAAACTAATCTTTATTTAATTAATTAATTTCTTTATCATGTAAGAAGCACTTCATAAGACATCTTCTATTCATTCCCTTATTGATATTTAATTCGGTCCTTTATTGAATTTGATTTACTTCATCATTGCTATATGATTCATTTCATTATTAATATATCTTTTGTTGCTCCTCTCACACACTTCATCTTTTATCATCTCTTCTCAATATAATTTTACTTGGTCTTTGAGCATCGATTAGTGGCCTTTAGCCTTTTTCCATCATACGATTTCTTCTATTGACAAAGTGCTCTTCTCACCTTTGACATCAATGAAAATATTCTAACAATCTCTCACACTCTTTTGGCATCATTGACAATCAATTCCAACAATATTTAAATCAAGGATTTGAGTATTATTAAGGAGGAATTCAAAAATTATTATCAAGATCTATTCATATCTAGTGATAAGAATGTTGAATGCAAGAAAGATCAAGAATTCTATAGGAAAATAATTCCAAAGAAAATCAAAGGGTGGGATGTCAACTTTTTGGTAAAAGATATTAGTAAAGAAGAGATTTGTAATGCTATTAAGTTCTTCATGAATGACAAATATCCTGGTAGTGATAGATTACTTGCTTAATTTTACAAGAAAAATATTGATTGGACTTTTGTATTATTAAGGAGGAATTCAAAAATTATTATCAAGATCTATTCATATCTAGTGATAAGAATGTTGAATGTGGGGAAGCTCAAGAATTTTGTAGGTAAATAATTCCAAAGAAAATCAAAGGGTGGGATGTCAACTTTTTGGTAAAAGATATTAGTAAAGAAGAGATTTGTAATTCTATTAAATTCTTCATGAATGAAAAATATCCTGGTAGTGATAGATTACTCGCTGAATTTACAAGAAAAATATTGATTGGACTTTTGATGACCTACTGTTGGTTTATAAGGAAGCTATCAGGAAAGGATCATTGGGGAGTGAGATTAATAAAGGTATTATTAAACTATTAGCAAAAGATGGTGACAAAATTCAAATGAGAAACTGGAGGCCTATCACACTCCTTAGTGTGTCATACAAGATATTGGCTAAGGTACTAGCCTTTAGACTTACTAATATTCTTCCTAACTTTATTAATTCAACTCAAACAGGATTTATTAAAGGCAAATGCATATTGGAAAATTTGATAACTAGCTGGGAGGCTATGAATTGGGCTAATGTCAGTGATCAAAATGCTTGCATGCTTCTCCGTGACTTTTAGAAAGTGTATGAGAGGTTGAATAGTTTTTTATTGTTATGAATTTGGAAGTTTTGGGTTTTCCCCTAAATTTTTGGAAATGGCCAAAGTGCTATTCAAGGATGCCAGTGCCCAAATTGAAGTAAATTGTAATTTATTTGATCCTTTTTCTTTGCAAAGATCTATTAGGTAGGGTTGTCCTTTGGCTCTTGTAATTTTTGTAATTGCTTTTGATGCCCTTCACTTTCTCCTTAGAACCAAGTATTTAATGGAGAAAAAGTAAAAGGTTAATATTTGCATAGCAATGATGACTTGTTGAATATTCAATTTGTTGATGACACAACAATTTTTGTGGATGTGTGAAAAGAAAATTTAAACAAAATGTTGAGTGATTTGAATAGTTTTTGTAAAGATTTTGGAGGAAAAATATCTAAGAGAAAATCTACTATACTTATTTGGTAGGATTCTCCACCTAAATGGTTTGGTAAACAAGGGTTACAATGGGGAGGACCTAACAAGTAGGTAAGGTATCTTGGTATTCCCTTTTTTGTTAACACATCTGTGAAAGAGATGTGGGACTAGATTCGTGATAAAATTGGTAAAAATCTTTCTAAGTGGAATAAGAAATAATTGTCCTTGGTTGGTAGGTTCCAAATATGTCAAAAAATATTGTCCTTTTATAACATTTACCATGCTTTTTTTTGGTTCTTTATTAGCTACCAAATTAATGACATTCATATATCTACAAGGAATTACCTTTGGTCTAATGGGAAAGGTAATAAGAAAAGAGTAGCAGTGAACTTGAATTGGTGTTGTTTGGATAGAAAGAAAGGAGGTCTTGGGCTAAAAGATTTGAAGGTTCAAGGAATTACTCTTGAACCTAAATGAATAATCAAGTCATTTACTGGTGAGGAACCTCAGAAAGTGCTTTTAGAAATACCATTTAGTTGGTTGTCCCCAAGAATGCTAAGTAGTGTAAAGGTTTACACCCACACGACATTTTATTTGGTAATTCTGAACCTATCTCCCCCTTTGTCTCTAGTGTGTTTAAAAGCTTATGAAAAGCTTAGGAAATAGTTATAAGCTTCATTAAAGGTTGCAATGCATATGATAAAGGTAATTTAATAAAGTTTATAATTTTAGATCTGTTTGGTGGAACTTGATATTAAATTAATGTTTTATATTGTAATGGTCAATTAGCTTTTGGGATAATTTTTAGGATTCTTCTTTAACAAAGTCATGTTGACTTTAGATTTTACCTTTTTGCTTTATGATTTTTCAATCTTATCCTATGAGTTGTCAATCTTATCCTTGAGGTGTTAGTCTTATCCTTAGTGGATAAGATGTTTGTAATCCTACATAAGAATGCTTTTGCTCCTTATTTCTTAATAAATTTTTATGCAAGCTTGGTTAACTTTATGTGTGTTGTTTTTGTAATATGATATCAAAGTCCAAGTTGAGCTTCGAGATCTAAGAATGTGTGAAGGCCTAGGTATTGGTGTTGATGGTGACAGTTTGAGGAACACGCGACACAAAGTACCAAAAAGACAATGTATGGAATTAGTTCAGATTTTTTAAAAATGTAACCTAGGGGAGAAGAGCCAGTAGCTACCACCCATTGAATAACCGCCACCTCCAGGTTCACTCCACCCCCCAAAAAAAAATTAACTCTGATCCACAAAAAAACTTTTTATTAACAAATATAAAATTACAACAATACCAATAGAAAATTACAACAACACCAATAGCTGCTCATAACAGAATGAGTCACTCACCAATCAAAGTACACAACTAAACATGCCTTTGCATTTATAAAAGAACTCCACTTGCACATAAAAAGGCCCATTTACAATTTTATTTAAATCATTTACTTTTTACAATTACCCCCACTTGCAAATGTTTGTCCCTCACTACATTTTATATTTACAAGTATACATGCACAGCTACTGGTGCTTTAGATGACATAATCACAAACTCCTTTGCACAGTCTTTCACACACTCCATGTCAGCTATATGTACTTATTTCATTTCCTGTAGGTACCTGCACAATTAAATATAGGTGTAAGGCTCCCCAATTAAACATCAAATCCAAATGTAATGCACAACTCAGTCATATCATCTTTTAAAAACCTACGTAACTTGCAGCTTCAAATTCAAATGCTCTACCAAATTCAAAATTCAAACACAACCACCAAATTGAATGCATATCATCTTTAAAAACCTACGTAACTTGCAGCTTCAAATTCAAATGCTCTAACAAATTCAAAATTCAAACACAACCACCAAATTCAATGCATTCAATTGTCAGATTCGAATTCCTAAATAAGAGGGGGAAAGTAGCCAGCAGCATTCACAATTGCATGTTACTCCCAGCAAAGTTGAAAGCAACGACAAAGATTTTCTGCACATTCCTCTGCACACATTCCTCTTATATCCAAAGTCTCAGGTATGTACTTATATTTATTTTCATTTATGCAGTGTCTTCTTACTTTATACATTCTACCATTTGTAAAGAAATTTCTACTTTCCATTGCACATACAGTAGGCTAGCATACATATATTTGTCATTTTACATTACGTGTCTCTTGTTCATTCAGCAAATCGATGTATATGTGTGTTTCCTTTGCCTATCCATTGAAAATGCAGAGTATGTAGTTACAGTTATTTTCATTTATGCAGTGTCTTCTTACTTTATACATTCTACCATTTGTAAAGAAATTTCTACTTTCCATTGCACATACAGTAGGCTAGCATACATATATTTGTCATTTTACATTACGTGTCTCTTGTTCATTCAGCAAATCGATGTATATGTGTGTTTCCTTTGCCTATCCATTGAAAATGCAGACTATGGTACCTATATTTATATTTGTCTGTTTTTCCTCATTTGTCATTTACTTCAGTGTTTATATCAGGGTTTATAGTTGTTATTTATTTTTTCTTATATGTCTCTTGTTTATTTTTGGTCATTTGTCAGGGGGGTCATTTATCAGGGTTCAATATGTATATGTGTGTATATATATATATATACATAGACAAACACATATATACGTCTATTAGTCTGTTTAAATATGTTTCATTTGGCTGTCCAATACAATAGCATAGCATTTGTTTATATTTTTCTACTTCCCATTGCACACACAGCAGGCTACCATACATATATTTGCCATTTTACATTATGTGTCTCTTGTTCATTCAGCAAATTGATGTATATGTCTATCCTTTGCCTATCCTTTTAAAATGCAAACAATGGTACTGGTTAATCATTTTCTTCTGCATCTTTCACGACCCATGAAGGATTTATTCGATGATTCAAAAATTATTACTGCTTGTTTATGAAATAAATCATTCCTCTTACACTCCTTTTTCCCACATTGCCTATCCTTTTAAAATGCAAACAATGGTACTGGTTAATCATTTTCTTCTGCATCTTTCACGACCCATGAATGATTTATTCGATGATTGAAAAATTATTACTGCTTGTTTATGAAATAAATCATTCCTCTTACACTCCTTTTCCCACATTGTAGTTATGTATGTATGTATGTATGCAGCTTCACACACACACACACACACACACACATGTATATGTATATGTATATGTATGTATGTATGTATGCAGCTTCATACATATATATATATATGCAGATACATACATACATTGCACATACAGCAGGCTACCATACATATATTTGTCATTTTACATTATGTGTCTCTTGTTCATTCAGCAAATCGATGTATGTCTATCCTTTGCCTATCCTTTTAAAATGCAAACAATGGTACTGGTTAATCATTTTCTTCTGCATCTTTCACGACCCATGAAGGATTTATTCGATGATTCAAAAATTATTACTGCTTGTTTATGAAATAAATCATTCCTCTTACACTCCTTTTCCCACATTGCATTTATGTATGTATGTATGTATGTAGCTTCATACATACATATGTACATATGTACATATGTATGTATGTATGTATGTATGCAGCTTCATACATACATATGTACATATGTACATATGTATGTATGTATCTGCATACATACATACATACATACATACTAAAAAAAAGTGAATTTGGTTTTCTTTTGTGCTTAAATTATTAAATACGACCTGGTAAAGTCGATTGTCTCATGATTTTGTCTCCAGAAATGATCAGGAATTTCGTGGGTTTGAACACATGTCTATAAAAAACCCAGGTCACTTTGGGCATAAATCGACAAACCCATTAAAAATAAATATGTTTTTGTCAAAACCCTTGCATGGTTTTTTCCAAATTCGTGTGCTTAATGAATTAATCTCATGAAACCCTTGCCTGGGATATTCTGCATCTATCTCAAAACGCACTTCTGTATTCCTACTAGTGAGGAATTATTATTATGAAACCCTTGGTTAATTTCTTCTGCTCTTTTTTCAAAACCCAAGTCTATACAATGTGCTTTGAACATTGATATATATACATACATATATCTATGTATATATATCTATATATATGTATATGTACAGATATATGCATACATTTAACTAAAGAATGGGATACCCAAAAAAAAAAACATTAGTCATATGCGTCAATCGGACCCCAAATAAAGATTATTTGGGGTGTAATGTGTTTGGTGTCTGGTGCTTTAGTAAGGAGATTAATATGTAGGAGTGATTTGTAATGGGTGCGAAATTGATTGTAGAAGGTGCTAACGTGAATTAGACCCATTCACTTTTGAGCGGATTTGAATGATAAAATAGATCTGTTTTATATTTTGCAAAGTTTATACCTGTGTTTTGTATTTATATCTGTGTTTTGCAATGTTTATACACTATTTTTCTGACACTTGATCACTTACAATGTACAAGATCATTGACAATCATGGCACCAAGGCACAAGAGGAAAAGATCGGGTCTGAGGCGCTTGAATAGAGTACCTCGTGTAGTGACATTCAATGTTCCAGATGTTGACGAAGAGCCAGCAGTAAACATGGACGAGGAAGTTATTTCTGATAATGCAGCACAGACCAATGAAAATGATGGTTTTGAACCTGCTGTTCATAATACTGACGTAGAAATGGAACCACCATCTGCTGACCAAGTGACAACCCCAGATCATAGCATCAAAAGTTGGTCTATGGATGACATGGACAAAGCCATTGCAGATGTTGAAGACCATCACATGACAATCAGACGTTCAGCGATCAAATGGGGAATCTCGCCTAGCAGTTTGCGGTCATGGCTCAATGGTCTGACATCCACAAAAAAGAGGGGGCCACCTACAATCCTGACTGACGAAGAAGAAGCTGAAATTGTGCAATGGTGTAAAGATATGGCTAATATTGGCCATGGCCTTCAAGTCTCACAACTTAAGTCAACGGTGGCCCACCTGGTTGGAGTGAGGCCTAACCCATTCACAAATGGGATACCAGGGAGGTCATGGTGGGTTGGATTTCGTCAAAGGCATCCTGATCTGACAATTCGAACACCCGAAGGAGTGGACACAGATCGAGCTATAATGCTGCGCCCGAAATAGTTTCTTCATTCTATGATAACTTGGAGGAGTTGTACAACAAACTTAATTATGGGCCCAACAACATATGGAACTGCAATGAAACAGGTGTGCAAGCTGGCAGAAATTGTGCAATGAGAGTTATTGCAAAAACAGGGACGAAATGTGTTCCACAATTAATTGCTAAAAGCAGAGAATGGATCACTGTTCTAGCTTGTGTTAGTGCAGCAGGTCAAGCTATACCTGGTTACTATTTGTTCAAGTCCAAAAGGAACATTAAAAACTATATTGTTAACTGTGAGCCAAGGGCATGCATGGCAATCCAAGAGCATGCTTGGATGACCAAAGAATTATTTGTGGCATGGTTAAAACACTTCACAAAAAATGTCCCAGGAGGTGTGTCACCAACCAACAGAAAGCTTCTAATCTTTGACGGTCATGGCAGCCATGTGGCATTCAAAACGGTTGAAGTAGCAAAGGCTATGGGAATAGATTTGCTCACACTTCCAGCACATTGCAGTCACAAATTGCAGCCCCTTGATGTTAGTGTGTTCTCACCATTTAAGAACTACTTCAAACAGCAAAGGACTATATGGCTCTCTGCAAATCCTCAACTTGACATTGGAAGGGAAGAGTTGGCAACACTTGCCACTAAATCTTTTGCACAAGCTTTGACTCCTAATAACATTGCAAGTGGTTTTAGAAAAATAGGAATTTGGCCATTAGATCGACATGCACTTGACTTGGATATGGGGCCAAGCCAAGCTTTTGTGGTTGAAGAGGAAGGAACGACATTGGGAGCAGAAACTGAGGGTGATACAGCTGATGAAGAGGCACAGTTCATGGCAGCTGAGACTTGTTTGAGGATAGCAGGTTGGAATGAGGAACAGATTGGACAGTTTGTGGATACCTTTTCTGCAAACATTCCCCCAAATCCAGAAAACATTGAGGCAACATAAATTCAACAAGAACCAGCAGTTCGATCATCTAATCAGGCAGTTGAAAATGAAAAGAGTCTGAATCTGCCATCTGAATTTGAAGATGCAGCTTTGAACGTAGGGGTGCATCTCAATTTCACTCAAGTGGATGAAGGGTTGTCCATGCCATCACCACCGAATGTTGATCCTGAAGATGTAATCCATTACTTCACAAATGGGAGAAATTGGGAGGCTGAAAATGATGAAGAGGATGGAGTCGATGGTAATGACTCAAATGATGAAGAGGCTGACTATGTACCATGCACACAAGTCAATGATCAGCAACCAGTAGGCAGCATAAGCACTATTTTGCAACTCCCAATGCAACGAGTGTGCCAATCATCTAACAGAGGTCGCAATGGGGTCCTACGCCTTAGTAGGCAGTCTCAAATTTTGACATCGGATGATTTCTTCAATTTGCTGAATGAACAAGAGGCACAGAAGCAAAGAAACCAAGAATTGCAGCAAAGGAAAAAGGAGCAAATGGCTGAAAGGAAGGCAGAAAGAGAAGCAATCCTCGCACAGAGGGAGGCAAATAGATTGGAGCGTGCTGCAAAAAAACAAAAAATTGCAGAGGAGAAACTGAGGCAGCGACATGAAAAGGAGCTTCAAAGGGAGCAAGCAAAGATTGCTAGACAGTTGAAGGAAAACCAAAAGCAGGCGGAAAGAGCAGAAAGAAACAGAAGTAAGAGTACTCCTACAACTCCTCTTCCAAGTCAACATCCAATTTTAAGGGACATGATTAACATTTTGTCTCCAGCCTTTGCAGCTCTTAGCAGCCTACAAAATGGGTCTTCTAAAGGCTGCTCTCCACAGTTACAGCTAACTCCAGAGGCAAATCATGCATTGCTTGCTTGTATAGCAAGTGCTATACAGAACAATCCGCAGTCCTCAACATCTTCTCCAGTTGACGCAGAGTCAGTTGACCCCCAAGGACACACCACTTCATAATCAGATCTGTCGATGTCTGATTACGATTTTTTGTTGTCAATTTTTTGACCTCGAAGTGTGCTAGAGTGTTTTGTGTAAAACTGAATGCTGGTCTATTGTATTGGACAGTCAAAGGATACTAGTTTGTTGTATTGGATAGCATTTGGATACTAGTGTCTAATTTTGTAGAACTAAATGGTAGTGTGTTCTCAAATTATCTAATTCGATGTGTTCCAATGTGTTTTTTGTATATATGAAGACTCCTTGTCTTCTTTCCAAGTTAATGATCTATACTTTTGTGATTCGAAATCAGTTTTGTGTTTGTTGTATTCATCTATCATTGATGTGATTTAAAAATATGACTCACTACTCTATTCAAGATCTATGTTTTGTAAATAATGCATTTGGTAAAGGTTGAAAACATTATAATTCAAACTTTGTATTTTCCCTGACATCAGACTTTTTGAAAATTCAAACTTAATAATTCAATAAGTTTCTATGTATTTTCTCACATCTATGTATGTTGTTTGATTTTGAATTATTTTCTGTGCAATTAATCTGATCACCTAAAATCAACAAATCCCACCATAAATCAAATCCCATTGTTTAGGTTAATGAATGAACATCATCAGAAAAAAGAACATCATAAATGAACACAATGTCTAGCAGGTCACAGCCAAGGTAAGCTCTTGAAAGACTTCACTTGAAATGTCATCATGCAAATTGACTTGCTCTTTACAACCTCCCTAGTTGTGTATACATGCATACATATATATATATATATATATATATATATATATATATATATATATATATATATATATATATATATATATATATATATATATATACATCTATGTATGTATGTATGTATGTACATATGTATGTATGTATGTATGTACGTATATACATACATACATACATACATACATACATACATACATATGTATACACAACTAAGTATATGCATACATATAACTATACATCTATATGCAACATATCCATAAATTAATCTATTTGAAATTATAAATGTTTGAACACATACACTTGGAAATTAATCTAATTGTAAATTGTAAATGTAAGTTTACAATGAATAATAAAAATGAACATTATAAATGAACACAATGTCTATCGGGTCACAGCCAAAGTAAAGTCTTGAAAGACTTTACTTGATATGTAATCTTACAAATTGACATGCTCTTCACAACCTCCTAGCCATTTGACATGCCTGCCACAACAAACAAATATAATACAACAAACAAACATGGACAATAGTTATTGAAATAAATAAAAAGATATACTAGTTAGTAAAAAACATAGAACAATAATTGAAACTTAGAACAATTTGAACAAAAAATCCTTAATTATTTGGTGTGTTGATAAACACAATTACCAAACTGCCCACCATGAACATCGTTACACCACCTCTCCTTGTTCTCCCATGCCTGCAAGAAAAGATTTACAACCACGGGTAGTCACAACCGAGGCTAGTAACATACAAACATCATATGACCTTTGAAATAATGCATGTACAACAACACATAATTAATCAAGTTCAATTGCGAATATAGTAGTAGAGGACAAAAATTGTGAATGCCACTGGCTGCTATCCCTCTTATTTAGAAATTTGAATCTGACAATTGAATGCATTCAATTTGATTGTTGTGTTTCAAATATGAATTTGTTATAGCATTTGAATTTGTAGCTGCCAGTTACGTAGGTTTTTAGAGATGATATGACTGAATTCTGCACTATATTTGGATTGGATGTTCATTTGGGAAGCCTTATATATCTGTGATTTTTTGCAGCTTTGCATGCATGCATAGAGTCATACAATCATATATCAATAATATACATTGCAAAGCAGAAAAAAAACCTAAATGTGTCACTTTTAACATCTAATTAAAACTCTTTTATCATTCAAATCCACTCAAAAGTGAATGGGTCTAATTCACATTAGCACCTTCTACAATCAATTTCGCACCCATTACAAATCACTCCTACATATTAATCTCCTTACTAAAGCACCGGACACCAAACACATTACACCCCAATTAATCTTCATTTGGGGTCCGATTGATGCATAAGACTAATGTTTTTTTGTGGGTATCCCATCCTATTCATTCGCTTTACCGCGCGCTGTCTTTGTAGCTACACATACATACATACATACATACATACACACACACACACACATATATATATATATGTATCTATAAATGTATGTATGTGCATACATACATACATACATACATACATATATGGACATACATACATGTATATATGCACATACATACATACACACATACATATATGTATGTATGTATGTATGTGTGTATGTATGTATGTGCATACATACATGCATACATACATGCATATATATATGTATATATGTACATACATACATACAGACATACATATATGTATATATGTATGTATGTACATGCATACATACATACATACACACATACATGTATGTATGTATGTATGCATGTACATACATACATACATGTATGTCTGCATGTATGTATGCACATACATACACACATACATGTATGTATGTATGTATGCATGTACATACATACATATATACATATATGTATAAATGTATGTATGTATGTATGTGCATACACACATAGATACATGCATACATATATACAACACATGGCGAATGATTTATTTCAAACATCAACTTACATGGCAAAAAGGAGTGTAAGAGGAATGATTTATTTCATAAACAAGCAGTAATAATTTTGACATCATCGAATAAACCCTTAATGGGTCGTGAAAATGCAGAAGAAAATGAATAACCAGTACCATTGTTTGCATTTTGAAAGGATAGGCAAAGGCTACACACATGTACATCGATTTGTTGAATGAACAAGAGACACATAATGTAAAATGACAAATATATGTATGCTAGCCTACTGTATGTGCAATGGAAAGTAGAAATTTCTTTACAAATGGTAGAATGTATAAAGTAAGAAGACACTGCATAAATGAAAATAACTATAAGTACCTACCTAATACTTGGGATATTAGAGGAATGTGCAGAGGATGCTTGTCGTTGCTTTCGATACATACATACATATATACATGTATGTATGTATGTGCACATACATACATACATACATTTTTGTAATATGAAAGATGCAGAAGAAAATGATTAACCAGTACCATTGTTTTCATATTCAAAGGAGAAAGATGTTAGATGTTACCTGAGGCCTGTGTATGTGCAATGGAAAGTATGGTATGTATGTATGTATGTTTGTATATGTATGTCTGTATGTGTACATACATACATGTATGTACATATGTATGTCTGTAAGTGTATATATGTATGTCTGTATGTGTATATACAGGTATGTATGTATATATGTATGTGTGTATGTGTACATACATACATGTATGTAAATATGTATGTCTGTATGTGTACATACATACATACATACATGCATACATGTATGTATAATACATACATGTATGTAAATATGTATGTCTGTATGTGTACATACATACATACATACATGCATACATGTATGTATATATGTATGTACACATACAGACATACATATATACATACATTATGTATATATGTATGTGTGTATGTGTACATACATACATGTATGTACATATGTATGTCTGTATGTGTATACACATGTATGTACACATACACACATACATATATACATACATGTATGTATATATGTATGTATGTATATACATGTACGTATATATCTATGGTCTGTATGTATACATACATACAGACCATATATATATTTATGGTATGTATGTGTATATGTATGTCTGTATGTGTACATACATACAGACCATACATCTATAGATGGTATGTATGTACACATACATACATGCATATATGTAAGTATGTATGTGCACATACATACCATACATATATGTATGTATGTATGTATTGGGTTTTTCAAAGAAATTAACCAAGGGTTTCATAGTAATAATTTGTCAGTCGCAGGAATACAGAAGTGTGTTTTCAGATAGATGCAGAATATTCCAGGCAAGGGTTTCATGAGATCAATTCCTTAAGCAAACGAATTTGGAAAAAGCCAAGCAGGGGTTTTCACGAATTCGTTTTTGAGATAGATGCAGAATATTCCAAACAAGGGTTTCATGAGATTAATTCATTAAGCACATGAATTTGGAAAAAACCATGCAAGGGTTTTGACAAAAAACATATTTATTTTTAATGGGTTTGTCGATTTATGCCCAAAGTGACATGGGTTTTTTATAGACATGTGTTCAAACCC
>VDFB02105785.1:180806461-180852904 GCA_007258455.2 Sequoia sempervirens | reverse complement strand
CGCAGCAAAAATATGGGCCCAAATTTGACTGTCAAACGGCCGTCGGCGCTTTTTCTCAATTTTCCTTATTACAGAAAAATTGTTTTTTTATATAGAAAAAACAATAAAAAAAATTACACATAATAATTTTTTGTTTTAAAAAAATTAATAATTTTTTTTTTTGGCCGGCGGCCTATGCACCGCCGGCGGCAGTACTGTCAAACCGCCGGTCGACTATAAGCCGCCGGCGGTAGGCAGTACACCGACCGGCGTACTGGTCGCCGACTGCAGGGTACGAGAGGGTCCCGCAGGCCCTGCCATGGCAGGGTACCTGCGGCACCCTCCATTAAATCCGCCCCCCAATAAAACTTTGATGTGGTTTTAAAAAAAAGCCAAACAATAAACTTTTCAATAATTTTTTTTCCAATTTTCTAACAAAAAAAATATGGAAGTTAGAAAAATTAAAAAAATTTACCACATTCGATAATTTTTTTTTTTTGATCTACGGGTAGACGAACGTACGGGCCGTACGAGTAAATTTTTTTTGCTTCAGAAGCTCTCAACGCCAAAATAGGTTGAGTTATATGTCATTTTTCATCTCTCGGATGCTCTGGATCTGATGGCGAGGTCCAATCTGCTTGAAAACACACCAGAAGCTTCGCAACTCCCAGATCTGACAGATCTTCAAACCCTCATAACTTTGGCATAAAATGTCGGATTTAGGCAAAACAAAAGTCAATTTTGACTTTTTCGACAGCCCTGAATTTGAATATGAGGTCAGATTTCCTCTAATGTGCACCGAAAGCAACCATGCAAGAACACCCAAATAGAGAGACAAAAACTTGAGGTATGAAAACCCTCAAGGAATCCCGAACGAACCCTGCAATGTTTTTCTCAAAAATCTGAGAAGGGGCTGCAAATCAAGGCTCTGATACCATGTTAGAAACCCATGATCAGATTTGCAAACCAGAATAACCTTCCATAGAAGAGAAAATAAAAAAAGCACAGAGGTTGCAAAAAGATGTGCAACATTAATTATTCGAGAGTTCAATTAATTACAAGGTAATGATTTGCTTTATAAAAGCAAAGATGCAAACCTAATCTTATCTTGAGCAACAAGATAGCTCGATAAGATAAGATCCTAAAACTTAGGAATTAAATATTGCCTAAGTAAACTTATGCAAAGTGTAATTAATAATTAATTACACCAACAGGAAGTTAACGTGCAATGTGCTACAGGTTCGAACAACAGTCTTGAACTCCTATGTTAACTTAAGATTTGTCTTTACAATGTGCAATGAACCTTAGCATAGGTTACTTATAAAAAAAAGGAAAAGGCAAGGGAGAAGGGAGGTTCCTAGATCTGAAATTCAACAATGAACAGTGATCATGGAGGGTTCTACTGTGGACAACCTTCCCAAAACATAATTTCACTTAACCAGATTAATTCACAGTATCATGAAACTTGTGCAAGCTTTTAAGGATTGCAAATATTCAACCATTCATTCACCATAAACATGCATGAATAAAAGATAGAAGTTTGGAGAAACTTTTAATTTATGCCCAAACTAACTTTGCACAACTATCTACTATTAGCAAACAACCAAAAGTATGGACAAGAAAGGAATCTACATAGCATAATGCTACACAACCATTGAACAACATCAACTATTCTACCAAAGTAATATAAAACATGAAAAACAACAAGATAAATCTATCTAAATCAATTAACTATGGGAGATGAACCATGTAACATGCAAAGAAACTCAAGAATCCACCAAATTCAATGAACTTCTATTAAAATTTCTACAACAACTCAATTCTCTCTTGAAAATGAGAGGAGACCCCCTATTATAATGTCCAAAAAGTAGAATGAGTGGTCAAGATTGATTTGCATTGTGTGGCCAAGATTCACTACAAACTAGGGTTCCACCCACCCCCAAATATATTACAATTTAAAATTACATCCCTTGTCTTTTCTCTATTTTTTCCTTTGTGTCAACACTGTAGCACTTTTGTCTTTTTGTTGATTTCCCTCTATTGCAGCTATTTTATGAGGAACTCTTCATCAATAATTGGGTTTCTTTCTTGTTTCCTCAAAGCGGCGTACTCCATGAACTTCATGATTAGTGCTTGGAGCTTATCAATTTCCATTATATCAAATTGCATCACCCGATAGTTCCATTGCTTGGATCAGCCTGTGAGTGTATCCCAATCTCCATCATACTTAGTCATGTTGTCCCTGACTTGTTTAGATTGGGCGAAAGCCCAACTAGCAAAACTCATAAAGTCTGTGGTAAGCTCGCCTAACATTCCATCTTCCATCTTCTTATGGAAATAAGGCTTTATCTTTTCCAAATGAATCTCAATGATGGGCATATCATAGCCTATCATTAATTTCAAATACCGAATACAGTCTTCCCTAATGTCTTTGGCCCAATTAATGTCAGGATCCACCTTACAAAGTACCTACTCCAATATCTCCTTTCTGTGGTCAAATTCCATCTTCCACATATCCACTAGCCAGTGATCATCCTCTATCAGTGCAAGTTCCTTTTCCCACATTTTCTGAGGTAGCTTAAGGATGGCCTCAATTTTAGGATAAGTGGACCCATATATCTTCGGGAAGTCAGTGCAAAGCTTTCTCATGCCCTGAAGCTAATTTTTCACTTCTAAGAACTTATTTGTTGTCCTAACAACATGATTGATTCCCATGTTTCCAACATGCAGAACCTGTTGGAACCAATCCTCCATTGTCTTAGTCTAGTTCTCTCTTTTCTCGAGTTTGTCGATATGGTCCTTGGACAACAGTTGTGGCAGCTTCGAGGATGTCGTGGGAAATTCTTTCGTTGATAACCATTGCTAAATATAGGTTGTCAAATCAACCACTCATGCCTTGAGCTCCTCCTTTGAAATCTTATCTTGGTGCATCTGTTGCACAACCATGGCAATATACTCCAAGAGATGATCTATTTTATGTTCTCTGGTGGTTGTCCCCAAGTTAATGGTGGAGATGTCGTAGCTTATCCCTTCTTCACCCACAACTGGCGTGGTGATTTGCACATTCCTTGACCCAAAAGAATCCATGGTCAATTTGGATATGACTTTAGGCTTCTTTTCCTTCTTTGTGCTTATTTGGGCTCGGGCCAGGATGGCCTCCAACCTTTCCCTTGGATTTCTTAAGGTAGGGGTCTTCCTTTCTAATTGTTTTTCTAGCCACTCGAGCATTTGAGATTCCCCCTTTGGTGATTCATGACCTCTTCTTTTCCAATTTCAATTTCCTTGTCCCCTGGAGCTTCTTGCTTCGTCTTTGTATTTTCCTCCTCTTCATCAAAGTATTTAATGAACAATGTTTCTTTACATGGGGACTCGGTGGTTGTGTGCTTTTTGGGGCTATCTTCCCCCTCAATATTTTTCTCTTCTCTTTCCTCATCTTGCTTATTTGTTTCAGGTTGCTCTGTCTCTGGGTTCCTATGGGTTTTAACCTCTCCCTTAGGCTTGTCTTCTTCTTTCTACTCTTCTTCCTCACACTGAGGAGGTACCTTTCCTTGTTCTTTATCTTCTTTCTCCTCTTGTTGTTCTTGATCTCCCGAGAGGGGTACTTCTTCATTGTGCTTGGGGCTTTCTTCCTTCTCCATAGTTGGAAGTTCAATATCTTCTTCCATTTTATCACCTGACTGCTTTTCTTCCTCAGAAGGTGGTCTTTCCACTTCCTCTCCAACATCCTTCAATTGTTCGGCTAGCTCCTCCTCGAGGCCTGCATCGAAGGTCTCTACATTATATTTGGTATTAACATCTTCCTCACCTTCCTCGGAGGATTCTGTTTCTTCACCTTCATGCACTACCTCATCAATTGACAGGTGTTGGAACTCGGGGTGCTCATGGTAGTCATCTACTTCCTCTTCTAATTCTCTTATCCTTGCCTTTTCTTTTCTTTCAAACTCCTCTGATATTGCCATTATGGATTTCATAGCTTGTGGTTTAGTTGGAGGAGTTGAGGTAGAAGCATTAGCAAGAACCTATGTCAGGGCAGCTTGGATGGTTGGATTCATCAATACTTTAGAAAGCTTTGTAGGAAAATTCTGCATATGGCGGGAAAAATCCTCTAGGAGCGAGGGAGAAAGTATTGTCATTGTTGTTGTTTCCAATGGAAGAGATGTAGTTGGAGACATGGAGGCAAAGGAAAGCAAAGAAATGGTGGCAAAAGAAGAGTCTATGGTCACAACCTGCACGGTGGGTGGAGAAGACGCAAGTTGGACAAAGATATCCACCATAGGTGGAGAAGTAGCCACTATCCTCTGAGAAGTAGGCGAAGGTGTAGCCGTAGTGAAGGCAGTAAGTGGAGATATCCACCACAGGTGGAGAAGTAGCCACTATCGTCTGAGAAGCAGGCGAAGGTGTAGCAGTAGTGAAGGTAGTAAGTGGAGATTTTAGTTGCTCAACCTCCATTTCCTCTCCCTCATGAAGCAGATCCTCTTGAATGGTAGGCATTTCTGTGAAACTACCTAATCTTTTATGTTTCAGGAAGGTTCACCTTCCAAAGCCTTTCTAGCATACACCTTAGGGTTGGGTTGTTGCTCATCAACCTCCTTCATCTTCCTTGACCTAGTGGATGGAGGGGATTTTGAAGTCTCTCCTAATGGGGCAACAACTATCCCACTCCTTGTTTCACTTGCAGGTTCTTCCTTAAGGCCTTCATAGGTCAAAGTGACCCCTTGTTGCTTTAATTGGGAAACTTGCCCATCAATCCACTCTCTTGTTTTGGCCTCAACAGGCTTGGTCAAGACATCGAGGTAATCAACCTCTTGCTCATCCTAGTCAATCAGTGGCAGCGGGAGATTGGCAACTGCACTATACCGAGGATCCATTACTATATTTTCATCTTCTTCTACTTGATTCGGTACGAGGAACAAATTGACCCTCTTTACAAAATATGTTGTCATTTGCATATAGTGTCTCATTCACACTTCATTATCATCTTGGAAATTAGCCCAAAAGTCCTCAACGTTATGTAGATGGGCGTATTCAGGTCCAAGTGCTTTCTTGAGATGGTCATAGGGGTCCATTCGTGGCCTGGTAGTGTGAAGTCTCAAATGGTATTCCACCAGTTCTTTCTCTGAATTGTCGGCACACTGAGAGGCATGGAGTTTGTATAGCCCTTGGTCGAAGGAGAGGGGATAAGGAATCCCCGCCCTATGTTTGATGCTCAAAAGGGTGTGTGCATGTCATAACTACTGAGAGGGATCTAGCAGTATTATCTAATATGTCATGTCCTCTAAAATTGTAATATGAAACATATAGAATCCAATAAATATCAAAATACAAATACAAGAAATTACATTCAAAATATTATTATAATTATAATTATCAAGATAATATTATATTTACACAATTATTGTAATAGAAAAATTAATTAAATTGCCATACAATAGAATAAAATAACAATAAGATTACTTTATAAATATCAAGTATTCAAATACAAATAAAATGGAACAACAAAATGAACATAATCTAATATTATTGTAAACATTATCATTATTGAAAAATTAATATTTATGCTTTAATGTTCAAATATCAAATATTTAAATGCAAGTAAAAATCAACATTAAAATAAAATAATAAAAAAATAACATATAATGAAGACAAAACTGAATAAGGTCAGAATTTTATAATATAGACCATTATTCATAATTGTTGTGGATCCTATACATAAAGATAAAATAAATTATTGTTGCATGACCATTTAAAGCATTGCTTCACTTTATCATACACAAACAAAGTTAAATACCCAACAATTAGCGATATATTATGACAGAAACTCTCTCCTAAATCTGATGTAGGGTAGAAAGCAAGGTATGTCTATGAAAAAAGGTAAGTTTGGGTAAGTAGAGTTTCCTTTCGGTAATTCAGATTTGAACAATGGCTGTCTAAAATAGATGTATACATTGGATGAGTGTTTGATTTACAAGTGTTTTACAAACTCAGATAAAATGAAAATAAGGAATAAATAACATCCAACACAGATTTATATCTATTGATTAGTAAATTTCAGATAATGTAAAGCTAAGATTGAATGAATGCTAATCTTGATAGTGTGCTTTCTATATATATATATATATATAAGCATATATCTATATATATATTTCTGAGTGGAAGATAAGAGTAGAATATAAATGAAGACTAAAATAAAATAAATATATATCTAGATAATTAATAATGATTATAGTATATGTGTAAAATAAATATATATATAAATAAATAGTAATGATTATAGTTTATATAATATATGTGAGTATGTATATATGTATGTAGTTATACGCTCTATATGCAATTATGCAATAATGACGCTTACAGCAATTATTGAGATTTATAAGTAATGATGCTTCTCTTTATTCACTATGATGTTAAAAGGTATATTAGAATTCCATCAATGGGACCCTGAAAGATGTTTTATATATTATGAGTAATAAGGAGCAAAGGAATAATCCCCTTGACAAGAATGAATTATTTGTATCATCTTTGATCTTATTATATGTTATTACTGAAATTTATTGACTTCTAATGTTTCTAATGTCTCTTTGAGAAACACTTTGAATGCAAGATTTAGGTTTAAGTGCTTCCACTAGAAAGGGGACATTACACAGTCATTAGGATACCGGGGCAACTTGTTTGGTCTTTTTGAAAAACCTTCAACACAAATGTAGGTGAACTTTGGACATTGAATGAATAAGAAGGAAAACTGTCTAAGGAAAGCCTAGGCACTATGGGAGATTCTCCTTTTGAAGTCACCCCTAAGCAATCTGATGATATAGCCTATAAAGGCATCATTCACTCTACAATAATCCCTTTTGAAATTTCTGAATTGTAGTTGAGGGTATTTATCATAAACTTTCAGCTCCCTGCTTGGTTCTTCATCTGGGGCTCTAATAAGCCTCCATATTGCCTCTGTTTGACCAATGAATAGACCAAGTAAGATGTCATATAAAATCTAGAGGTCTTTTTTACAACCATGAATTACTCATGGAAGAAATCACTGATTATCCCTACCCATTAGAACTTGACCTTTCCATGGAGAATCTCTTCCACAAAGTATACCATCCACTCTTGGAAATAGGCTGCAATTGGGAGGCCCATGACTCTACTTAACAAGGTCACCAAATCATGGCAATCCTCATAAAAGTTGATGTGGAAAAGCTCCTAGGGAGCCTTTGCAGCATTGCCCCTCTTCTCTTTCAACCAGTACTAATTAATAAGTCTTCTACATTTGAGGGGGTATTCATCCCACATAGCCTTGCCATCACCCATGGTTGGCACTTCCATCTCCTCGAAGGTAGGGATATGAAAAGTCCTTGTTATTTCCTTAGCGGACATGTCAGCCAACACATTTCCATCTCGGTCTACTGTGGTTTTGGTTTCTTCTTGATAGGCCTCCCTGCAGGCCTTCACAAGTTCAAGGGCGATGAGGGTAGGAGGAAAGCCTGCAGCCGTAGCTATTCTACTGCTTCTGATTTTTCTTTCACTTTCAATGGTGGGATTGATCCAGACTCTTTGCTTGAATTCATCGGTGTCTACTTGTCCGATGTTTATGTCTGCGGCCTTCTTCCAGGTTGAGGTGACTTTGGATTTCAAAGGTTCCCCTTGGAACTAATACTTCATTTGGTCCTTATCTTCCTTTCCACGGGTGCCTTGCCTATTTTTCTCCTTTATCTTTCTCCACGATTGCTCCGAAGGTCCTACCTGATTCCATATATCCTAACAAAAGAGAGGTGAGCACATTCAAGAAAACATGGGAGCATTAGCCAAAACCTTGCAAACAGAGTTAGATTGGATAATTTAGCACTTAATAAATCTAACATATCTTTCACATTGGCATTAGCACTTTATAGGAGGGAGTTTGGACAGTTTGGGCCCAAGGGGTTGGACTTCCCTGGCCTGACAACTATTTTAGAGTTGTTGCAGGAGGGATGACAATTAGGGCACGACGGTCTACCTATCCTGACCCACCTTCAAATTTGGAAATTGAAGGGTTCATTGAGGAAAGTACCCTATTTCACCATGTGGGTCGAAGTCAGTTTGATGATTGGAGAGCACTAAGATCCTCTTTCGAGTGATCGAGCCCTGAAAGGAACTATGTCGTTAAGAGTCTATTGTTAGGGATGACTTTGGTAGGACGACATTCTGGGGGTAGAGTTTCGACAGGAGAGACCCGCGATTCTAGAGGGTGGTCACTAACTTTATCACTTGGGAATTTCAGGCTAGAGGGGGTGGATAGATGCTAGGTGATTGTCATTTGGGAACAACAGATGTCAGGCGGAGCTCCAATGGGAGCAACCCGGGGAGTCGGGTTTGGATGAAGTCATGGCTATTTACCTTATGTTTACTGAGTCGTTTGAAAGTTTTGCGACCAGGGTGAGGTTAAGTTTCAAGTCACGGGAGGATAGGAGCAATTTTCCCTAAAGTTATGGTGGTGATGGGACGAAGTCCCGATCATAGAGACCCAACACCAGGGGTCCGAAGGAGGTTGAGTACTTGGAAATTTTCACTTTGCATTTCAGACAGCCACCATTGAACTAAGACTTGAATGGTGGAAGAATGCTACGTGGAAGCCATAAGAGCCGACAGAGTGCTCACTGAGCCTCGATGAAGGAAACCCGATGAAGATGATCCATAAAGGCTGGTTACCAAGTCATGTGTGTTTTTCATTTTGGCAGCCATGATGGGGTCGGGTTTCGGAGGTCGAGAGGATGAATGTTGATTTCTGCGAAGGTTGGCAGGTTTGGCATGGCAGCCCGTGGATGGAAGTCCGCAAGGCAGGGCCCGAAGGATACTAAGCACTCGGTCATTTCTTCATGAAGTCAACTAACAGAGAAGGAGTCAGGGTCTGAAGCATTAGAAAGCCAAGATTAGACTACCGCTTGGAACGACAGATCATGAGCAACACCCCCAGTATAGAGTTCCACAAGCACGGACTTGGGCAACTTTGTTGAACTTAGTTTCAGTTTGCAAGACTCAACGATGAGAGGGTGGAGTCCTCCTGCAATGGTGGACCTGATATAGAGGTTCACCACTTGGAAGTTTTTTTTTTTTCAAGTGTTGGCGACGGCGATGAGGAGGCATGGGCTCGCAGAGCGTGAACACGCTAGCCGAAGAATAGCGTCGGGAGGACAAGGTTCTACGACCACTAAGTTGGTTGATTTCGATGTTTTTTCATGTTTCTATCATATGGGTTTTGGGTGCCTTGTTTTTCTCTATCTAGTTCATGTGTTTTTTCTCCTTTTAATTTATCATTTTTGCAACAAATCAAGGAAAACATGAAGTAGGTCACGGGCGACGAACTCACCTCAAGAATTCGATGAAGGAAAATGAACTCATAGTGAATAGTAACATTGAATCAACAATTAGGCTTGGCGGGCGCGATGACGACGATTGTGGGGTAACTTTGACTTGCTCTAACCTCTTTCTGCTCAACTCACAAAGTGATCATCATAGCTCAAATTCACCTATTTATAGAAAATAGGGCATTAAATGCAGCCATTAAATTCTTGTATGGAAGACCTAAGGTTGGTAAGCTGTAATTTGAAAATAGTCACGGGAGCACCTAGGTTCAATAGTCAGAACGTTGTCGGCTGAAGGATGCTTGAGAGTTCAACAATAAATGGACAGTGTCGGGGAGATTGGGCCCTGATAGGTGGAACGTTGTCAGAGGACAGTAGTTAGAAATGGCGAAAAGGTGACGGAAGTCCGAGAGGGGCAGCTCGGAAGGGCGGGCCCGATGGGTCCCAAGGACGTTGACTTTAAAGCACTAAGGCAAACACCTGATGGGAACCCATAAAGACTTAGAACCTGGAAAATTTGATGGGGGGAAACATGGTCGATTCAAGATGGACTCTTTGGGACTCGTTGACCATTTTGAACACTAAAATAGGGGAACGCAAAATGAGATGGAAACAAATGACCTGCGAAGGCGAAGGAAAGAGAGGGTCCCCATTTCGAATGGAGCATGTGTGCTGAGGGCACAACAAGTTACAATGAGAACACTTTTCTTGCAAAAGTTCTACTTGGTTTTCCATGACAGGGGTTGTTGGGGGTCAAAGCAATACTTGATATTAATTTTCAATATGACCATCCATATTAGAATGTATAGATTGAAAATAAGAAGAGAGAATAATACCATACAAGTGCAAAAGATAACATTGTGGGATCAAAAAAGAATTTGTATTGCTTTTAATTTTAAATTGTAGGCACCCATGTTTATAGAAGATGGTATTGATCATAATAAAAGTTCTATTATATACAACAAAAAAGATATAGTATTGTGGATAGTAAGAGGTATTTGCAAGCTTTATACAAGTTCAATTGCAATTATTACAAAGCTTTGTATTTCTTTCCCAAAAAATGAATTCACTATGATGGATAGTTGAAAGAAAATTAATTATATGACAATTAAAGAAGGATTTTGCATTATAATTGTCTTAAGGGGTGTATGGGTAGTGTTGAGATTGGTTGTTGGAAGATAAACTAATGATCATGGAGCCTATGTTCAATAAGAAATTGCATTATGAAAATAATTTGTCCTGATTTTGTACGCATTCCTTATAAATTTTGATCTTACTTGTCTTAAAAAGGCAGCTTGTTTGCATAGGAATCCTCACTTCAGTGCAAACTGTTCTTCCAATTTGACTGTGGTTGTTTGTAACTCACTGTATTGGTCAATATTTAAATTTGTTTCAGTTTGATACCACCCACAAAATCATACAAACTTAGATTAAATTTACTTATCTCTGTCGATTCTAATTTATAGATTTATTTTATTATATTTCTCAGTGTTTAAAAAATGTCTATTCCTAATTGGAACTTTTTTGACATAACTTTAAATTAACCAGATGATGGTAATGTGTCTCTTTAAGTGTTCATAGTTGCCACTCATCAATACTTCAAAGTTCTCTTCAAACTCAGGTTTTTAAATTTTTCCATCATGCAATTTTGCTGTGGGAAACTACTAAACTATTATGCATTTTTTTTGGAATCCTAGAATCTAAAATCTTGTTATCTTTAAATTGCTTGATAGGTTCTAGTTATAATTTTGGCTATAGGTTTAGTTTTTATTTTGTTACAAGGCAAGTATATGTCACTGGTATGACTAACCTTGACATTCTCCCCATTTTTTAAATTGCTAAGGCCTTTGCATGGCTTGAAGATTTATTAATGTACATTTTTTATCCTAATTTTGTAAATCAGCATTAAATCTTACTTTTACAGGCAAGCATCAATAAAATGTTGAATTACTATAATCACTTTTCAAAGTGTATGTCCAATGTAAAGTATTTCTTAGAGGCATTGTATAGTTTGTTGGATGATTCCATTTAATTTCTTCATGGAACTGAAACACTCATGTGGCAAAGAAACAACTTGATTTAGGATAATTTTTCATACAGAAGGAACAACCATAGCTAGAAATTGTGTTGGCTCACTAGAATATACATTTCTTTATTCTAGTCATATTGAAACCAAGTTGTACTTCTCTATCCTCTTTGTTGAAAAGAAGAAAGATAAGCTATATTTTTTGGAGGACCACTAAATGTGACATGAGAAAACATGCTAATGAAATGCTAGAAAATGGAGATCTATATTTTATTTTTTGGCATTTTATTTTTGTAAGTGCAACACGGGTTTTCAACTGGCAAGTTGTTGTATTAAATTAAAGGTAATTACATCAAATTTAACCCTTCACAGGGCATGACAACCCTACTATGTGAAAATATGACATTTAAACTCATCCATAAGGAAAGTATAATCTAATCTTAAGTTGTATTATAATCACAAAGGGAGACTACTATGATAGAAACATCCACAAAATGCCCAATCTCTTTATGTTTGGTCTATTGAGAGCCTCATCCCCTTTTGCATTTCAGTTTTTTTTTGGTTAGGCCCTTTTTTGGCAAGCATGTCAGTGTCATGTAGTTTTAGCTTCTAAGTTAGAGTTTGTTGAACCCATTTTTCCTATCGACGGTTACAATCACACAATAAAGGATGCACTTCCATTCAAAAGATCATTCTCGTCCATTGCTTTTTGTAGTCTTTGCGATGCATTTATTTTGATAGGATTTGGTTCAATGGGAGTTGGTGTCGATACATTTACTGACGATTAGAGGCGGCATCAAAAATATCCTTGCTAATAGCTCATTTTCCCTTAGTTTTTTTGCCTTGGTTTCATCTGCCCTTGTCTACAGAAAAATGTGGTGGTAGGGTTTTGAAATTTGCACAAATTTTCTCATTGGCATCGTTGATAGGAGGACACATTTTGTGTTGAATCTTGTGGTGAGTCGCTTGCCACTTCTTAGATGTACTTTTTCTATATTGTGAATAGATTGAAGCAGCTGCTGTAGCGATATGTTGTTTATTATTTTGAGTTAAAATTGCTTGAATGCAATCCCCCCCAAAATAGTGATGGTGTTTGGCAGTCCTCTTCCCTTAAAATCTAACAAATTCCTCCTTGTTATGTTTCGTTGATGTCCATACTTGTTCCAAAGCTCCCATTTTGGCACACACTTAGAAACTAATTCTCTAAGTCATTTTGTCAAATAGTTCATGTGCCTTATGTATGCTTTTTCATTTTGCAAAATTGGGGGTGAAGGCCTCTTTTTTTGAATCTCTAGCAAATTCCTCCATCCGTTATGTTTTGTAGGATGTCCATACTTTGTTCCAAAGCTCCCATTTTGGCACATGCTAAGTGGGTGCTGAAAAAGGCTATCAAATTTGACTTTACCCCCACTATTTCCATCTGCTTGACTTTGTGAATATGCACTGTAAAGGGAAATCTGGGTGCTTTTAATATTATTTCTGTCATGGACAAGTCTCAAATGCACTATTGTAGCTTATCAGGTCTCTGTGTATGCTCAGATTGAGTCTTTGTAAACCTGTAGCTTTACTTTCCCAAAGACTCAAAAAGACTCAAAAGTAATCACTCATTTCCTGCTGGCACTTTTTGTCAACTCATTTTTTCAAGAACGTCAATTTAGGCCTCATCCAAGTCAATTCGGATCACACTTCACTTCTCTTGTTGATGCCTGTAAGGATGCACTATAAATTGAATCATAACTCATTCTTAAAGATTAATTTCTCTAAATATGCCTCGTAATTGCAGAAACAAATTTCATTACACAAATAAATAGTTTCAAAAAATCATATACCTGAGAGAAGCTCCTATAATGGTGGAACACTAAAATGATGTTACCATGAATGGGTTCTAGGGAAATAATGCCATTCACTAATACTGGTATGAATGTCATTGAGTACTGCTTGAAGAGTGAATGGTGCTACTCTAGAGATGCTTCTATCATGAATGGTGATACTCTAAATATGCTCATAGCATGAATGCCATCACCAACGAGCAAGGTAGACTAGGATACTTTTTTGTCCTTTTTATTTTTTAATTAAAATTTTATGTCTTTTAAAGTGTTGAGCTATATGGCATGGCTGACCATCCTGTTGTCCCAAAAATGTTTCTGACCTTCTTTTGCACATGAGAGTTGGCTTTGGGTATGTTTCTTAGCCATCCTAGTGTCGTCAAAATGTCCTGGGGACATAAACCAAAAGATTTTCCTAGGGTATGTATTCTCGTGTAACATAGTTTTTTCTTCAAGGACCTGCCTTACCTGGATACCATGGTCTGTTAGACAAATTTTGCACATAGTAGTGAATAATATTTGGTCTTTTTTCTACTTCAACCTCTTTCAGTTTATAGGGATGAAATAAAGCATGGGAAGACTTTAAACTATTTATTTATATTTTGCATAGCTAAGCAAGGCTTTCTATTGGGGCCCTTGCCCTTGGAAATATTATATAGACTAATGCAAACTCTGAGGAAAATCCCACCAAAAGAGTAACATAGATGCAACATGGGCATATGCAACTCGATAGAATCTTGCAAAATGACAAAACCCCATCAAATTTGATATTATGTACTGATTGTAAGGAAAATATAGTCCTTTAAGCAATGCATAAGAGCTTGCAAATCAGGGTGATGCAATGACAAAGATATACCATACCATAAGCCCAACATGTTTTGATATGCTATCAAACATTTCAGATCTAAAAATTCGCAAGGGATTTAATTAAATCTATGAAAAAGTAGAAATAAAAGAAAAAAGTTCTAAAAAATTGAGCATATCCTAGGTTAAATTTAACCACCTCATACATATTTTTTCAACATTAAAGTAAAATTGGCATTAACGATTTGATGCTTCCACAATTCCTAATACTTTTAAAAAAAATAAAATTTGGGGGATAACCATGTCAAACTTTTAAGATCAACATTTCAGACCATTATTTATTCCAATTTTGAGCAAAGCGTACTAAATTCTCCCCTGAATTTACCAAGCTACCTAACAATTTAACCTTCACCAACATTTAATTTTTTCTTATAATTTCCTAATCAGTCCATTTCTAATCAATTTTAGGTAAATTCTCCCATGAATTGACAATATTTGGATAAATCCTCCCATGAATATACCAGGCTAAATCCTTTTAGTATTTCTTAAAAGTTTCCAAAGCTTAAAATGGATGTTGTGCAAAAATTCAACACATTTAACAAAAATTCTCTACAAACTGAAAAAATAAAGAAAATCTTCAAACAAGTTTAACAGACCAATGGAGTAATTTTCAAAATAAATTTAGTTGAAAAATGCTAAGTTTTTCCAGAAAAATATGACTATAGCAAAGGTGGCAACTAAGGCGGCGAGAAAGAGCGCCCCTGCTACAGGTGGAGTGATTAGTTGTTTATAATTAATGTGATTACAACTAACTCCAACTATCCAGATTTGTTTCTTGTGGTTAGATAAAAGAGGGTTTTTTTAGTATTCTCACTCTAGAAGAAGAAAAAAACCGAACTAAATTAACTAACTTTG
This sequence comes from Sequoia sempervirens, assembly GCA_007258455.2. NCBI lineage: Eukaryota > Viridiplantae > Streptophyta > Pinopsida > Cupressales > Cupressaceae > Sequoia > Sequoia sempervirens. The sequence goes on along the minus strand of VDFB02105785.1, from coordinate 180,838,019 downwards.
AAAAGGAAAAACACATCAGTAGAGTAAAATTGTGTGATTAGGGGAGAGGGCCCAAAGAGTCATGCAAAGTTAACTTTGTCACATGTAGTGATTGACTAGAATATCGTAGAACCTTCATTTTTTTGAAATGTAGACTGGTCTCTTAATTATCTATAACTAAGGTTTGAGGCGTGACTCATCATGCAACTTGCCACATCAGTAGATCTTTTGAGAAGTGTCTAAAATTTGACTTTTTAAAGGTTCAACCAAAACTTAATCATGGAACCCCAATAGTTGAACCAAAAAAATATCATTTGTTACTTGTAGAATATGATATTTTTATTTAAATTAAAATTAATATACAACCTAAGTGGACCAAATACTTATTGATAACCATAAATCTTTGATATCTCTACCTTTTATATTCAACACATATGGACTAATAGTTGAACACAAAAAATCTATTTGTTGTTATAAAAACAACACATAATTATTTAAAATACAACTTATATTGAACAAAAATGGACCAATAGTTGAACACTAGAACTTTTTGAAAATCCTTCACATTTAATGGGAAAATACATGTCATTTATTTTGCTCACCTTTTATATTTGTGATAGGACAAACTATTAATATAAAATTATCCAATGCTTGTACATTGCTACCCCAATTGTTGTACACATAAGAACAATATTTTTTCACTATGATAACAATACTTGTTTAAATGAGTATCTTATTTTATTAAATGAGCATTTTATTTTTTAAATGATATACTTATAGTGGAGAGTTGTGATATTTTATTTGAAACAAAAAAATACTTATTTCACTTCTTCATGAATGTATTTATGTTTTTTTCATATAACATTTAGAGGTTCTCATGTGTTCAAGTATGGGTCCATTTTTTTATCAACATTTGTTTTTTATTTATTTACATTTGGACTATTTATTTACAATATATAGTATAAATATGTGGTAAGACTAGGTATTATCATCATGATTGAGTGTGCGACTATTGACCTCACACGACTACTAGGCCCTCTCTAGTTTACAAAAAAATTCAATTTTCACACCATCATTACCTTAAAATTATTACCAAGTATCAAGCTTTTACAAACGTAAGCAAAGTGTGGAAGCACAGACAAGGCATGTGAACTGTGAATTGTTTGACAAAATTCCTCAAAGAAATATGCTCTATGGAGTGCAATGGTTTCAGGATATGCACAAATTGAATTTGTGGGTAAAGCCTTAGTAACTTTCAAGCAAACGCAATTGGCAGATGTAAAGCAAAATTCCACAAGCTTTGCCAGCAGTTTCCATGCCTGTGCCAAAGGGAGCCTTGGAACAGGATATGGAGCAGCCTCTAGGCTCCCTGCATGCAAAATGTGGGGGTATAGACAAGGCACACAAATTGCTTGATAGAATCCTCAAATAACTCTAGTCTCATGGATTGCAATAATTGCGGATTCACAAAGAATGGATTGTTTAGAAAGCTTTAGAAACTTTCAAGCAAATACAATTGGTAGGTGCAAAGCTAAACTCCACAAGCTTTTCCAACAACCTCAATCCTGTTCCAATATACCATTATTGGAATAGGATATATACATCCATCAAAGCATAGTGTGTGATGAAATTTTGTTTGAGGTTATTGTCACAAATGCACTGGTACAAATATATAAAAAATGGGGAAGCCTAGACTTTGCACGCAAACTGTTTGACCGAATGCTTGAAAGAGATGTAAGGGAATGCAATGATTGCAAAATATGCACAAAATGGGTTTTTTGAAAAGGCTTTAGAAACAATCAAGCAAATAATTAAATATAATTATGAACACAATGAAATTGAACCCAAGAGGCAGCAGAAGCGTACCCGGTGGGGCTCTCTGAGGACACAAACTTGTGTGCCATCCACGCCAAGAGAGTTACCATCATGCCTAAGGATATAAAGTAGAACTCATCGACTTTCAAATCAAGATTATGAATATACTTTAGGTGTCATTAGGCTTTTTGTATTGCCAAACATGAAGCAAGAAGGAGGACCTTTGAAACCCTATTTTTGCAGAGCTCTATAAATTATCCGTGGCCTCCATAAGTATTTTATCACAAAACATACAAAGAATGGGAAAATCCTAGCCAAAATTATGTATAAGAAAGACTTTACAGCTGCTTCCGGTAAATCCATGAAGCCTAGAGCTATGGGAGTACAGTAGTGGAACTTGTTATGGAAAAACTGTAAAATTTATAAAGAAAGACAGAGTATTACATACCTGTAAAGAAGACAAAGATGACCGCCAAGAAAATATCTAATTTGAAAGCCGGTGAGTTCTGCATATAACCCAATCAAAAGTATTGAAGATGAATATCTCATCGCAAATGGAAAGGGGTAGCTAAGTAGCTAATTAGCATTAAAGTTCAGAAAAAGGGAAGATCGTCACTAAGAAGGATAAGATATACACACACTGTCACTTCATTTTTGTACAACGACATACTAATTTCTACGGATGGTCAGTCCTGAGTGCAAACGTCTTGCATCGCATCGCAAGAAATCGAAACCGTTGAGGAGCAAACAGAGATGGGCACATCACAAAGCCAAAAAATGATGAACAACTAAAATTACTTACATGGTAGTCCATTGCAATCTGCCCTGTTTAGCATCAAAAGAGGTTGGAAAAACCTCAGCATGGGGACGCCTTCAACGTAATTAGTTTTTTTTTTTTTTTTTTTTGAGAAATTTAGAAATATTTTTAGATGTTGAACCTTGTATATATTAGAATGCACCTTTTATGTTTTTAATAATTAATTGAAACCCAATAAACAAAAGATTAAAAATTTTGAATTACTTAATAAATAGGTCAATGTGCTTTCTGATAATATTTATTTGATAATTTGCTAAGTAAAATTTTAACAATATGATAATATGCATTCATAAAAAATATTAAAATTTGAGGAAGCAATAGGTATTTCTGCCTTTTTTCTCCCTAATTATATATATTTTTTTTTGTTAAAGCCATAGTGACCACAATATTGTTTCTAATGTCTTTTGTTCTTCTCTCCTACAGGTTGAGATTCATCACTAGAAGTCCTAGATGACAGTCAAATGCACCCACCTAGACGCCACCTCCACCCTCATTTTTCCCTTTGCTAAAGAGAATAGGTTGAGTAATTTTTTTAGGGTTAAGATGAGTAATTTAGGGCTTTGCTATGAGCATGGTTATAAATCTATAATTTTCCTTCCCTTCTCACTTGAAATAAAATTCACTTTTTACTAAACTATAGCTAACAGGAAAAAGGATCATAATCAAAGTAATTTTTTTGTGGGGAAAGCAACCAAACTCATTTTTCTCATGATATTAATGCTAAATCAGAATGGGAAAATATTTTTGAGGATGGATTTTGGTGGGGCCAAGTTATGTAAGTTTTATTTAACAAACAAAATTTTATATTGAGTAAAGGAAAATGGAAAATTTAACCTTAAAGTAGTTAGATTAAGTCTATTTTAATTTCTAGATACACTTGATATATTTTTTATACAATTATACAACCATAATCAAGGGTGTACATAAACCTATCTTATATTTTAATATCAGCGTAACCCTCGCACCCCTTTTGGTGCAATTGCTAGTTATTATCATTGGACAATACAAGCATAACATAAAACTTACTTTATTTTAGCTCCAGTTTGTGTTGTTCATTATATTATTGTATGTAGGGAATAATGAATATCAATTTTATGTGAATCATGAAATTCACCCCACCTTGTATTTGTGTACAAGGTGTAATATCAAATCTATAGGGATTAAATATAAGTAGTTTTAATTAGTCTAGTGAAAATCTTAGGGGTTGAGTAGGATAGTTGGATTTAGCTATCATTTAGTTCATTGTTTCTTATCATAGGCAACTCCAATACCTATTATGGTATACCCTTGGGAATACCTTCTTGAGTTTAAATTGAGTCAAAGTATAGGATATACAACCCACTTTCGTAGAGTTAGCTTTGAGTTCTCCATAGTTATGTTGATGAATTGATTTTTCTTGTTTATTGACAACTTTGGTATTATGGGTGAAATCTAGTTCTAATAAGTGGAGCAATGATTCTAAGACCTAAGAGAATAGTGCCATTTTTGGGAACATATAGCTATTAAAATTACTTGACAATCATTTGCAAAAGTATAAATTTAATAGTGTTTTACAGTTATTATTTTGGGTTGCATCAAGTAGTTTCAAGAAAAATCTTATCTCACTTAGGGAGTGGTGACTCTATTGTAAGAACCTTGTTTGCTTGAATTTTTTTTTACCATGTATCGAAGAAGACAAAGAGATGCACAACCTACACAAAGGAATAATGCAGGTAACATAAAAAATCAACATGGTAAATGGAAAAGAAAGGATGAAAGTAGTTCATTTGGACATAATGATATTGAAAGGGTTGGCACCTTAGGCAAAGGTGATGATTTGGTGACCTAAGGGATCAATACCAATATACTTTTGATGATTTAATAGCAAACCAAATTACCAAAGGGAGAAATATAAATTTTGATGAATATGATATAAGGATAAATAATGTTTCTAGGGGTTGAGAAAATAGATATGATCACAAAGTAGACCTAATAACCTTCTACTAGTTCCTAAAGGTCATAGTTTGATTAGAATTTTCATGATGTTGATCAACACATATTAAATGAAGTCAATGAATGAGAAAGGACTCTAGATGAAGAGTTAGAATTGATTAATAGAGTCAGGAAAAGAAGGTAGGATCTTCAAGATGAAATTGACCAACTCACTCAAACATGTGTATATGCTACCCAAGAACAAAATCAACAAGTGGATAATCAACAAAATATATAGTTTGTGCATAACTAGAAAGTGCCCAACCAACAACAAAACCAACAAATACTTGAGTATAAAATATACCTTAGAATGCACATCACATGAAGGCTTAAAGGTTTGCACTAGTCAAGAAGCCCTTGGGGATTGAAAGGTATCAACAATTGGATTTCTTTGGGTTCCCAAGTTATCTTGATCCCATTCCAAATAATATCAAAGGAAAGGTGCTAAAATTATAAGGTAATTGTGTTGTGATTGGAGAAGAGAACTTAAGATACTTCATCATTGTCACCAATGAATATGAGATTGATGATAAAGACATGATGACAATTTTTTTTGTTCACTCCATAGAGGAGAGTGCTAGGGAATGGTTTATAAATCTTATTGATAACAATATTTCTTCTTGGGAAGAATTTCTTGTTGTTTTCATAATGTAGCATGGGGACATAATTGATCCAAAGTTTGTCATCCATGAGCTCATCACCATAAAAAGGACCATCGATGAAAAAATGACTAAATTTAATAGAAGATTCATCCTCACCATGAGAAAAAGGTACTGAAGCATCTTAATCCCAATGAATCTATGTGTCTTGTTCTTTATTGTGGTGCATTTGATTCTTAAATGGGATACTACTTAAGATATAAGAACCTTCAAACCCTCAGGGAAGGATGTGTTACAACCATAGACATTGAAAGTTACATGAGGGCATCCAATAAGCAATTGAAAAGAGTTGATTTAAAACTATCATAACTAGATAGGGCTGCTATAAAGAAACCCCTCTCAAATGAGGAAAAGTGAGATAAACTAATGTGTTCCATGAAAGACTTGTCTTAAATGGTAGAACAAAATGAGAAGGGGTTACCACCTCAAGGTGCATCCACATGCTTCAATGAAGGACATAGATTGCACCATAGGCCATACAACATTGATTGGTTTTAAAAACCACAACATAATAATGGAAGGCCTACTAAAAAAATGTAAGTTTTAAACATGCTAAATATGTACTTGTTCCCTTGACAAAAGATAATGTCAATTATTAAGGTGATAATATGTGGTTTGATTATTGTTTCCTTCCACATGATCCTCTAAATTATGTTGTAGCACTCTCTTTGAGCAATGATGAAGGTGGTCCTGAATACTATGAATAAAAGATTAACCAATTTGATGAATTGGTTCATGATAATAAAACATATATAATGTGTTAAAGTAGCTACGCTCTAAATGACCAAGATTCCAAGTTGATGGTAAGCTCGATCCTCAACCATAGCCATTGCTAGCTCATGATTTTGAGTACATGAAGTCTCTTATGCAATATAGGCATAAGAGAACTAGACCTTTAGTTGAGGATATCAAAACCCTCATTAATGGAGCTATGGTGCAAACCCAAAATGGTATTCATTTGAGAAACAAGATTGCTCTTGTGCAAGGACATAAGGTTGGCAAGTCAAATGCAGTACAACTCAATGATTTGATACTTGTAAGAAGAAAAATAATGTTGATGACAAATAGAGTAATCCAACTAAGAAGGCTACTGATAAGAGAAAAATACTAAAACAACAACAAAATAAAAATAAATGCATCCCTAAGGGTCAGTGCTCATTTAGGTGAACAAATGATGTTGTTTGTGGAGACAAGACTACAAATGTAAAGGGTTCCAAGAAAGACAAGGGGACAAAAACAAATCAAATTCCTAAAAATGCTTGAGATAAAATGGAAGTAACAGATAACCTATTTATCTCTTCTTCTAGTCAAATCACTATGCATACCAAATGTGAATGTGGTAACAATAGCACCAAGTACTCCTTTTCCACAATAACTCTAATTGATATAAGATTGATTAGGTGAGAGTTTTTTTTTTCCCTTTTTCTGATGCACTTAGAATCCTTTAGAGGGTGTGCTAGAACCACTAGCTAGTGCCCTAATTGAAGAAGAAAAGACAACATAGGATATTGTAGAAGTATACCTTGGTGCTTATTATGAACAACCAACTAGTTGTTGAACCTTTCTATACACATTGATTATCAAAGGTTGGATTCTCCATAATTACATGATTGACTTAGGTGCATCTAGCTATGTCACGCCACTCAAGAGGTAATGTATGAACTCGGTCTGCATGTAAAAATTCCTATGGTAAGTGTTTTTCTATAGATTCTAGAGAAGTGAATGTCATCAAACTAGTAAGTGATGTAGAATTCCAATTGGCTACTTACCCTAATAAAGTGTTCTTTGTGGACATTACAATGGTTTTTTGTCCTCCTAAGTGGGGAATTTTGTTAACACAAGTGGGAAACTTCTATTGGCAAAAGCATACAAATGGATTTGTACTATGCCACCATTCCATTGTATGATGAAAATATAGAATTGGATACCTAAAGCCAAGTTTCTAGGACAACATTGAGGATATGCATAAGTCTCCTTATCATATAAACTTGTTTGACACTAGTATTGATCATTTGATTCGATTTTGTGATCAGGTTGCTACCCCTATTTCACTAGATGTTAATACATAGTTGAAAGTTTGTCTATGAACTATTAATTTTGGAGCTTGCTCAAGAGAGGGTAATGATGGTGGTGTAGTGTTGGTATCTCCAAATGGTGAGAAGAACAATTTTTCATTTAGATTAACCTTCCAATGTACCAATAACATTGTTGAATATGAGGTCCTATCGATAAGCATGTGGTTAGATTTATAAAATTTTATGGAGATTTTGAGCTTGTAGTACAATTGAAAGTGCATATGCAACCAAAGAGAACAAGATTAAAATGTACAAAAATACCATTTGGGACAACATGTAATTTTTTGATGCCATGGGTATTGAATGGCTAAATAGGAGTGGAATATATAGAGGTTGATGTTCTTGTAGTTGTAGAAGAACACTACACAAATTTCCTTCAATGAATTTCTAGTGCAGAATCTAAAATGAATTCACCCACTTGATGAATTGGGTTTTCATCCAACCCACCTAAAACTCAAGGGTTTTCATCCCTAAGCTCCCGAAAACCAAACTCTTAAAATTTCTAATAACATTTTTTTCCAAAAGGATACAATGAATTCATTTCTGCCACCTTTATAGTCTACCATCTTTCATATTTGAATATTAAATATTTTTCTTTGTAAAGTAACTTTATATAACATTTGAGCATATTATTTTATAAAGGCACTTTAACGATTAATTAATTAATTAATTAAATATAAATGCCCACAAATATTATGTTAGGATAATTTAATATTTAATTAATTAAATTAATTCAGTGGCGACTATTCAAAAATTGAGGAAATTACACTTACCCCACCTTGCACATGTTTCCAAGGTGCGTTATTAGCTATATAGGGGTTATTGATAGCTAATCTATTTAGTCCAGCGACAATATTTGGGACTGATGAGTAGGATGGGTTTAGTTATCATTTACATTGTTGTGGTTTGTCTTAAGTGAGATTTATACTTGTTCAGGGATACCCCTACGAATACCCTCCCAAGTTTAAGTTGAGCTCAAAGTGCAAAATATATAACCCACTCTTGTTGAGTTAGCTTAGAATCCTCCCTCCACCATTCTATTGATGAACCATTTTACCCACATGCTAATGATCTTGGACTTGTGAGTATGATTTGTTTTAAGTGAAGCAATGATTTTGAGACCTAACATGGTATATATACAAGAAAATTCTCACCTACTTACTTGGAAATATTAGTGGTTTAGTTGCGGTTACCATTGATATGGAACTTAGTGACATTAATTGGAGCTCATTATACATTTAGTATGGTTGTTAGGTCATTGATTTATTCCTTCATTCCTCTTTAATCACCATATCTTGAATATCTCAAGGAACACTCCTCTTGGCCTATAAAACTCGAGAAAAGGAAGGATTTGGTCATCCTTATTACTTGGCCTATTGTTCTCCCTACCCAATCATAAGCCTCAAGCTATCCACCTTAAGTTGGCATCCTTGGAATTTAAGGTACAATTTGTCTTTAGAGATCTTGGATTCAAACTTTTGAGAGTCAATAGTGGGTATAACGACTTAACTTCAATTGTGAAAATGTAAAACTTTATTGAAGAATACTCTTAGTGATTTGAAATGATGCTCAGTGATTGATAAGATTCGATTGACAATTTTCATATTTTGTTCTCTGCTTCAAGTTGAATTCACACTTAGCACCTATATAAATGAACTTGATCTATAGATTCAATTTGTAAGTATTGAAATGATTTGCACACTTTATGATGTCTAGAATCTACTCAACTTGATGTCTAAAGCCTTTACTTGAAAAATAGATGATGTTGACAAACACCTTAGGTAGATTGCTAAGCAAGATCTTCTCTTAATGTCTAGCCCTCAAATTTGATCTACTAGTATGAAATAATATTTGAAGACATAAGTAGTAATATAGTATGGCATAGTTTTCTACTAAATCAAGATGGCAATGTAAGCTAATAATGCGATATGCTAATATAGATTGTTCTTTTAATTAGGATTTGTTCCTTTATATAACACTTAACACACAAATTAAGATATTCCAAACTCAAATTAACAAGTACCAACTAATAGAAAAAGAGTTAACTTGAACCCATTTTTACATTTGAATATAAAGATTAAGGTTTCATTTAAATATCATTAATTTTATTCAAATAGAAAAATGAATAAAACTACAAATTCGACAAATCCAAGATAAGGTCAAATTAGGTTTAGATTAATTGAACTTCTAACCCAACTACACCATTTATATAATAATCATTCCATTAAGATCAATAAACAAAAATAAATGTTTGAGATGTATGCTTTTCACCATTACATTTACCTTTATCATGATTTTTGATCATACAAAAATTAAATCAAATAATTTTAATAATTTTATAATAAATAATTTTTATTATTTTTAAAAACTAAAAATTAATAACATACTAGTTAAAAAAGAGGACAGGACCAAACATCGAGAAGAGAATCAGCATCATCTGAGATCAAACCTAGTCAATTTTTATTTTATTTTATTATTTATTTATTTTTTATGAAAACCTTATAATCATCTTGTCTGAGATGCGTGCAAACAAACCCTAATCCTAGATGAAGAAAGCTTCGAGCAAATCTCCTTAAAGGATCAAATGCAAGTCGCAGCGATGCAAATCTCGTTCTCCTCTGCTCATATCTTCCAATGAATACGATGGTAGTTTTGTATCCTAAGTACTTTATTTCTTCAGTGAGACGTTTGTCAGGCCTCCCTCTAACAATTTCACTGCAATCCTTAAGATTTCCACCGTTCGCACTATTTTCGTCATCATCAGCATTTCCTTCCACGCCCTCACTCAGTGTCGTTTCAGATTTTTTAACGAAAGAATGCGGGTTTTCTTCTTCTCAAGTAACAACACTAATGAAAAGGTACCCAGCTCTGTTGAAAAACAAATCTGACCACAATGCTAGAGAAGCCTTTCATATGCTGATAGATTCTGGATTTACTAAAAACATGCTTAAAAGCGCCATTCTTAGAAACCCACCTATTCTTTCGCTCAATGTGGATAGGCAGTTGAAGCCCAAGATGGAATTCCTGAAAAATTTGGGCTTGGCTCCTCAAGAAATTCGACGAATTATATTTGTGAGCCCCAGATTGCTCAGCATGAGCTTAGAAAACTCTCTGGGTCCTAAAATCCCCAATCTTAGACACCTATTTGGCTCAAATGTCCATTTGTGCCAGGCTCTCAAAATGGTGCCTGATCTTTTGACGACTGATTTCAAGAAGCAGGTGAAACCTAAAGTGGCGTTCGTGAAGAATAATATAGGCATTTTGGAAGGTTCCACAACATTTTTGCGAGCCCTTAATGCAGTTTTTTGTCAACGTTTTGAAACCCTGGAAAAGAAGATTAAGCATATGACGAGCCTTGGTCTGGCAGAGGAGGAAATTCTTCTCATTCTTAAGAGTTACCCTCAAATACTGCGTTGTTCAACTAAGAAAATCAAGGAAAATATGGATTTCTTGATACACACTGCAGGTCTTATGTCCAAGATTGTTGCTTCAAATCCTGCACTATTGACTTACAGCATAGAGAAAAGGCTCAAACCCCGCTATGAAGTCTTCAAATATCCGAGGACAGACCAGCAATCCAAGCGTCTACCCAGTCTGGCTAGTTTTTTTATATTAAGTGAGGAAACATTCCTTAAAGATTTTGGCCAGTACAATAATCAAGTCAAGTCTAACGATCCTAAAGCAGGCATTTTGGAACAGTGATTATATTTCAAAATAAAAAATTACCACAGATTCTTCAAGGATTGGACTCGTGTTAAAAGGGCCTGGGACTCGTCTAAGCCAAGGTAATGTTATAACTATCTTAACCTTATGGATTTTGTTGTTGTACTATTTTGATGAAGAACGCTTTTTCAGCAAAATGTAAAAATGGGCTCTCTTATGATATGTAAGGCTTTTGTAAGTACTATTAATAATATGATTTTTTCCCCTATTTCGATGATAGACTACGTTATGAAAAACTTTTTAAATAGTTATTCCCAAAAACATACTAGAATCATTTAAATGTTCTGTTGATACATTCTGGCTACCAAGGATCAGGTTCCTTTTTATGTAAAAAGAGTTCAATTAGAGCAGCTTTGTAAAACTTCTTTTTCTCTTGCTTTTATGTCAATCTGTTGCCCTGTTTATTTTTTCCATGTATGTCTCTTACGTTTTGTAAGTGTTATTTCCAAGTATTGGTTCTACGTTTCAGGTTAAACAATGGACACTCATTACCTCACTTTGCAATGCTATGTAGAGACTCCTCCAGATATATTCAAAACCCTGATGTCACAAGTTCTATTTGTAGTATGTCAAAATAATATCATGTGTAACGTATTTCATTCAGTCCTTTAATGTCATTATGAAAGGAAATCATATATATATATTCGGTTCATTAGAGAAAATGATGAAATTCAGCCATCAAGGGATTCAAGGTTCTGTAATTTATTCCTTTTCGTATGAACTATGGACATATTATAAATGGTTGAAGGGCATGGCATACGATTTACTTGTTTAAATTTTACTTAAAGATTCATGTTTGGATCATTCTACCCTAGATTAAATTAAAATGATCAATCATTAGATCAGTTTAGGTCCACCCGTAGTTTTCCTTGCAAATCTACAATTAAAATATCCACTTACAGTGTTAGTTAACAATTGCTTTCCTCTACATAGCTTGAACTTTAACAGTAAGAGTGATATTCACAGCAGCCTATTTTCTCGAAGCCCCAATGGCATTTATACAAAGTCAAGCCATATTGCAGCACAAAAGGATAGCAAGCTTAAAGATTTTTCTTCAATATTATACTTTTTATGACTGATTAGTCATTGTGAGAACCATAATCTACTTAAGTTGTGGTATAAACTTTAACCTGGTTAAACATTGGTTTTCTAAGCCAATCTTAGATTTTTCTTCTTACATATGTATACTTTGTTCCTGCTTGCAGTTAATAGTAGTATAATTTCCCGTTTTACACGGGGATGCGTCCCCACTCTTCAGACACCCATCCCCGTCTCCTGAAAGCATTTTGGGGATGGTGGGACGTTAGGGGATTACCCCTGGTTGCCCCTCAACACTGTGAAATTGAAGAAATGTCTCTGAAGTTGGAGACAACAGAAAATGTATAGGGGATGCCTGGTCGTCTTTGAGAGAGCCAGGGATGTTTGGCTCAGACAGTCGGGATGTATGTCTCAGATATCCCTTGACTGTACCGAGGACGACCAGGTGTCCCTTATAGAAAGCACAAATATTTTAATGTTTTTTTAAAAAAGGAAGACATGGCAAATTTTTATTGGGTTTTCAAGGGACATGGTCCCACTCACACCCCTTAATTGCCTTAATATGCAAAAGAACAACCGAAAAATTCACAACATAGATTATGTTTTATAATTTTATTGCCATTGACTGTGCGTTGGAGGCTGCACCAATGCTGCTGAAGACTATTGATCAACAATATCATTGTTCACACTTATAGCGATGGAGTTTGAGGAGTGGGGACGACTCCTCATAGGGCCTCACTTGCCATGCTCTCGTAGGTTGAAATATTATGTTTTGATACCAGTGTCTTGTCAAACGACCAAAATTGAAGACTATAATACTGTCATTTATCACTTGCATAACTATAAAATGTTGAGCTTACAATCACTCAAATTGTATATTCAGACACAATATTCAGGTGAAAAGACTTCCATATAAATGTAAGGTTGCTGTTATACTTTTAAAAACTTGTGCATGTCTCTATCTCTCTATGTATTAATATGCTTTGAAAAATTCATATCCTGAGACTGCTGTCCCCGAAATGCATCCCCGCCGTCCCCTATCCCCAAAACGCCATGGAACATAGATAATTTTTGATCTGCAATATTCTTTCAACTTTTGCAAATTCATTAGAGCAATAGCTTAGTTGACTTGGCTTAGGTCAATCTGTTACTCTCTAGGTGATTAACTATTGTTCGGTCTGAGATTTCTGAAGATGCTTCAGTTTGATAAATTAACTTTAGTTTTGTCATTACTAAGCCCAGGTTAGTTTCGTACTTTAGCCCGCATAATTTTGAAATGGCTTGTTAGAGCTGCTGAGATTTGCACCGTCCATTGTGGTTGCTAGTCCAATCCTTGCATGCAAACAAGCTCGCTCCATGTAACTCCCCTTTTTGTTCGAAGTTCACAATCCTTTTACTCTGATCATATCATGCACCATATATTCTATATTCTTTAACTGAGACATATTTATAAAACTGGAAGGATATGCTCTTTAAAGAAGGATTTAGATTCTGGAAATTATATTCTAAGTTCACCTTTTTTAAGCATTTGCGTGGAAATAATATGTTCTGTCAACAATCTGGTTAAGTAAAAATATAAAAGTGGATAGAACAGAGTCATTTCTAGGTAAATGCTTCAACCTCCCCGAAGATATGATTTGTTTGCAGATTCTTAGTGATTTAATCATTTAGAAGAACAATATTGCACAAAATGCTCTTTACTGCATGGAATTACAAACTAAGCTTTACCACGTTATTGTTGGGACTCTATAACTTTCTTGTGGATTATTTCACAAATGTTTGCATCCTTACTCATTATACTCATTAAAAAGTTGCATAGAATTTGTTTCCATCAGAAGTGCTTAGCAATTAGCAACCAGACTGTATGCCATGGACTTGCTGCTTATGCAGAATATGTGGTTATAAGATCTTTTGGTTGTAGGCCACATTGAGTAAATAGATCTCAGCTCTCCAAATGGATTGACACCGTCTACTCCCAATGAAAACCTGAGATTACAAGGTTCTTCTTTAAAGTGTGGCCATTTTTCCTCCATGTCCCTAAATGCAGAACCATTCGCAGACATTTGAAGAATGTCATCTCCACTTCTATTCCGTGCATGGTAATTCATAAATTGCGCTAAACTTTTGCACCTAAATAATTGTTGCATACATAGAATAATGGGAATATAATGAAGAACCTTGCAAGACACCTTTTTTGTTAGTTGATCTGTTTGATATCTACCGACATGACATTCCAGGCATTCTGTTGCAAATTCCTGTTATTTATGATATATAATATGATCATTGGGACATGCATCTATTGCTTGATACTCCATTCCGATATCTTTCATAATGGCACATAAATCTCGGTATGAGCGAGGTAAAATATTTGATGGTGGTAACAAAAATTCACCAATCAATCTACAACAAAAATAATTTGTTACATATAAAAGAATATTAATGGTACATATTTCATCGGCTTTATTTTAGTGATGGAACTAACAAAATTAAAATAGATGGAAAAAGATGCATATATGACATACAGCTTACATCCGTGACGTTCTTATGTTTGATAAACCATTCATAACCTTGAGTTCAACAACAACAATACAATGAGAGAGAAGAGTTGTTTGGGAGTCTTCATAAAGGGGGCTGTATGCCTTTTCAAGTAAGGTAAATCAGACATCATCAAAGTCGATCATCATAATTAGCTCGCCACTGTGGATGGATCAATAATTCATACCATCATCTTCAACTATGTTTTCTAAGGCATGATCATCTTAGCCATAGGATCATTAACTTCATCTTCGATATTCATAGCTCCATGTTCATCCGCTTGCAAAACCACATTCTCTGGGCCGTGATAATCCATATCATCTGCCCTAGGGTGCCCCACCTTTATAATAATGATAGACACAAATAAACCATGATCATGATCAAGTGATTATATATATATATTAATGTTAAAACAATATAAACATTTACAAATTCAATCAATATAAACACATATAATGAACAACTTACCAATGGACAATAATCATGCCCCCCGCCACGTGACCGTGCTACGCACAATGTTTACCGGTTGTGATTAAAATTCTTCTTGCTTTAAGCCGGCAATTATTGCAAGGACAATAACATTCACCATTACCCTTTCTTGCATCAGCCCACAATCTATCAAGTGTCTCTTCGTTTTGTTCTGTTAATATTATCTGACATAATTTTTCTTTACCAAAGACTATTTAGATTTTAAAAAATATCAAACTCACGCTCCAATAATTTGTATTCATAGACACCTGTAACATAATCTAATAATTATGATATTTTACACCAAAATTTTTTGGCATGGAATCACCCCTGCAAAAGAGAAGATAGTTTGAAGTTAATGACCCAAAAAAAACTATAAAATGCTAATTTAAAATTTATTAAATTCTGATTTTACTATGATATCCAACCGTTAAGACTCCGAAAATCAGAATATTGAACTTGATCGAAACTTCCTACAACGATGGAGGTAGCGAGCTAGTAAGAGCAAGTGACCCATTTCTAAGGAGCAACAAGTCGAATCATCATTGTTAATGTCAATACGGATTTATTCTTTTAGTTAAAGATGCAATGTGTCACTTCTTATGATAATCCCTAGGGCCCTCAACATTGAGAGAGCCCTAATAAAAAACAACAGAAGCATTGGTAAGAGCATGATTAGGGTACAAACCCTAGGCCTCCGTAGAAACATAAACAATAACTATAGCGGATTAGTGAGATTGCAATACTAGAAAAATTGAGACATTATAGGTAATAACAAAATGTTGCAATCTAAAGATTATAGCCAATAACAAGCACACTATGTAGCTTAGTGACATTTGTAAATGCAATTTATGGTAAAAAAAATGACAATCACTTGAGATGTGACTGTCAAAAAGAGGCTGAGCAGTGACAAGATAATAAATCTCAAACCTTGAATAGTAAAGTGGAGATTTTAACAGTGAGTTTCCTTACGCTACGCTTTAAGGGGTTTTCAAATTCTTTTTGGTAGTGTTAGACAAGGCAAATGCAATTAGGGAAATGACTATCCAAATGAAGTAACAATGGTAATCATAGGTTCAATGTTTTTCTTTAGCCATTAATGTATAATGGAGGTAGTGGATTGCATGTTTGAGCAGTGTTTTGAGACTCATCAAAGATGGGAGAATAGTGAATAATACCTTGTGGACTGTGAAGTAGTGTCAATAAGGTTGAAGGATCTTAAGAACTACAATACCATGAAACAATGAGTCCCCTGTAGTAAGTAGGCAGTCTATAGGGCATAGTTTGATTTTATAGAAGGATGCTCATGAAAGGAATATTCAAGTGATAGTGAGTGAGTTGTTTGAGATTGCAGCTGAGGGTGCAATACCCAGTCTTAAAGGAAGTTAGCAAAGCAATAAATGTGCAAGAAAATCGTACACAATAAACAATTCACAATGTTATCTTGCATAATGCCTTGAGTTTGAAGACAAAAATCTCATTGTATCTTCATGATGAAAGTGGTGACCTTAATGGTCAATCACTGTAAACCATGATTTTAAAACATGTTATTGTGCTTATGGAGGCAACATTTTAAGCAAGGCAGTGAGTGGTGGTTTGGAACAATGGTAGGTATGAAGACTTGCTTTATATGCATACTATGCAGTCTAGCTTAAAGACGTTTTTAGAAGAGATTGAAGGTGGATTATGGAACTCAAGGGTTACCATGAAAAGGATTAAAGCAAAAACTGAGATCTATTTAAAAGTCATGGTTATGAAGATATTAAAGATGTCACATGCAAAACCCTAGTAGCTGGATTAATGAATACAATGCCAAAGAGGATAGTGTGCTGAGGCAAATTTAAGAGATTTCCACATTATCTAATTACAGGGAAATACATCATTTATTTTTTTTTTAATTAAAAGAAATCATTTTAAACCCTATATAGAATACATTGATACTTCAAAAGCCTCTGAAGGAATTTGAGATTATGCAAATATATGTCAAATAACATTCATAAGGTTTAGAAAATCTTGATCACTTTCTAGAATAGCCCATTAACCATGAGTTGTGCTTGAATGCACTACATAATTGATATAACACAACCACTCTGCATATCAACCAGAGTTATAGGCTCTTTATTGCAACAAGAGGTAATCACTCTTCGATCATGCTATAATTACATCCTAATCTATTAAACTTGAGACAACCTGAATGCACCCAATGATGATTGACACCTACATTATACAACTTGAATTAACTACATTATATGAGTGTCTCCATTTCTATCACAACATAGCCACATTAAACTTGGGTCACACATGAATACATTTTGTATTTGTTATAGCACAACTGTGCCACATGACCAATAGAGTTATGAATCACATAATTACAATCACAAGAATTTGTTCCTTGGTTGTGATCTTATGGTGATTTCACACAACAAAATTTGGACATGAAATTCTCAAAACCCTAAACCTCTAAAAATGAAATATAATGAGATGTTGCTTTAAAATATGATTTTCAAACTTAGAACTACAAATTTGACTTCACAACTAAATTCTGCAAAAAAACAATGACTACTCTCAATCTGGCGATATCTTCTTGAATTTTTTATGATTTTTCCCAAGAAAATCATCCTTAGTTCTCCACAAACTGTCTCAAGTAGAGCAAAACACTATCTCAATAAATCAAGCGTGAACTCACTTTTCTTTATGTTGGCCACAATTTTATTTTTTTCTATTTTTTATGTCTGTCAAAAATTCGACGAAAATGATAGCCGACATTTCGATGAATGTCAAGGATAAACTTTCAAAAAATTAAAAATTACACATCAAATTTTACAAGCACCCGACGATACATCAAATTATACATATTTCGTCGGACAGTTTCATCAGATTTTGCAGTCAAATGAGTGAGTGGCATATGAGGAGAGTTGTAGCTAGATGAGCAACATGAGGGAGAGGGAGTGGTAGGGTTGGAGGGGTAGGAGGAGACAAAGGATAGGAAGGGGGAGTGATTGTGGAAGAGGAGATAGTATAGGAGGAGGTCATTGCCAACAGAAGTGACTACAACAATAGTAGCATCTCAAAGAGGATGAAGGTGGGGGGGAGGTCCCAAGATCTTTGAAGATGCCAAAGTTAGAAGATGTACATATGGATACACCCCCATGATAGGAAGAGGGAGGACAAGAGGAGAGGAGCAAATTAGAGATTAGGTTTTCCATCATAGAGAGCCAAGTGATGATGCTACAACAGTGCATAGTCCAAATGTAGGGGAATCTAGCTTCTATGATAGTGGAGAGGGAAAATTTATAGACATCTCTCACAATAGTCACAATAGAGAGCAATAGTTTATGGTTGGATAGAAGAGTGTAGGACCTAGAGAGGTCTTGACTACAAGAAAATAGGGATTTCTATATTTCCAGGGGGCGACAGAGTTAGCACTCTAACTAGTTGAGGTGAGTCATGAGGCTCAATATTATTGAGGACTAAATGAGTAGGTTGTGCCAACAAAGGCTAGGGCACCTAGTTGTTTTGAGAGGAGTGGATTTAGGAGGAGCGAGTCTTGGTCAACACAATTGAGATTCATGAGGAGCTATTTGATGGGGGAACCACTATCACCATTATCACCACTGTCACCAAGGACAAGAGGGGGTAGGACCAATAGGATTAGGGGGAGTAGTAGGCTCCTTGAAAAAATCAGATGTAGCCAACAATAGCTAGTGCTATGGATGGGTTTTATTTTGACACTTTTTTTTAATCAATGTTTAGATGTATTGGCTACGTGCATGTGTTGAACACATTTATTTAGATGCATTTGATATTGAAATTGTTATGTATATATTATGGATATTTGATGGACATTGATTTATATATGATGATCATTTTATTTGATTGCATATGTGATGATGTTAGTTGATTATGATGAAAAGGTTGCCAACAAAATTGTGAAAATTATTGAGCAACATTTGATGTTTGTAATAGGTTTTGATGACCTAAATCTTCCTAGATTATACCTTCCATGGGACATATTTACCTATAAATCTAATGTGCATGTGCTCAATATGCACACTAAATGCAAAAAAAAATCATAGACAAAGCACAATTAGGCCAATCTATCAATATTTTATCATACTTGAAAATTAAGGTACAATAATAATTACAAATTGTGTACATAGAATTTTGAGCATAAATGAACAAGTTAAATAATATAATGTATCCTACCCAAATGAATGCAACATTCACACAATTAGATAAAAATAAAGCTAACATCTAGATGAAATAATGAAAATACACCCTAGTGATTTTTTTAATGGCTAATATTCACCAATTGGCTCATAGTTGAAATTTAGGAATAAAAAATTGGCTAATACTTTGAGTAGTAACGTGACTTGAATCGTCACATTTTTACAAAAAAATATTTTAGTCTTATAAAATCGCCAAAGAATTTATTTTATTATAATTTTTAACTCAAAAATTTTCCACAATATTCGATAAATGATTAGATTATATTTGCCTAAAATTTATGTTATAGTAGAAATTTATATTAATTCGTCAATAGTGTATCATAATTATTAGTTGATTTAGGGCCATATTTATAATATTTAGTTTCTACTTGATTTATAATATAATCTAATGGCCCTCATTGTATTCCACGAGGTAAAATCTACTCGTGATCTATAATTCTTATGGGGCTCGAAATAGCTTTTGGATTGTTGATCTTCTAATATCAATGATCCAAAAGCATTTTTAGGACCCATGAGCATTACAAATAATAGGTACATTTTAACTCATGAAATATTAGGGTTATTAAATTATATTTTAAATCAATGGTGGAAAGTAAGTATTATAGTCTACCCTTAAACCCATCGAGAACTTCCACCCTCAAGCCCCTAATTTTCTATATGAATTATTTTTGTAGATTGGAAGGACTCGCCATCATAATTAATGACTTTTCCTATTATTTTCTAATATTCACAATATTTTTCTATAAAATTTTAGTGATGTAAAAAAGACATGGTACCAAGGCTATGTCACGTGCACTAAGGGATTGTGTCTTGTATACAAAAGGCGATAGCTTTGTACACATGTGGAAATGTGCATGATTTGAGGGGGTTTTATTAGGATTAGGAATGTCTAAGTGGGGGATTAGTGAGTTAATTAATTTTAACTCACTAATGAAAAACAAATGGAAAAGGAAAACCAAATAAATAGACATATTTGATATTTAGAAAGGGGATAAGGAACTTAGATAAATAAATATTTAAATTTATTTACCAAATGTGGACTATAAGAAGGTTGATTAAGTGATTTAGGCTAGAAACATGATTGGATGAATAGTGGTGAATAGTGAATTTATTAATTAAATAACAAAATATTTTTTAATTGATGAGGGGATGCAAATTAGATAATTAATTGGATACATAAGGATTTATTTAGTCAATTGTAAAGGAAATGGCCAGGTTATCAAACAATTAATGATGTGTCACTTTTAGGTGTCTAAACATATATTATCTCTAATCTACACAATCACAATTATGGAATAATACAATTTAGTAATCATAATTAGGTTCTTGAAACAAATACAAGTGATACTCTAATCGATACATTGAATCACAAAATTACATCACATTAGCCAAGCATGGTTCTAAACCATAAACTCCATTGTATTGATATAATCAAGAATGCATGATTAAGAACATGCTAGCAAATACAAAAATATAGACAGATGTCTCATGTCCATAAATCTAAAGCATATATTAATAAGATAATCCATCCACTAAATAGGTCTGAAAAGTATGATAACAAACAACATTAATAAACAAATGAGGGATATGGTAGGAAATGGACATGGGTGGGCCTTACACCAGTCATTTGATTCTTATTAACTTCTATATATCTAAAAAATGGTGGTGATTAAAAAAGATTATTAGAACTTGTTATGCTAGGGAAGGGAAGCTGACTAACTTATCTTCTTGTGCCCTAGTTAAGCCCCTTCATTGATTTAACAATGTGTAACAATTTTGTAGACATGCCAAGTAAAATGTAAATGTCTAGTTTTATCCATATGAATGCAAATGCTAATGGAACTCTTTATGATGATATGAGATCTTTAAAATGAACTAGGACATTATCTTTTTATACAACACCCTAGAATATTTTGTGCTTGCCTTTGTGAGAAATGATTAAGTGGAACAAAATCAAATTAGATCTATAATTAATTTTGAATTTGATAAAAAAGCCAAGATTACAAATCACATTAACTACAATCTTAAATCAAAATTAAAAACAACTTTAAATTTTAAATTCTAAAACAAAATTATACCTAGTAAATCCACATTAAATTAAAATCACTCTTCACTCTATACTAATTTTAGCCTCGAGTTCAAAGCCAATCACAATTGATAGGATAGTAAGTGATGAGAGGAGAAAGCTAACTCCTAGACAAAAAGCACCTATGTATGTCATATTATAATATAGCATGCCGTCCCCCATTCCATGCAATGGACAAAACGAACCGCCAGAAAGACTTAACGGGGTGGACAAAACAAACCACCGAAAAGACTTAATGGAGACGGAGGGACCTACAAACAAACAACAAATTGACGATAAGGTTAAATTCAAAATAAGCGGGAATTTGAAAATTGAAAATGGAGCGGGAATTTCAATTCGAAAAATGAATGGATTATATAATTTCATGAGCGGCGATTGTTTATATTTCCCATTTTTCAAGTCCATCCATTGCAGAGAGATCCAATGCTGAAAATATCAAAATGGCTGTCAGGTGGTGGATTTTTCAGGTGCAATAGCAAGATCACTCTAAAAATAATGGTGAGCTCCTATTATTTTTGTTTCCTGTTTTGACTGCAATATTTTTTCATTTCTGTTTTTACTGCAATATTTTTATTTCCTGTTTTTACTGCAATATTTTTGTTTCCTTATTGTAAGCTACTAAAAATAATGTTGCTAGGGAGGGGATCAGTTTTTTAAAGAAAATAAGGGGTACTGATTCATTGGAGGAGCCTCTGCCTGTAAAAAAGAGGGAAAAAAACAGTTAATCAGTCTAGATTCATAAACATTTGTGGCCTATTCGACCTGTTTGTAGCCGATATCTCTGTGGATCCCGCGATTATGTATGCATAGCCTGTGGTTTCTGTATTGATCTATATCATGGATCCTATGGTTTTATTGTTTGATTATCTCCCACAGTTTTTATTTACTTAAAGAGCTTATTATGACGAAACCCAAACCAGGAGCACCACGATTATTTTTCATGTTATTAAACCATATGCTCTTGATAATGTGTATAAGGTAAATAATAACTTTAGAATGCCACTAAGAGATGATTAGATATTGTGTCATATCTAAAATGAACTATGGTTATTTCTTTAAATATAATGTCAACAATCAAATTAAATAGTTTCACACCTTGAGTTAATACACAAGGATCACAATGATAGGTAAAAATAGCTTCATGTGAATTTCAAAAGTAAAGAGATCATTTCTGCAAGTGTGTAAGTCATCAAGATCACATGTTTGACTATAGATTTGATTTAAGACGAACCTCTTGGAATGAGTGTAGATAGACATGAATAAAATTTGGATCGTGTTCTCTCTCAATTAAACAATGTCATTTATATGCTTGCTATTACTAAAAAAATTACAAAATATTAAAAAAACATGAGTGTAAGCATTAGATTTGGACTAAATTTGGCATACATTTTGTTGTGATGATTTTTGAAGAACTGAGTTTGCAGAGACTGAAGGCGAGCTACCTCTGCAACATCTTTTTCTCCATCCCTCAGTGACTTTCGTGGTCTTCCATGCATTTTGAGCCACAACTAAATTTTACCACTCTTTATTTTTTTCTTTTCTACACATTAGCAAAAGAGCGGATGCATTCAAGGTTGTATTGCTTGCGGGCTTTGAAAAGATTGAACAAACCTCTAAAAGTATTATGTTTTATTGTTGTAACAGTGAAATTTGCATAGCCATGTTGTTTTCCCTGTAGTTGGGAAATTTTCCTCTTACGAAATGCACTCCAAGCTCTTTGGATTGAATCTACACGTTTCATGCTTAAAAATGTGTGCGATTTATAGTTTGTGTTTTTGAATTGTGACCAGTTATTATTATGCATTGAATATCATTTGTAATTTTTTATAGGAGATTGACAAATAATTTTATTTTAGGTTATTTTTTGTTTGTATGCATTTGGAGAAAGCCAAAAGATTATGTATGTAACATTATAATATAACATCCCATTATAAAATAACAATGAGCTCCTATTATTTTTGTTTCTTATTTTTACTGCAATATTTTTTCATTTCTGATTCTCCATTAAATGTTTAAACTACATATTTGGTAAACCATAAAATTGAACAGGGGAGTGGTGGAACAGTGATCCCATAGAAATCGAAGAGGAAGCAGTTCTGAGTGGAGGTGCACTGAATGTTTCAGATGCTCTCACTATAAATGGACAACTAGGAGATGTTGGGCTTTGAATATGAAGTATGTTGTATTTACAAGCCCCACTAATATTTTTTGGATATTTTTTGCCTTGAGTATTATTTCTTTCTTTTCTTATAAGAAATATTTTGTTTTTTATTATCTTGGCAGAAGTGGGTTTTCATTCTCACATAGATTTAACAAGTTTCACATTTTTTTTTTAGTGATATGTCTGGACTTATAATGTTTGTTGTATATATTCTCTATGTACAAGTTCTATTGATTGTGGAATTGAGTATTATTTCTTTCTTTCTCTATATGAAAGCTTATGCTCGGTATTTATCTTGTGAGAAATAGGTTTCCATTCTCTTATAGAGATTTAGCATGGTGTACCCTTTTTCTACAATAATATGTTGTCTGAATTTTTCATCTTTCAAGCTTTGTAGGTTATGACAAGGCAAGGACAATCTTGTGACATTTGTTGTTTATAAAGGAAGCATACTTCACAGTTGAAAGAATTCACAATATAAAGGAAGGCTTGCCCAAGATTTGGGAAGAAAATGAGAGCTTTGGAAATGTTGAACTTATTGAAATTGTTGTAAATGTATAAAATATCTCATTGTATAGAATCAATCACTGTCATTTAGGGTTTTTTTCTCTATTAGAGGAATATCTTCCTCATTTCTATGATGTTGAATTGTATAAAATATTTGGGGATGATAGCTCTTCTATGTAGCATCTTTTTACATCTAATTTATGTAAAATTGATATTATCAATAGATGAACTTTTCATGTATGGAATTTTATCCTTTTAAAGAATATATCAAATGTCTTTTACCCTCTCTACTTTATGTTCTCCCTAAAGCATCTTACTACATTGTGGCTAAACATTTTTTTCCTTAACATAGTAGAATTGCTTAAAAGTTTTGATATGGTTGGCTATGCTCTTGCTATAACATAAGATAGTTCATAGTGATATTACTAAAAATAAAGTATGCATTTGAAATTACTACTACCAAATGGAAACAAGTAAAAGAGAAAATATGTACCACATAACAAGTAACAAGTAAACAAAGGTAAGCCAAAATAAAAGTCCATAACATAAAGAAGGAAATGCATGGGTGATAATGGACAAATATGACTTCAAGCATGGAAATGTTACAGTGTAGGTAATGTTATTGTCCTATATCAACATCCAAATAAACATGAAACCATGGGTGAAAAAAAATGATAGTTTCAATCAAATGCACTAGTATCCAAAGTATTCCAACAGTGTGTTTTCCAACAAGGGACAGTGTGTTTTCCAATAGGGAACAAAAAAATGAGTGTGTTTTCCAACAGGGAAATAACTAACAAGGGACAGTGTGTTTTCCAACATTATTTGCAATGTTGGAAAACACATTGTCCCTTGTGGAAATAATTGACAAGGGACAATGTGTTTTCCAACACTGCAAATAATGTTGGAAAACACATTGTCATTTTCTTGTTCCTTGCTGGAAAACACACAGTGTCATTTTTTGTTCCCTATTGGAAAACACATTGTCCCTTGTTAGTTATTTCCAATGTTGGAAAACACACTATCCCCTGTTGTCAGGGACAATGTGTTTTCCAACAGGGGACTGTGTAGCACTTTCTATTATATAGACTGTAACAAAAAAATGTATTCAAGTTGAGATTCATATTTTTTAACAACCCTTACTTTCAACAAACATTCAATTTCAATATTTGTTCATATGTTTGGAACACAAAATGCACATAACATGTGCATGATGGAAAACACACTGGGTTGTCACTCACTTCTCAATTCTTGTTCAATGAGTGGTTTCTTTTATGCAGAGTGTAAGAAAACAATGTTTTAAAGTTCACCTTCATATTTTATAACCCTTAGTTTCAGCAAAACACTTCATTTGAATATTTGTTCATATGTTTCAAACACAAAATGCACATATTAGGTGCATGATGGAAAACATAGTGGGTTGTGACTCACTTCTCAAGTCTTGTTCAATGAGCGCTTTCTTTTATGCAGACTGTAACAAAACATTGTTTACAATTTCACCTTCTTATTTTTTAAAAACCCTTACTTTCAGCAAAACACTCCATTTGAATATCTATTCATATGTTTCAAACATAAAATGCACATATTAGTTGCATGATGGAAAACACAGTGGGTTGTGACTCACTTCTCAAGTCTTGTTCAATGAGCGGCTTTTTTATGCAACTGTAACAAAACATTATTTTCAACACCTTCATATTTTTCAAAACCCTTACTTCGGAAAAACCTCCGTTTCAATAATCTCTTCTTGTGAATTTTGTTTCAAATATTTCAAAATTTGCATCATAGGTTAGTTGCATGATAGTGATCGAAACGTGCTTTCCAACAACTATAAATTTAATATGTTTTGTTTTTATTTTATAATTTATTTTTAAGTTTTACTGTACATAGGTTTTTCACTGAACGTCAAGTTCGATGAAAAATCATTGTGAAAAAATAGTAAATTTGAGGGAAAAAAATTTGAAAAATATATACCCACTAGGTATTGATGTCCTCATTCTAACAAAAAAAGAAAAATTGAATTTCAATACATACCAAAAAATTTATGTGAGCCGAAGTGCACCTATGTCCTAATTATAAATGTTTTGACTTCAAAACTTAATTAAAATAAAAATATTCAATAAAATGATATGAGACAAAATGGAAGCCCTAGATACTTGTGTTACCAACCTAAATTCAAAAGCATTAGAGTTTTATCCTTTGTAGAAAAAAAGTTATGCGAGCCGAAGTACACACCACTTTTTAAAAATGTTGTTTACTATTAAAAACTAGTTATCAAGGGAGACGCAAAAAAATTACAATTTAATTTCAATTTAAAAAAAAATATATACATTTAAAATCTACAGACAAAATCTCACAAATCACTAGTTTACATCATTTTCAAATTCTTAATAGTTTACCTAATATAAGTGTCAGAAAGTGAATTTTTCTCTAAAAATATTGATTTCAATGTCAAGTTTGGCCAAAAAGTGTAACCCATTATTGTGGGATGATCCACTTTCAAAAAACACTCTATTTGAATATCTATTCATATGTTTCAAACACAAAATGCACATATTAGTTGCATGATGGAAAACACGGTGGGTTGTGAGTCACTTTTCAAGTCTTGTTCAATGAGCAGTTTCTTTTATGCAGACTATAATAAAATACTGTTTTCAACTTCGCCTTCATATTTTTAAAAAACCTTTGCTTTTATCAAAACACTCCATTTGAATATTTGTTCATATGTTTTGAACACAAAATGCACATATTAGTTGCATAATGGAAAAAACACTGGGTTGTGAGAAGTAGTTGCATGATGGAAAACACAATGGGTTGTGACTGACTTCTCAAGTCTTGTTCAATGGGCAGTTTCTTTTATGTAGACTGTAACAAAACATTGTTTTCAACTTCACCTTCATATTTTTTAAAAACCCTTACTTTCAGCAAAACACTCCATTTGAATATCTGTTCATATGTTTTGAACACAAAATGCACATATTAGTTGCATGGTGGAAAACACAATGGGTTGCGAGAAGTAGTTGCATGCTGAAAAACACAGTGGGTTGTAAGTCACTTCTCAAGTCTTGTTCAAGAAAAGAAAGTCGATAAAGTCAAGAGGTTTTGTATTGCATATGAATTTGTGCAAGAAAAGAAAGTGAGAGATGATGCTATAAGTGGAGTTGAACAAATGAAGTCAAAGATTCTTGAACTTAAGAATTCTACTGAACAAATACAATTGGAAATAGATGATAAGGAAAAAAAAAATCAGATCTTAGTGCAAAAAAGAGAAGCCTTTACCATTCATTATCATCAATACATTTTCTAAAGGCATGTTCTACCATTTTTCTATTAAATTTTTTCCAACTATACCAATATTATGTTGGTTTAAAGAGAAATATACATTCCATTAGTAGTATTCAATCAACCATCTGAGAGACCATATCAAATAAAGCAAGGGTACACTCCATTTTAACTCTATCTAAGGAGAAAGGTTATTTAAAGTAAAAGGTATTGTCTATTTTCTTTATCTTTATGTTTATTCCCTTATTTCATTTTCTTATCTTTAGACTAGAAAAATGAATGAATTATTTTTATGGTAGTGATCCCCAAAAGAAAAGAAAATAACTTTGGTTCCTTGTGAAAATGTATGTAGATCAAAATAATAAGGTTGAATAGGTAGAATAATCATTTCCATCCAAAATAAAGCTTTTGGATTTAAGATTATTTGGTTAATGGGATGGGAGATATGCAATGATTAGGAAGAAAAGATGCATGGATGATGAAAGGACAATGATGGAAAAATGATTCTTAGATTAATAAATTTATATTAGCCTAAAATGAACCTAATGAATTAATGAAATGATGATAGATGTTAGGTTTAGGGTTTAGGGTTTAAGGTTTAACCTAATGGATTAATGCAACGATGATGATAGATTAATCCAAAGAGAGACATAAATATGGTGTTGAAAGACCTTATAATTGTTGAAAGACCTTTGGATTTTGATCTATCAAAATGCTTTACAGGATCATTATAGGTAAATTGAACATTTCCTAGAATTGATCCTCAAGGTGCCTAATATGAGTCTTCAACTTTTGAACTACCTCAAATTCTTGCAAATTCTTGTTTTCTAATGTCTACATGTGCCCTTCTTCATAAGCAACACCTTCCATTGTTGTATTTATTTTCTCAACTTCATGTCTTTTTTATTGCAACTCTCTCTCAACAACATGAACCTCCTTTTCTTTTGATGATAAAATATTCTTCTTATCTTTTACTTTCTTTTCAAAGTGGTTAATTTTAGTCTTCTATTTTTTTGCTATAGTTTCAACACTTCAATTCTACATTTCCATGTGTTTTTAGATCATATTCCTTTTTCATCTTATACATCCTAGTACATGTTGCCTCCAATTCTACATTTCCATTTTCCAATTGCACATGGTGCACATGCTCCTTCCAAACTATTTGTCACCATCACCCTCCATCATACCAACCAAAAAACATTATCCCTATCCCTCCTCCATGCTATAAATCCATCTTTCCCTCTTTCCCTCTTTCCCCCCCTCTCTGCCATTATCCTAACACTTCTCCCTCCCACCAGCATCTTTCCACCTACTCTTCCCTTTATCACTCACTCCCTCCTTCCCTCTCCCTCTCTCCATCCATCCCTCCCACCCCACATCTCCCTCACTCTACTTACCCCTTTCTCTACCTCTCCATCCCCCTCTCTCACACACACATACCACCTCTCTCTACCTTGCCCACCCTACCTTTATCTCTCTTTACCTAACTCTCCCTATTTTGTTCACCTTACCTCTCTCTAACTACCTCTCCCTATCTCCATCCTTCCCTCTCTCTTAGATGTAGTGAAACATCCTTCATATGACATATGGCGAAGGAGAGGCAGTATAAAAAGAAATTTTAGAATTGTTAAAAAACTTTAGTGACATAATTTTAAACATGTTAAATGGATTGTCATGTATAAGAAGTATAAGGAAAAATATATATTTGATCCAAGGAGAAATTTTACCAAATAACTTTGTACATGTAATGATGCTAGTGGATAATAAAGAGTTCCAAAACCAATAGTGTGGGTTGCAGGTTTCATAACACCCAGTGTTTTCCAACCTGCAATTGTTGTAATGAAAACATTCTCTTATTTAGAGAGTATGAATGTAATGAAAGGAAATTTTGAAATTTATAACAACTATTGCTCAGAGTAAAAATTACATTTCAATTTCCTCATATGATGGAAAAATAAATATAGGCCACTTGTATGCTTGTGAATATTGTTTTTGATATATCTCATCATAAACCTTCATATGTAACGTTGATGTTATCAATAGATAAACTTTTCATGTACAAAATTTTGATCCTCTTAAAGAATAGATCAAATGTGTTTTTCCCCATCTACTTCATGTTCTATATCAACATCTAAAACAATATGAAACCATGGGTGAATAGAGATAGTCTCAATGTCATGCACTAGTATCCAAAGTATTATGAAGAAATTGAAATTCTAAAATGTTGGATTCACAAGATAGCGGCAATTTTTAATTTTATGCATCATCTTCAAAATATGCAAATATGCACTCAAAACATATCTAGATGGTTATAAATCACCTAAATTATTAATAAGATGTGTATACTTTAACACAAAGTCTATGTAACAAGTAGGCAATAACATTTGTATTATTGACAAAAGATGTGCTACAATTTTTTTGGGTTCATCTACCAAATTAATGTCGTCATCATTTGAACAAGGGGTACATCATTAGAATATAGTGACATTGTCCCCTGTTATTTATTTCCAATGTTGGAAAACACACTATCCCCTGTTAGTTATTTCTAGACATCTTACATTCTAATGATGTCCCCTGTCTACTTTTCCTACACAGGGGACAATGTGTTTTTCAACACTACAAACAATGTGAGCATTTTTCCTACATAGGGGACATTGTGTTTTCCAACACTACAAATTCATAAGGAAATAATTGACAAGGGATAGTGTGTTTTCCAACACTACAAATTCATAAGGAAATAATTGAAATGAGACAGTGTGTTTTCCAATGCTGCAAATAATATGAGCATTTTTTGTTCCATGTTGGAAAACACATTGTCCCCTATTAGTTATTTCCAATGTTGTTCTAAAATTTGAAGGTGGACTTCCTTACATAACTGACAAGGGACGGTGTGTTTTCCAACACTACAAATTCATAAGGAAATAATTGACAAGGGATAGTGTGTTTTCCAACACTAAAAGTAATGTGAGCATTTTTTTGTTCCAATCATATCAAGAAAGTGAAAAATGCACTGTCCCCTATCAAGGGGCAGTTGAAAATGTCATTTTTACTATAACCAAAAAGTTGTTCTAAAATTTGAAGGTGGACTTCATTACATAACTGACAAGGGATAGTGTGTTTTCCAAAACTGCAAATAATGTGAGCATTTTTTTTGTTTTGATCAAATGAAGAAAGTGAAATTTCAGTTTTATTGTACCAAATATTTTTTCTAAAATTTTAAGGTGGATTTCATTACATTGTTGGTGTGTACAAATCAAAAACTTTTCATAAGGAAATATTTGAAAAGGGATAGTGTTTTTTCCAACACTCCAATAATGTGAGCATCTTTCATAAGGAAATAATTGACAAGGGACAGTGTGTTTTCCAACATTGGAAATAATGCAAGCATTTTTCATAACGAAATAATTGATAAGGGACAGTGTGTTTTCCAACAGTGCAAATAATGTGAGCATTTTTCATAATGAAATAATTAACAAGGGACAGTGTGTTTTCCCTCTCTACTTTCCTGATCTTTGTCTACTTCTCTTTTCTACCATTGTTTATGATGAATTTATAGCACTTATATTTATTCTTGTATATATTTATAAAGAGACTTCTCCTTTGTATTAGATCTTTATCAATACCATCATTGTTTTAAAAAACTCTAGTTGCTCTATCACTTTCTTTTTTAATAATTCATAGCTTCTATAAGGAATTTGAACATTTGAAACTCTCATCCACATGCCTTATAAACACATTTGACGAAAATTATGAATGATTAATTACAATGATTGCATCAATTACATGGTAAAAAAGAGCCTTCTTCAATTGTTTAATTAATCAATTATAGTGTAAATATGGATAACATTAATCATTTATAGTTTCATTAGTTCATTATTCAATTTATTCAATTAATCATGTATAATGAAAATATGGACAACATTGGTAAAAAAATGTATTAACTAAAAATCCATATATGCATACATCATTATATGTCCATAAAAGTATAACATATATACAAGAAAGTCATAAAAGTTTAGGATTTTAGATAAAAATTTAAATAGGCATACATGCCATTATATGTTCTTTACAAGACTTATCTACCTTTTTAGATAAGGGTTAATTTTTCCTTTTTCTCATCATATATTTCCAATTGTATTTATTCCACGGAATTCTTAAGTTCAAGAATCTTTGACTCTACTACTCCCTATCTTCCTTCTTCCCTCTTTCTCTCCCT
>VDFB02105785.1:180715033-180806361 GCA_007258455.2 Sequoia sempervirens | reverse complement strand
AAGGATGCCAACTTAAGGTGGATAGCTTGAGGCTTATGATTGGGTAGGGAGAACAATAGGCCAAGTAATAAGGATGACCAAATCCTTCCTTTTCTCGAGTTTTATAGGCCAAGAGGAGTGTTCCTTGAGATATTCAAGATATGGTGATTAAAGAGGAATGAAGGAATAAATCAATGACCTAACAACCATACTAAATGTATAATGAGCTCCAATTAATGTCACTAAGTTCCATATCAATGGTAACCGCAACTAAACCACTAATATTTCCAAGTAAGTAGGTGAGAATTTTCTTGTATATATACCATGTTAGGTCTCAAAATCATTGCTTCACTTAAAACAAATCATACTCACAAGTCCAAGATCATTAGCATGTGGGTAAAATGGTTCATCAATAGAATGGTGGAGGGAGGATTCTAAGCTAACTCAACAAGAGTGGGTTATATATTTTGCACTTTGAGCTCAACTTAAACTTGGGAGGGTATTCGTAGGGGTATCCCTGAACAAGTATAAATCTCACTTAAGACAAACCACAACAATGTAAATGATAACTAAACCCATCCTACTCATCAGTCCCAAATATTGTCGCTGGACTAAATAGATTAGCTATCAATAACCCCTATATAGCTAATAACGCACCTTGGAAACATGTGCAAGGTGGGGTAAGTGTAATTTCCTCAATTTTTGAATAGTCGCCACTGAATTAATTTAATTAATTAAATATTAAATTATCCTAACATAATATTTGTGGGCATTTATATTTAATTAATTAATTAATTAATCGTTAAAGTGCCTTTATAAAATAATATGCTCAAATGTTATATAAAGTTACTTTACAAAGAAAAATATTTAATATTCAAATATGAAAGATGGTAGACTATAAAGGTGGCAGAAATGAATTCATTGTATCCTTTTGGAAAAAAATGTTATTAGAAATTTTAAGAGTTTGGTTTTCGGGAGCTTAGGGATGAAAACCCTTGAGTTTTAGGTGGGTTGGATGAAAACCCAATTCATCAAGTGGGTGAATTCATTTTAGATTCTGCACTAGAAATTCATTGAAGGAAATTTGTGTAGTGTTCTTCTACAACTACAAGAACATCAACCTCTATATATTCCACTCCTATTTAGCCATTCAATACCCATGGCATCAAAAAATTACATGTTGTCCCAAATGGTATTTTTGTACATTTTAATCTTGTTCTCTTTGGTTGCATATGCACTTTCAATTGTACTACAAGCTCAAAATCTCCATAAAATTTTATAAATCTAACCACATGCTTATCGATAGGACCTCATATTCAACAATGTTATTGGTACATTGGAAGGTTAATCTAAATGAAAAATTGTTCTTCTCACCATTTGGAGATACCAACACTACACCACCATCATTACCCTCTCTTGAGCAAGCTCCAAAATTAATAGTTCATAGACAAACTTTCAACTATGTATTAACATCTAGTGAAATAGGGGTAGCAACCTGATCACAAAATCGAATCAAATGATCAATACTAGTGTCAAACAAGTTTATATGATAAGGAGACTTATGCATATCCTCAATGTTGTCCTAGAAACTTGGCTTTAGGTATCCAATTCTATATTTTCATCATACAATGGAATGGTGGCATAGTACAAATCCATTTGTATGCTTCTGCCAATAGAAGTTTCCCACTTGTGTTAACAAAATTCCCCACTTAGGAGGACAACAAACCACTATAATGTCCACAAAGAACACTTTATTAGGGTAAGTAGCCAATTGGAATTCTACATCACTTACTAGTTTGATGACATTCACTTCTCTAGAATCTATAGAAAAACACTTACCATAGGAATTTTTACATGCAGACCGAGTTCATACATTACCTCTTGAGTGGCGTGACATAGCTAGATGCACCTAAGTCAAGCATGTAATTATGGAAAATCCAGCCTTTGATAATCAATGTGTATAGAAAGGTTCAACAACTAGTTGGTTGTTCATAATAAGCACCTAGGTATACTTCTACAATATCCTATGTTGTCTTTTCTTCTTCAATTAGGGCACTAGCTAGTGGTTCTAGCACACCCTCTAAAGGATTCTAAGTGCATCAGAAAAGGGAAAAAAAAAACTCTCACCTAATCAATCTTATATCAATTAGAGTTATTGTGGAAAAGGAGTACTTGGTGCTATTGTTACCACATTCACATTTGGTATGCATAGTGATTTGACTAGAAGAAGAGATAAATAGGTTATCTGTTACTTCCATTTTATCTCAAGCATTTTTAGGAATTTGATTTGTTTTTGTCCCCTTGTCTTTCTTGGAACCCTTTACATTTGTAGTCTTGTCTCCACAAACAACATCATTTGTTCACCTAAATGAGCACTGACCCTTAGGGATGCATTTATTTTTATTTTGTTGTTGTTTTAGTATTTTTCTCTTATCAGTAGCCTTCTTAGTTGGATTACTCTATTTGTCATCAACATTATTTTTCTTCTTACAAGTATCAAATCATTGAGTTGTACTGCATTTGACTTGCCAACCTTATGTCCTTGCACAAGAGCAATCTTGTTTCTCAAATGAATACCATTTTGGGTTTGCACCATAGCTCCATTAATGAGGGTTTTGATATCCTCAACTAAAGGTCTAGTTCTCTTATGCCTATATTGCATAAGAGACTTCATGTACTCAAAATCATGAGCTAGCAATGGCTATGGTTGAGGATCGAGCTTACCATCAACTTGGAATCTTGGTCATTTAGAGCGTAGCTACTTTAACACATTATATATGTTTTATTATCATGAACCAATTCATCAAATTGGTTAATCTTTTATTCATAGTATTCAGGACCACCTTCATCATTGCTCAAAGAGAGTGCTACAACATAATTTAGAGGATCATGTGGAAGGAAACAATAATCAAACCACATATTATCACCTTAATAATTGACATTATCTTTTGTCAAGGGAACAAGTACATATTTAGCATGTTTAAAACTTACATTTTTTTAGTAGGCCTTCCATTATTATGTTGTGGTTTTTAAAACCAATCAATGTTGTATGGCCTATGGTGCAATCTATGTCCTTCATTGAAGCATGTGGATGCACCTTGAGGTGGTAACCCCTTCTCATTTTGTTCTACCATTTAAGACAAGTCTTTCATGGAACACATTAGTTTATCTCACTTTTCCTCATTTGAGAGGGGTTTCTTTATAGCAGCCCTATCTAGTTATGATATTTTTAAATCAACTCTTTTCAATTGCTTATTGGATGCCCTCATGTAACTTTCAATGTCTATGGTTGTAACACATCCTTCCCTGAGGGTTTGAAGGTTCTTATATCTTAAGTAGTATCCCATTTAAGAATCAAATGCACCACAATAAAGAACAAGACACATAGATTCATTGGGATTAAGATGCTTCAGTACCTTTTTCTCATGGTGAGGATGAATCTTCTATTAAATTTAGTCATTTTTTCATCGATGGTCCTTTTATGGTGATGAGCTCATGGATGACAAACTTTGGATCAATTATGTCCCCTATAATATCCCTTGCCCAATTTGATATAAATTTTTTGATGTCTTGCCCAAGGAATATAGTCAAACAACTCAAATGCAATGTCTAACCTTGCTGGTATAGAATTTCAGTCTGGTATGTTTGCTTGAAAAGGATTTCAAAGTGTTCCAAATGTGTGCATTCCAATGCTCTAATGCTGGTACTAAGCAATCATGAACAAACCCTACCCAATTTGTCCTTTATTCTTGCATTTGGCTGGCTTGTAATTGTGTCAAAACACTTTGTATGCAAAGTGTATTGTAGCTGGTATGTTGTTTCAGTTCGCAAGATTGAATGACAAAGGGGTTTGTGAGTATTACTATCTTCTACTACTACTATCCCAACCTCTAATTGAAAATATAATGCTTCTTTGAAACTTTGAATGCATTCATAAAGAACTAAGTGAAAATATTGCATCTACAACCCTTAGCATTTTGTCATATAGTTATCATGCATCCTCCTACAATGATTAGAACTAATACAATGAGACAACTACTTATTCCTTCTCTTTTTAAATGGCATATCATTACAATGCTTCATAGAATGGCCAAGACTCTTGGCTTTAATACATATGATCAAGATGGTTAAATATGATATCAACTATCACCTACAGCAATGCCTTATAGTAAGCAGCTAAATATCATGAAAATAACAATGCAAACATCTCTTTTCTACAATGGTAAGGAGCTCTTATAGCTGACAATGCCCAACAAGCTGGTTTGTAATCTCTATCACCAAATTTGGCCAAAGTATTATAGCACGGGGTACTATTCATGAAACTGTAGTGCGGTACTGTAGCGACTATTGTAGCATGGCACTGTAGCAAATCACTATACGCAGCACTGTAGCACGGGTACTGTAGCGTTACTGTAGCAGCCAGCAAATAAAAATATTCCACAATGAATCTTCAATGCCTTATAATCTGCAAATGGATATGCATCAAACCCTTGTATTCTTTGTATTTCTTCTCCAATCTAGCACAAATAGAAAGGCTGAGATACCTTCCTCCAATAATGCAACCCTTCAAGAGATATTTCACTCCCTCCCGGTTATGCTATCAATGGGAGTTTTCGTTCCCAAAGATCAATTTGATTATCTGCAGACCACTTGGCTCCACAAATACTCAAGAAGAAATCATCAATCATCAACATCAAATCTGCCTTGCCTCAATAGTGAGACCTCAAGGTCTATTTATGCTTTTTCCTCTAGAGGTCAACCTCAATAAAATAATATTATCTTTTTGTTTCTAGAAGATTCCAATATATTTTAATTTTTGCACTTTATAAAATAATAAAATATTATATTATTAATAAAGTGCATCTCAACATCAAATTATAAAATAAGGTTTCCATAAATAGAAACAATAATGATATATGATGGAAAACCTCTCAACATCAAATTATAAAATAAGGTTTCCATAAATAGAAACAATAATGATATATGATGGAAAACCTTACTCCAACCAAATACTGAGCCGAGTAATCACCCAATGACTGCCAAATGACTCTCTCACCATGCCTCATTAGCCTATGAGAGCCGTTAATAGGCTAATCCTGCTGATATGTCATGGTCAACTAGAAGGGGACATTACATCCCCATGCTACATTATGAAAACAACAAGAAATTCTTCCCAAGAAGAAATATTGTTATCAATAAGATTTATAAACCATTCCCTAGCACTCTCCTCTATGGAGTGAACAAAAAAAATTGTCATCATGTCTTTATCATCAATCTCATATTCATTGGTGACAATGATGAAGTATCTTAAGTTCTCTTCTCCAATCACAACACAATTACCTTATAATTTTAGCACCTTTCCTTTGATATTATTTGGAATGGGATCAAGATAACTTGGGAACCCAAAGAAATCCAATTGTTGATACCTTTCAATCCCCAAGGGCTTCTTGACTAGTGCAAACCTTTAAGCCTTCATGTGATGTGCATTCTAAGGTATATTTTATACTCAAGTATTTGTTGGTTTTGTTGTTGGTTGGGCACTTTCTAGTTATGCACATACTATATATTTTGTTGATTATCCACTTGTTGATTTTGTTCTTGGGTAGCATATACACATGTTTGAGTGAGTTGGTCAATTTCATCTTGAAGATCCTACCTTCTTTTCCTGACTCTATTAATCAATTCTAACTCTTCATCTAGAGTCCTTTCTCATTCATTGACTTCATTTAATATGTGTTGATCAACATCATGAAAATTCTAATCAAACTATGACCTTTAGGAACTAGTAGAAGGTTATTAGGTCTACTTTGTGATCATATCTATTTTCTCAACCCCTAGAAACATTATTTATCCTTATATCATATTCATCAAAATTTATATTTCTCCCTTTGGTAATTTGGTTTGCTATTAAATCATCAAAAGTATATTGGTATTGATCCCTTAGGTCACCAAATCATCACCTTTGCCTAAGGTGCCAACCCTTTCAATATCATTATGTCCAAATGAACTACTTTCATCCTTTCTTTTCCATTTACCATGTTGATTTTTTATGTTACCTGCATTATTCCTTTGTGTAGGTTGTGCATCTCTTTGTCTTCTTCGATACATGGTAAAAAAAAATTCAAGCAAACAAGGTTCTTACAATAGAGTCACCACTCCCTAAGTGAGATAAGATTTTTCTTGAAACTACTTGATGCAACCCAAAATAATAACTATAAAACACTATTAAATTTATACTTTTGCAAATGATTGTCAAGTAATTTTAATAGCTATATGTTCCCAAAAATGGCACTATTCTCTTAGGTCTTAGAATCATTGCTCCACTTATTAGAACTAGATTTCACCCATAATACCAAAGTTGTCAATAAACAAGAAAAATCAATTCATCAACATAACTATGGAGAACTCAAAGCTAACTCTACGAAAGTGGGTTGTATATCCTATACTTTGACTCAATTTAAACTGAAGAAGGTATTCCCAAGGGTATACCATAATAGGTATTGGAGTTGCCTATGATAAGAAACAATGAACTAAATGATAGCTAAATCCAACTATCCTACTCAACCCCTAAGATTTTCACTAGACTAATTAAAACTACTTATATTTAATCCCTATAGAGTTGATATTACACCTTGTACACAAATACAAGGTGGGGTGAATTTCATGATTCACATAAAATTGATATTCATTATTCCCTACATACAATAATATAATGAACAACACAAACTGGAACTAAAATAAATTAAGTTTTATGTTATGCTTGTATTGTCCAATGATAATAACTAGCAATTGCACCAGAAGGGGTGTGAGGGTTACGCTGATATTAAAATATAAGATAGGTAAAAAATATATCAAGTGTATGTAGAAATTAAAATAGACTTAATGTAACTACTTTAAGGTTAAATTTTCCATTTTCCTTTACTCAATATAAAATTTTGTTTGTTAAATAAAACTTACATAACTTGGCCCCACCAAAATCCATCCTCAAAAATATTTTCCCATTTTGTTTTAGCATTAATATCACGAGAAAAATGAGTTTTAAAACGCATGGTGGTTGCTTTCCCCAAAAAAAATTACTTTGATTATGATCCTTTTTCCTGTTAGCTATAGTTTAGTAAAAAGTGAATCTTATTTCAAGTGAGAAGGGAAGGAAAATTATAGATTTATAACCATGCTCATAGCAAAGCCCTAAATTACTCATCTTAACCCTAAAAAAATTACTCAACCTATTCTCTTTAGCAAAGGGAAAAATGAGGGTGGAGGTGGCGTCTAGGTGGGTGCATTTGACTGTCATCTAGGACTTCTAGTGATGAATCTCAACCTGTAGGAGAGAAGAACAAAAGACATTAGAAACAATATTGTGGTCACTATGGCTTTAACAAAAAAAAATATATATAATTAGGGAGAAAAAAGGCAGAAATACCTATTGCTTCCTCAAATTTTAATATTTTTTATGAATGCATATTATCATATTGTTAAAATTTTACTTAGCAAATTATCAAATAAATATTATCAGAAAGCACATTGACCTATTTATTAAGTAATTCAAAATTTTTAATCTTTTGTTTATTGGGTTTCAATTAATTATTAAAAACATAAAAGGTGCATTCTAATATATACAAGGTTCAACATCTAAAAATATTTCTAAATTTCTCAAAAAAAAAAAAAAAAAAAACTAATTACGTTGAAGGCGTCCCCATGCTGAGGTTTTTCCAACCTCTTTTGATGCTAAACAGGGCAGATTGCAATGGACTACCATGTAAGTAATTTTAGTTGTTCATCATTTTTTGGCTTTGTGATGTGCCCATCTCTGTTTGCTCCTCAACGGTTTCGATTTCTTGCGATGCGATGCAAGACGTTTGCACTCAGGACTGACCATCCGTAGAAATTAGTATGTCGTTGTACAAAAATGAAGTGACAGTGTGTGTATATCTTATCCTTCTTAGTGACGATCTTCCCTTTTTCTGAACTTTAATGCTAATTAGCTACTTAGCTACCCCTTTCCATTTGCGATGAGATATTCATCTTCAATACTTTTGATTGGGTTATATGCAGAACTCACCGGCTTTCAAATTAGATATTTTCTTGGCGGTCATCTTTGTCTTCTTTACAGGTATGTAATACTCTGTCTTTCTTTATAAATTTTACAGTTTTTCCATAACAAGTTCCACTACTGTACTCCCATAGCTCTAGGCTTCATGGATTTACCGGAAGCAGCTGTAAAGTCTTTCTTATACATAATTTTGGCTAGGATTTTCCCATTCTTTGTATGTTTTGTGATAAAATACTTATGGAGGCCACGGATAATTTATAGAGCTCTGCAAAAATAGGGTTTCAAAGGTCCTCCTTCTTGCTTCATGTTTGGCAATACAAAAAGCCTAATGACACCTAAAGTATATTCATAATCTTGATTTGAAAGTCGATGAGTTCTACTTTATATCCTTAGGCATGATGGTAACTCTCTTGGCGTGGATGGCACACAAGTTTGTGTCCTCAGAGAGCCCCACCGGGTACGCTTCTGCTGCCTCTTGGGTTCAATTTCATTGTGTTCATAATTATATTTAATTATTTGCTTGATTGTTTCTAAAGCCTTTTCAAAAAACCCATTTTGTGCATATTTTGCAATCATTGCATTCCCTTACATCTCTTTCAAGCATTCGGTCAAACAGTTTGCGTGCAAAGTCTAGGCTTCCCCATTTTTTATATATTTGTACCAGTGCATTTGTGACAATAACCTCAAACAAAATTTCATCACACACTATGCTTTGATGGATGTATATATCCTATTCCAATAATGGTATATTGGAACAGGATTGAGGTTGTTGGAAAAGCTTGTGGAGTTTAGCTTTGCACCTACCAATTGTATTTGCTTGAAAGTTTCTAAAGCTTTCTAAACAATCCATTCTTTGTGAATCCGCAATTATTGCAATCCATGAGACTAGAGTTATTTGAGGATTCTATCAAGCAATTTGTGTGCCTTGTCTATACCCCCACATTTTGCATGCAGGGAGCCTAGAGGCTGCTCCATATCCTGTTCCAAGGCTCCCTTTGGCACAGGCATGGAAACTGCTGGCAAAGCTTGTGGAATTTTGCTTTACATCTGCCAATTGCGTTTGCTTGAAAGTTACTAAGGCTTTACCCACAAATTCAATTTGTGCATATCCTGAAACCATTGCACTCCATAGAGCATATTTCTTTGAGGAATTTTGTCAAACAATTCACAGTTCACATGCCTTGTCTGTGCTTCCACACTTTGCTTACGTTTGTAAAAGCTTGATACTTGGTAATAATTTTAAGGTAATGATGGTGTGAAAATTGAATTTTTTTGTAAACTAATCACACAATTTTACTCTACTGATGTGTTTTTCCTTTTCAAAGTTAGTTAATTTAGTTCGGTTTTTTTCTTCTTCTAGAGTGAGAATACTAAAAAAACCCTCTTTTATCTAACCACAAGAAACAAATCTGGATAGTTGGAGTTAGTTGTAATCACATTAATTATAAACAACTAATCACTCCACCTGTAGCAGGGGCGCTCTTTCTCGCCGCCTTAGTTGCCACCTTTGCTATAGTCATATTTTTCTGGAAAAACTTAGCATTTTTCAACTAAATTTATTTTGAAAATTACTCCATTGGTCTGTTAAACTTGTTTGAAGATTTTCTTTATTTTTTCAGTTTGTAGAGAATTTTTGTTAAATGTGTTGAATTTTTGCACAACATCCATTTTAAGCTTTGGAAACTTTTAAGAAATACTAAAAGGATTTAGCCTGGTATATTCATGGGAGGATTTATCCAAATATTGTCAATTCATGGGAGAATTTACCTAAAATTGATTAGAAATGGACTGATTAGGAAATTATAAGAAAAAATTAAATGTTGGTGAAGGTTAAATTGTTAGGTAGCTTGGTAAATTCAGGGGAGAATTTAGTACGCTTTGCTCAAAATTGGAATAAATAATGGTCTGAAATGTTGATCTTAAAAGTTTGACATGGTTATCCCCCAAATTTTATTTTTTTTAAAAGTATTAGGAATTGTGGAAGCATCAAATCGTTAATGCCAATTTTACTTTAATGTTGAAAAAATATGTATGAGGTGGTTAAATTTAACCTAGGATATGCTCAATTTTTTAGAACTTTTTTCTTTTATTTCTACTTTTTCATAGATTTAATTAAATCCCTTGCGAATTTTTAGATCTGAAATGTTTGATAGCATATCAAAACATGTTGGGCTTATGGTATGGTATATCTTTGTCATTGCATCACCCTGATTTGCAAGCTCTTATGCATTGCTTAAAGGACTATATTTTCCTTACAATCAGTACATAATATCAAATTTGATGGGGTTTTGTCATTTTGCAAGATTCTATCGAGTTGCATATGCCCATGTTGCATCTATGTTACTCTTTTGGTGGGATTTTCCTCAGAGTTTGCATTAGTCTATATAATATTTCCAAGGGCAAGGGCCCCAATAGAAAGCCTTGCTTAGCTATGCAAAATATAAATAAATAGTTTAAAGTCTTCCCATGCTTTATTTCATCCCTATAAACTGAAAGAGGTTGAAGTAGAAAAAAGACCAAATATTATTCACTACTATGTGCAAAATTTGTCTAACAGACCATGGTATCCAGGTAAGGCAGGTCCTTGAAGAAAAAACTATGTTACACGAGAATACATACCCTAGGAAAATCTTTTGGTTTATGTCCCCAGGACATTTTGACGACACTAGGATGGCTAAGAAACATACCCAAAGCCAACTCTCATGTGCAAAAGAAGGTCAGAAACATTTTTGGGACAACAGGATGGTCAGCCATGCCATATAGCTCAACACTTTAAAAGACATAAAATTTTAATTAAAAAATAAAAAGGACAAAAAAGTATCCTAGTCTACCTTGCTCGTTGGTGATGGCATTCATGCTATGAGCATATTTAGAGTATCACCATTCATGATAGAAGCATCTCTAGAGTAGCACCATTCACTCTTCAAGCAGTACTCAATGACATTCATACCAGTATTAGTGAATGGCATTATTTCCCTAGAACCCATTCATGGTAACATCATTTTAGTGTTCCACCATTATAGGAGCTTCTCTCAGGTATATGATTTTTTGAAACTATTTATTTGTGTAATGAAATTTGTTTCTGCAATTACGAGGCATATTTAGAGAAATTAATCTTTAAGAATGAGTTATGATTCAATTTATAGTGCATCCTTACAGGCATCAACAAGAGAAGTGAAGTGTGATCCGAATTGACTTGGATGAGGCCTAAATTGACGTTCTTGAAAAAATGAGTTGACAAAAAGTGCCAGCAGGAAATGAGTGATTACTGGTTATATCTAAGTAAGCATATTTATAATTGGCATTTCTACAGACAACAATAGAGAAGAGGGTGTATGTATTAATTTAGTGATCAAATTGTATGCACAAAAATTAATTCAAAATCAGACACAATAACACAACAGATACCCTAGGAAAACCCTCCTCCTGAGGGAGAAAAACCCAGCAACAATATAACTCTTATATATATATTAAATCTCAAGGATGAATCCTTTACAATGAAGGCCAAGGATAAGGCACCACAAACTGATATAATCACAGCATCTATGTGATGTAAACTGCTAATGAATACTTTTGCCTTCTACACAAATGCCAATCTAACTTAGAGACAATTCGCACCTTGAATGTCTTCGCACTTGAATACAATGGAGTGAATGTGAATGAACTGAATTGGATAATCAACAAATGAAACTCTACAAGTATATATACATGTATGTAGAAGAGACATATCTCTTCAAGTAGCAAGTCGGCCTTCAAAAGTAATATCACAAATTATTGTTAAGGAGTCGGCCACCAATGAAGTCCTTTCATAAATAATTCCACCTAAGAGAATTGAGGTCAGCCTCATTCAATTTGAATCTCTTTATAAAATCGTTCCTTTAGGAGTTTATAAATTAAATAGCCTCATGTGCTATTATTTAATTTATCAAGTAAAGGATAGATCCGCTGGAAGAGACAACCGAAGTTGTAATAATCATCAACACTCCCTCTTAGCTAGGGAGGATTCTTCCAGCTACACAAGACAAATCACCTCATTGTGATGTCTACCACAATGGCTACAACCAACTATGAAAAGAAGAATATCGCCTCATAGTGATATCAAATATCATCTCAACACGATATCAACCATAATGGCTACAACCATACTATGGTAAGTATAAGTGTTCATCACTTGCGTGATGTTGTCACCTCAACATGACTTTCACCATGACTCTCTCAGAGGGTGAAACACAAGTACAAAATATGTCATGGAGTCACACACATGACATCCACCATGACTCAGCTCAGAGGGTGGAAACAAGGGATTTCACCTCAAATTCCTCTATCTCAGAGGAAAATACATTAACAAGGGCTTGCACCTCAAATTCCTCCGTCTCAAAGGAAAATGCATTAACAAGGGCTTGCACCTCAAATTCCTCCGTCTCAGAGGAAAATGCATTAACAAGGGCTTGCACCTCAAATTCCTACGTCTCAGAGGAAAATGCATTAACAAGGGATTTCACCTTGAACTTCTCTCTTAGAGAAGAACTCATTA
This sequence comes from Sequoia sempervirens, assembly GCA_007258455.2. NCBI lineage: Eukaryota > Viridiplantae > Streptophyta > Pinopsida > Cupressales > Cupressaceae > Sequoia > Sequoia sempervirens. The sequence continues at coordinate 180,793,795 of VDFB02105785.1, read as the reverse complement.
AACAAGGCTCACTGATACTGAGACTCTTACTCAGTCAAGGTTGGATTTTCCACCATACCAAGCTTATCTCGAAAGTACACAAACTTTATCCTAGAGAGATGCTTGGTGAGAATATCTGTTGTCTGCTCATCAGTGCTGATATACCTCAACTGTACAGCCTTCCACAATACCATATCTCTAATGTAGTGGTACTTGATCTCAATACGCTTGGTTCTGTCATGGAACACAAGATTGGCATAATGCTTCACACAACTCTGATTATCACAATGAATGATAGTAGGATCCATTGATTGCCTGAACAATCTTGCAAGGAGCTTACAAAACCACACTGCTTCCCGAGCTGTCATACAAGCTGCAATATACTCTGCCTCGATTGTACTCAATGCTACAGATGACTGCTTCCTGCTACACCAAGATATCATAGCAGATCCAACCTGAAGAATATTTCAATCCATATCCAACTGTGCCACGCAAGTATCTTAGGATATGCTTTGATGCAACAAGATTACCATCTTCTTTAGGCTCAGCAGGCTCCCTTTGAATCTTCAAGCACTTGCATCAACCTTCTAACCTCTTTGTCCAAGATTGGCTACAACACTTTGACTTAGATAAATGTTTTCCAGCGCACACCTCTAGTACTATAGAGAGTTTAGGATAGTCCTCCTCGACGTCATCCCAAATTTAATTATTTTGAATAGGTTTGCGAAGCTACCAATGACAAATCCAGATGACAGTCTTGAGCAATTCTGATCTCAGCAATTGAAGGGATCTTCTATGGATTTAGCACCTAGCTTTGCAATACAGTAATCTTCACTTCTTCTCAGTGAGTTACAAAACTCCCTCTTGACCTCTACTTCAGAGATTGCAAAGAAGACTTTTGGAAGTGAACTCACTCTAACCACCAGCTCAGTTCCATGGCTGCAAGTTGTGACTTCACGCTTGATCATTTCTTTGGTTGGCATGACTTCCTCATAAGATGCCTCAAGCTTTTCATCGCTAAGCAATCTCTCATCACCTTCCTGCTTCTAGCTATTCACAAAGCATTTTAGAAAGAGATTACTAACAGATTATAACTATCCAATGAAATATCAAGACTAGAATCATACAAGGTTTACTATCTCAGGTTATAGCATGAACATATAAGAATTTATGAATAAAATTAAAACATGAATAAATAAATCAGCCTAAGGAGAAATATATCAAAAGATCAGAATGAAGGGCTAAAGAAACTTATCATTATATAATTTTGATATAACTCTTCCTTCCATCTTTTACTCCTCTTGAGACTGCCAAACTCAGTACAACAAAAAACAATTTGCACAACTACAAATTTCTTGAATGCACTATGTAGTTAGCATGTAGAACCAACTCTTACCAAGATTTCAAGGCTCTATCACATTTCATGCATTAGAGAATGATATCGATGTGACCAACTAATCATCATCAAAAAATGCAATTCTCTTTCATTTCTGAGTCACACTCAGAAATCTTCACAACTAGCATGAAGAGATTGAATCTTCAAAGGATCTTATGATAGAGAACACAATTCAAGAGAAACCACTATCTCTCTTTTCTAATTGCAAGATCCAAATAAATGAAATAATTCAGCAAACTGTTATGACTTGAAATTGCACCCTAGTTGAACATGATGTCCAACACTCTAGTGTAACATGGGAAGACCTCCAAAGTTGTGGGTCATTTGTAAACAGAGGTCAACCTCTGGAGAAGGCTGGCTTCCTTGTTGGGTAATCACCTAAACTACTGATCTTTGTGAGGTAAAGGGAGAAGGAAAACATAAAATGAAGACTAAATTCTAAGGTGATACACCAAAATGACAGGAACAATGAGATACTCGAGTTACACTTGAATACTGGTGACAGCCATGGGACTGCACAACAAGATCCTGTAGATCACACATACAAATAGGTTTGACATGCACATGCCTTCAAGAAGCAAAGGCAGATTTTCACAAACTAGAAGCTCATGTGTAGGATTGAGTAAACACAGTTTGTAACCTACATGATACTACTTCTGCAAAGAAAGGCACAACATGAAACAAAAGCTATAAGGAAAGAGAATATTTCACTAAGTAGCTCAATGAATCACTTAAAAGGAATGCACTATACTTCACAAGAATCAGAAGGCGAAATGATGGACCATCAATGGTAATCAAGGTAGATTTTGTAAATTACGTTCCAAATTGAGTTATAGAATCCTGCTAGTCTGAGAGAGGATTGCAAAAGGGTCACAGACTTCAGAGAAGCATACATCAAAACTATTTACAAAAAGGAAAAAAATGCCTTATATATCAAAGAGTGTCGGCCCCTTAGGGCTTACAAAATATCTATCAGAAAGATCACCCCTTTAGATTTTTTCATGAAGTTAATGTTGCACCCTGTGTGTCCTGTTGTTCATGTTGGTGTGAAAAGATTGCCCTTGGGGAAGCCTTCAGATCTTTTGTTGCATTAATTCTTCTGTCTTCGTGTCCTCTCGAACCTCCTCAGTCGAGCTGATTTGAATGCTCCTGAGATCATGGCCTATCCATGTCGTGCTTACTTTGTTAATCTCATTCACAGGGGAAGTCAAATGGTCAAATTGTCAATGGTTCATATTTGGCTCCTTCAGATTGGTCAAGCACACTCCACGTAGATTTTTGGGCGGTCAAAAACCTCTCCTGTAGAATCACATGTCGGTGAGACACTAATCGTGTCTCCCCGATGTGATTAAACCTTCTTGTGATTATTGGCATAGCTTGAAAACCGTCGATGAGAGCTCTTAGTGAGCCAGAAGAGTCATACCGATATCCTTGAGACCATCGGCAAGATGCAAATTCTTTGTTGAGACATCATGCCGACTTCCCCGCTTTATCGAGCTCTACACTTCTTTCGGCGAGACACCTAGAAGTCGGGAAGACTTTATAGCGAGGTTCATGTCATACCGATATTGCCTCTGTGGTCACCAAGACAATCGCTATTGGAAAGACCTTTTTCTGAGCTCCCTCTTCTTTCGCCGAGATCTCCTTGTCATTCACTATGACACCCACCGGTCGGGAAGACATTTCCCCGAGCTCCTATTTCTTCGACGAGACCATTGGCTTTCGACAAGACCTTGCGCCAAGCTTTAAATCTTTTGGCGAGCCCATCTTGTTATCGGCAAGACCCTTTGGTGTCGGTGAGACATCTCACCAGTCTTCATTCCTTACACCGAAGCCACACCCCTTCGGTGAGACTTCAGTTGGTCGCCAGGACCTTATGCCGAACGCTTTGTCTTTCGGCGAGCTCCTTTTCTTGTCAAGGAGACATCCTTACTTCGCTTAGACCTCACACCGAGGTCTTTTCATTCTGCCGAGCTATCTTTTTGTTGTCGACGAGACTCCTGCCGAAGGCAACACATATCAAAATCCCCCTTTTTCTTTCGGCGAGATCACCTCTGTTTGCCAAGACCTTACGGTGATTCCTCCATCCTTCGTTGAAACCATCACCTCCATCTGAGGCTCTTCATCTATCGGTAAGACACAAGTGTGTCAGTGAGAGATCTCACCGAGAGAAAAACACTCCCCCGAGACCCACCACTCCATCGACGAGACTTCTTGCCTTTGCCAAGACATTATGGCGAAGGCACCAACCTTGGTCGGGACCACGAGCAAGTTGGTGAGACGTCCTGTTGGTAGCACCTCCCTACGCCAAGCTTTCCTCGTTTCGCTGAAACATCTCCCCTTCGGCAAGACCCTTCGCCGATACTTGCATCCTTTATTGAAACCTCCTTCTTCGTCATGGCTAGTTGGTGAGACCCAAAGAAGTCGCCGAGACTTCACCCCAAAGGAAAACTCCCGCCGATATGCATATCCTTTTGTCACTGGGACGATGATTGATGTCTTGCCAAAGGAAAACAGTAGGTGAAATACGGTCGTCTAACATTCTTAAGGTCTTGTCGATAGGAACCTGGAAGCATATTTAACCAAAATACATTATGGGTCGGGGAGACCTAGATAATCTCATGCCGATAGGATCCTTAATGTGAAGCATTTAGACTTGATGGAAACCCTGCTAGTCGACAAGACATCTGATATGTTCTTGTCGACTTTCTCCTTAAAGGAAAAAAATGTCAAACTTGATTGAGGCTGACCCTTCAACTGAGCTCCTTGTGAAATGTCAGCCGATGTATGACCTAACCTTTGATGCAAATGTCTCATTTGGCTTTCAAGAACACCTGCAACATAGATGCCTTGCTTGATTGAGCCTGTGGGTGAAAATTGGGCAACATTTTTGGCGACCTTAGCTGGATGTTTTCCTGCTAAACATGAAGACCAATAGCCTAGGCCTATCTATTGGGAATGGAGTCATTGGGAAAACTCATAAACAGACTTGGAGCAGCTTTGTACATGACTATAACATAGTTACAATCCAAAAGGACACAGGTCACTTATTGAAAAAGGAAAAACTGCTGAATGGAAACTACTTACTTGTGTTGGAACAACACTTAGGGAATTGAAACAACAACTAAACTAAGTGTAGAAGCACTTATTGAAAGCATAAACCCTATCCTACCCTACACTAACCAGTAAGAAAACTAGTTAAACAAAACCATTCACAGGATGGTTGAAATAGTTGCCTTTTCTCTTCAAAGTACAATGGCTTTCAAGCTTAATGGCAGCTGAATAGAGACGGTATACTAAAAAATGTTTAAAAAATAAATGCACTGCCTCATGAAAGAGGGTAACAAGTTCACTTACCTCTCTAGATAGATCATATACATTGCCAACTAAAGTAGGACAAGTGAACTGAACATATTCTTGCTTGGCTGTCAGTGCATCTTGGATATCTTCTTTTGTTGTACCTTCATGGGTAGGTACAGGAGTAGTCCTTGGTGTTGTATTGGACTCTAACTAGGCTAGGCATTTGATTGGACAGCCTTTAGTAAGGACAAAGACCGAGCCCTCCTTGCTGATCTCTTGCTCTTGGGCTATCTCTTCATCATCTTGTTGGCTGAAAAAACCTAATCCTTGTGGCTGACTTGGTGGAAAAGTGGTAACCTCCTCAGTATGTTCATGCCTTCCCAAATGAACACTCATTTCTTCAACGGAGAACAAAGAGATAGCTTCCTCCATCACCTCTTCAATCAACGCATCAACCTCAAGCTCTTTTATGCACCAGAATGGAAGCTGATTAAAATTTTCATCATTATTAGATGAATTACATCTTGATTCAAGCTTGTCCTCCTTAAGGAAAGAAGACAATAACTCAAGAGGTGATGAAATCTCAAGCTCTTTTGTATAATGGAATGGAAGCTCCTCTAACCAGTTATAACCTTGCAAATCAGGCTCATTAGGCTCCCCTTGTTGTTTTAGCACTTGTTCAAGTTTATGAACCTGTTGTTCTGGTTCATCATGACTATCAAGTACTTTTGAGTCTTCATAAGGATCAAAATTAGCTTCTTCAACCACAACATGTTCAAAAACATCAAAGCTCTCACCTTGGAGGATAGAATCAGGTTCAATATGTGGCTTTTCTATCTGAATTAAGCCTCCCTTGTCTTGTTGGTTGCCACCAATTAGCGACTCACCAGTGTTTTCGTGTTGTTCAATCATTTGTTGTTGTTGCTTTCTATATTCCTCCATAGCTAGATGTAGCAGATTTGGAGTTCTAATCTCTTTCGTGGTGAATGAACTAACTTGATCATTGGGCTGATCTTCCTCTTAACAACTCTCTTTTCTTTGGAACTCCCTTCGAGCTGCCTCTTTCAAAACTTCTCCATTAGTCGGTGTCGATGGTCTGAGTAAGCTTGAGTATTCCGCACTTGAGCAGAGAGCAGTTTCATTTGTTCCTCCTTAGCTGCTATCTCTCCCTCAAGATCTTCTTCAAACTGACATCCCAACTCCTGCTATTATGAACAAAGGTTTTTTTGTTTCTTAACATCGACCAACATGTCATACATGTAGGAGAACACCTTACTGACATCATTAATTTGCATATGTTCAAACTTTTGGCTCAAAGCCCACAACACAGGATCAAACTGTTGGAGCAGGTCCACTATAGTTTGGTAGGGATGCTCTTGAGGCTGATTATGCAGATAATCATGTTGGCTAGCATCGAAAACCTCCTCTTGGGGTTGATTTTGATTATATAATGGCTGACATGAGGGTTGGCCAGGAGTGGAAGGGCAGGAAACATGATGAAAATACTGGTAATCTGCTGATATCGGGTCATTTGACATAAAAATAGCAGGTTGCTCTATATAGTAGGGCTGATGGGAGGACATATACACGACTCTCATGGAATGGAGGTGGAAGGTCATCATAATGCTGATAACTAGACATTGCAGAGATAAGACATGAAGTATACAATCCTAAAGATCAAACCTTATTAATTGCAGATGCCTAGGCTGTTGGAACCAGTTGTTATGAAGTTGGAGTCGCCATGATATGCTGATCTTTTACCTCTAAAAGGCCTGATATTTACTGGCTGCATATCAAAAACCAGTAATATATAATTTTCAAATTGTCTGCTCGACAGTCCCACCAGGCGTGCCAAAACTGTTATCACCTGAAATTGCACCCTAGTTGAACATGATGTCCAACACTCCAGTGTAACATGGGAAGACCTCCAAAGCTGTGGGTCACTTGTAAATAGAGGTCAACCTCCGGAGAAGGCCGGATTCCTTGTTGGGTAATCACCTAAACTACTAATCTTTGTGACGTAAAGGGAGAAGGAAAACATAAAATGAAGACTAAATTCTAAGGTGATACACCAAAATGGTAGGAACAATGAGATACTCGAGTTACACTTGAATATTGGTGACAGCCATGGGATTGCACAACAAAATCTTGTAGATCATGCATACAAATAGGTTTGACATGCACATTCCTTCAAGAAGGAAAGGCATATTTTCACAAACTAGAAGCTCATGTGCAAGATTGAGTAAACATAGTTTGTAACCTACATGATACTACTTCTGCAAAGAAAGGCACGACATGAAACAAAAGCTATAAGGAAAGAGAATATTTCACTAAGTAGCTCAATGAATCACTTAAAAGGAATGCACTATACTTCACAAGAATCAAAAGGTGAAATGATGGACCATCAATGGTAATCAAGGTAGATTTTGTATATTACGTTCCAAATTGAGTTATAGAATCCTGCTAGTCTAAGAGAGAACTGCAAAAGGGTCACAGACTTTAGAGAAGCATACATCAGAACTATTTACAAAAAGGAAAAAAATGTCTTATATATCAAAGAGTGTCGGCCCCTTAGGGCTTAGAAAATATCTATCAGAAAGATCACCCCTTTAGATTTTTTCATGAAGTTAATGCTGCACCCTACATGTCTTGTTGTTCATGTCGGTGTGAAAAGATCGCCCTTGGGGAAGCCTTCAGATCTTTTGCTGCATTAATTCTCCTGTCTATGTGTCCTCTCGAACCTCCTTAGTCGAGTTGCTTTGAATGCTCCTGATCTCATGGTTGATCCACGTCGTGCTTACTTTGTTAATCTCATTCACAGGGGAAGTCAAATGGTCAAATTGTCAATGGTTCGTATTTGGATCCTTCAGATTGGTCAAGCACACTCCACGTAGATTTCTAGGCAATCAAAAACCTCTCTTGTAGAACCGCATGTTGGTGAGACACTAATCGTGTCTCCTCAATGCAATTAAACCTTCCTGTGATTATCGACATAGCTTAAAAAACCGTTGATGAGAGTGTTGGAAATTTTGTCATTGATGTCAAAATGAAAAGGATGGAAGTAATTGATATCAAGATGAGCATGACTAAAGATAACATATTGCAAAGGCATGACTGAAGATATCATATTGCAGATGAAAAGTTGAAGTTCTATCATTACATAGATCTATGTCATAAATACAATCTTCAAATTAAACATAGAAGGATTTGAAGACTATTCAAGTATTGTCATTAAGGTCAAGGCAAAGAATATATCTGTGTTGGTTTAATCAAACTGATAAAGTAGGTTGTTGAAGTCATCATTTGATCAGATTATTGAAATCAAATAAATTTATGTGGAAAGCATTCAATTTTAATAGGTCCGATCCTATTAGAGAAAAAGTGTGCTACAAATAGAGCAATACAGTTTCAAAAGATTTGAAACTCAACTTAATATCTTCCACAGATTGAAAACATGTACAAAGCAAAGATTGAATGGATATGATCTAAATCAAATGAAAATTGAATGAATATCATATATAGATTAAAGTAAAAGTTCAAGATTTATCTACAGTTTGAATAAATAATATATTCAAATCAAAATAAGTAGAGGATGAACTATTTTTTGATTGGTGATTTGTTATGCTTAAACAAATGTCTTTGAACAACTAAATGACGTAAGTAGATGTGGATCCCAGATATCATAAGAATCATGGTATGTACATGATCAAATTAACATTCAACATTTAGACTTGACATTATCAAAATCTGATCAATATCACACAGTTCTAATCTGATAAAGGATCATCATATTCGAAGTCTTTAACAAATACATTTTGGTTAAAGAAAAGGAATGAACTGTTACTTATAAAATATATTTACAATAACAATTGTGATTTGTTAAGTCGAATAACACAATGAAGAGAGGCGGCTGGTCAAAATTCTAAAGCACGTATTTTTTGAAGAGACGTGTTTGAGAAACCCGATCTGTGAAAAGAAACGACTAACTCCTCAAAACGTTTTCTTTAAGTGTCATGTGAATCGATAACTAAGACGTCTTCTTTAGAATCATTGAATTGATGTGATTAATCATTAAACAAGATGTGTCCCCTTCAGATAAGACGTCTTTGTTTCTAGATAAGACGTGTTCATTCATCCATAAAAGATTCGGTGTTCATCCAAGTGATACAATGTATCACTGAAAATAAATGTTCATTGTTGAAGGGATATGTTCATTCGAATTATTACTTGAAGAGGTGTGTGTGTTTCTTTCTAATCCTTACACATAGATTTGATCAAAGGAAAATAAAATTGAGTGGTAAAAAAATTTAGATTAATCTTATGAAGATGCAAATTTCAAAGGATACAAGTAGAGGTGTGTTCTTTCATAAGAAGGATTGCAACTCTTTAGCAACATACATATTTGATATCAAAATCAAGGTTTAAAAAGTGTGGTTGTGAAGTTCAAGAAGTCTAAATCTGAAGCCTATCTTCTTGTGTGGGCTAAGTGTGAGAATTTACATCACAAAGGTAGATTGGAGGATTGGCAGAGTGAAAATCTGATTGACTTCATTTGATTCATCCATCAAGTGAAGGTGTGGTGCCTTGCATTAGGGGTTGGTGCTCCTTGTAGGTAGGTGCCTACTAAAATTGTAAAGGGTTAGGGTGTTCCTTGTAGGTGATATTCTACTAAAACGTCTCTCTTGTAAGTTAAGTAGGTTGGTGCCTATTTTAAAAATTATTTCAATAAAGCTGTATCAACTTGTGTAAATTGGGTCATATCAAAAAGTTGATTATAATAAGTTTGAAAAGATTAAGAATTGAAAGTTTGTGTTGATTTACTAATTCACCCCCCCTCTCAGTAAATCTTTTGTGCTCTTGAATTGGTATCAGAGCAAGGTCCCTCTTGAAAGCCTAACCGCTTGAAGGAGATCCTTAAGAGCACACATGGCAGATCATAACAACACAGTGAAAGCACCCATCTTTGATGGGACTAATTATGTATTTTGGAGTATTAAGATGGAAGCATATTTGAATGCACTTGGGTTTGATGTGTGCCAATCTGTTGTTGATGGATATTCACCTCTAGCTACCCCTCCAATGGATCAAGCAAGGAAAAAGAGAAATGAAAACAATGCAAAAGCTAATCATGCTCTTCTTTGCAGCCTAACAGATTCTGAATTTGCAAAAGTCATGAGGTGCAAGTCAGCAAAAGAGATTTGGGACAAACTTCAAAACATCTATGAAGGAGATGCAAAAGTTAAGAAGGCAAAATTGCAAACTCATAGAAGGAAATTAGAAACTCTCAAGATGAATGATGATGAAGATATTGCCTCATACTTTCTCCGTGTTGATGAAACGGTAAACATCATGAAAGGACATGGTGAAGAAAGTGAGGATACTTTTATTGTTGATAAGATTCTAAGATCTCTATCTACAAAGTTTGAGGCCAAGGTTGCAGCATTAGAAGAATTAACAAATCTAGACCAGCTAAAAAAGGATGAATTACATGGGATTCTTGCTACCTATGAAATGAGGATTGAGGGGAAGACACCACAAAATGAAATTTCTTTCAAAGCATCTAATAAGAAAAAAACTAAACATGATTTATCAAATAAGAAGTTAGGTGATAATGAAGCAGAGGCCTATTTCATGAGGAAGCTTATAAAGGGAAAAGGAAAGTACAAAGGGAAATATCCTTTTAAATGTTTCAATTGTGGAGAAGTTGGACATTATGCTTCAAATTGTCCTCAAAGTGATAGTAACTCAAGTGACACAGGTAAGGATGAAGAAGAGATATACACAAAGAAAAAGGGGAAGAAAAATTCTAAGCACAAGTCAAAGAGGAGATCTCAAAAACACAAAAAGAGTTTCTATTCAAAGAAAGATAGCAACACTTCTGAAGAATAAAGTGAAGGTTGCTCAAGCAATGGTGAAGAAGAAATATTGTTCATGGCTGAATATGAAGATGTTGATCAAGAATGTGATGAAGAAGAAGAAATTGATCAAGAATGCAATGAGGAGGAAGAAGAAACAAATCTAGAGGAAGAACTTCATTATGCATACATGAAAAATGAAAAATTGAAGAAGAAGGTGACTAAGCATAAAATAAAGACCAAGGAGTTAACTAAAAGCTTGGAGGAATTGAACAAAATAATTGAAGATTTAAGGGCTCAAATTGTAGAGGTTGAACAAGTTGAAAATGAATTTAAGAACAAGTGCAAAAAAGAGAGATTGTGACAAGTTAGAACAAGAAGTTGTCATGCTGAAAAATGAATTGAATAAGCCAAAGGAGAAATGTACAAAGTTTGATGAGAATGTCACAAGTTTTAAGGAAAATGAAAGAAAATCTAACTGTGGCAAGTTTTATTCTTTCTATGGATATTGCTATTCATGCAACTACTTTGGGACACAAAGCAATAAATTGCAGACTTCAAGCTAGAAATGGTTCAAGCTTCACTAGGAGAAATTATAATTCTCTTGATCATAACATTATGTGTTTCAAGTGTAACAACTTTGGACACATAACACGTTTTTGCAGATATGGCTTCGAGGAACCACCTAGACAAGATATGAAGAAGAACACCATGGAAAAGGAGAGGAATCTTACAAAAGTTTGGAAAAAGAAGATAGATACAAGAAATGAAGAATCCAATGAAAATTCAATATGCCTTGTCTAAGAAGAAGCATGAATTTAGGGGGAGATAAGTTAAAAATTGTCTTTCAGTCACTTGGAGAAGATAATTGAAATGTGAAGTATCTCAAAATATTGAAGTAAAATCTACTTATGGTTTGATATCTAATGAAGATGATTATTTGGTCTCTATTGTTGGAAATTGTGTTGATGTCAAAATGAAGAAGCTTTCATGAAGAAGAAGATTATCTTAGAAGACAAGGAATGAAAAGAGAAAGATGAGTATGAATAGAAGGGATCATATATTCAGGGGGAGCTATATATAGTATCTTGCAGCTCCATGGAACATAACAAGCAAATCATTGTTGGAAGACCCTTTTCCATTGATGTCAAAGGGGGAGAGAAGTAGAATGGGGAGAGTTAGAAGTGATGAGGAAGAATATGTTGCCATCAATGACAAAGGGGGAGATTGTTGGAAATTTTGTCATTGATGTCAAAACAAAAGGGATGGAGTAGTTGATATCAAGATGAGCATGACTAAAGATAACATATTGCAAAGGCATGTCTGAAGATATCATATTGCAGATGACAAGTTGAAGGTCTATCATTACACAGATCTATGTCATAAATACAATCTTCATATTAAACATAGAAGGATTTGAAGACTATTCAAGTATTGTCATTAAGGTCAAGGCAAAGAATATATCTGTGTTGGTTTAATCAAACTGATAAAGCAGGTTGTTGAAGTCATCATTTGATCAGATTATTGAAATCAAATAAATTTATGTGGAAAGCATTCAATTGTCATAGGTTTGATCCTATTAGAGAAAAAGTGTGCTACAAATAGAGCAATATAGTTTCAAAAGATTTGAAACTCAACTTAATATCTTCCATAGATTGAAAACATGTACAAAGCAAAGATCGAATGGATATGATCTAAATCAAATGAAAATTGAATGAATATCAGATATGGATTAAAGTAAAAGTTCAAGATTTATCTACAGTTTGAATAAATAATATATTCAAATCAAAATAAGTAGAGGATGAACTATTTTCTGATTGGTGATTTGTTATGCTTAAACAAATGTCTTTGAACAACTAAATGACGTAAGTAGATGTGGATCCCAGATATCGTAAGAATCATGGTATGTACATGATCAAATTAACATTCAGCATTCAGACTTGACATTATCAAAATTTGATCAATATCACATAGTTCTAATCTGATAAAGGATAATCAAATTCGAAGTTTTTAACAAATACATTTTGGTTAAAGAAAAGGAACGAACTGTTACTTATAAAATCTATTTACAATAACAACTATGATTTGTTAAGTCGAATAACACAATGAAGAGAGGCAGCTGGTCAAAATTCTAAAGGACGTATTTTTTGAAGAGACATGTTTGAGAAACCCGATCTGTGAAAAGACACGACTGACTCCTCAAAACGTTTTCTTTAAGAGCCATGTGAATCGATAACTAAGACGTCTTCTTTAGAATCATTGACTTGATGTGATTAATCATTAAACAAGACGTGTCCCCTTCAGATAAGACATCTTTGTTTCCAGATAAGACGTGTTCATTCATCCATAAAAGATTCGATGTTCATCCAAGTAATACAATGTATCACTGAAAAGAAATGTTCATTTTTGAAGGGATATGTTCATTCGAATTATTACTTGAAGAGGTGTGTGTGTTTCTTTCTAATCCTTACACACAGATTTGATCAAGGGAAAATAAAATCGAGTAGTAAACAAATTCAAATTAATCTTATGAAGAGGCAGATTTCAAAGGATACAAGTAGAGGTGTGTTCTTTCATAAGAAGGATTGCAACTCTTTAGCAACATACATATTTGATATCAAAATCAAGGTTTAAAAAAGTGTGGTTGTGAAGTTCAAGAAGTCTAAATCTGAAGCCTATCTTCTTGTGTGGGCTGAGTGTGAGAATGTACATCACAAAGGTAGATTGGAGGATTGGCAGAGTGCAGATCTGATTGACTTCATTTGATTCATCCATCAAGTCAAGGTGTGGTGCCTTGCATTAGGGGTTGGTGCTCCTTGTAGGTAGGTGCCTACTAAAATTGTAAAGGGTTAGGGTGTTCCTTGTAGGTGATATTCTACTAAAACTTCTCTCTTGTAAGTTAAGTAGGTTGGTGCCTATTTTAAAAATTATTTCAATAAAGCTGTATCAACTTGTGTAAATTGGGTCATATCAAAAAGTTGATTGTAATAAGTTTGAAAATATTAAGAATTGAAAGTGTGTGTTGATTTACTGATTCACCCCCCCTCTCAATAAATCTTTTGTGCTCTTCAGAGAGCTCTTAGGGATCCTGAAGAGTCATGCCAATATCCTTGAGACCATCGGCAAGACACAAATTCTTCGTTGAGACATCATGCCGACTTCCCCACTTTACCGAGCTCTACACTTCTTTCGACGAGCCACCTAGAAGTTGGGAAGACTTTATAGCGAGGTTCATGTCATACTAATATTGCCTCTGTGTTCGCCAAGACAATCGCTATCAGAAAGACCTTTTGTCGAGCTCCTTCTGCTTTCGCCGAGATCTCCTTGTCATTCGCTGTGACTCCCACCGATCGGGAAGACATTTCCCTAAGCTCCTATTTCTTCGGCGAGACCACCGGCTTTCGGCAAGACCTTGGGCCAAGCTTTAAATCTTTTGGCGAGCCCATCTTGCTATTAGCAAGGCCCTTTGGTTTCGGCGAGACATCTCACCGGTCTTCATTCCTTACACCGAAGCCACACCCCTTCGGTGAGACTTTAGTTGGTCGCCAGGAACTTATGCCGAATGCTTTGTCTTTTGGCGAGCTCCTTTTCCTATCAGGGAGACATCCTTACTTTGCCCAGACCTCACACCGAGGTCTTTTTATTCCACTGAGCTATCTTTTTGTTGTCGGCGAGACTCCTGTCGAAGGCAACACATATCGAAATCCCCCTTTTTATTTCGGCGAGATCACCTTCGTTTTCCAAGACATTACGGGGATGCCTCCATCCGAGGCTCTTCATCTGTTGGCAAGACACAAGTGTGTTGGTGAGAGATCTCACCAAGAGCAAAATGCTACCCCGAGACCCACCACTCCGTCGATGAGACATCTTGCCTTCGCCAAGACATTATGGCGAAGGCACCAACCTTGGCCGGGACCACGAGAAAGTTGGTGAGACGTCCTGTCAGTAGCACCTCCCTATGCTGAGCTTTCCTCGTTTTGCTGAAACATCTCCCCTTCGGTAAGACCCTTCGCCGATACTTGCATCCTTTACCAAAACCACCTGCTTCGTCTCGGCTAGTCGATGAGACCCAAAGAAGTCACCGAGACTTCACCCTGAAGGAAAACTCCCGCTGATATTCATATCCTTTTGTCGCTGGGACGATGATCGATGTCTTGCTGAAGGAAAACAGTAGGTGAAATCCGGTCGCCATGACATTCCTGAGGTCTTGCCGATAGGAACTTGGAAGCATTTTTAACCAAAATGCATTATGGGTGTGGGAAACCGAGATAATCTCATGCTGATAGGACCCTTAATGTGAAGCATTTAGACTTGATGGAACCCCTGCTAGTCAGCAAGACATCTGATATGGTCTTGCCAACTTTCTCCTTAAAGGAAAAAAATGTCAAACTTGATTGAGGTTGACCCTTCGACTGAGCTCCCTATGAAATGTCAGCCAATGCATGACCTAACCCTGACATGAATGTCTCATTTGGATTTCAAGAACACCTGCAACATAGATGCCTTGCTTGATTGAGCCCATGGGTGAAAATTGGGCAACACAAACAAAGAATACTTATCTCTTTAAATATTCTGAAGGTACACCAAGGAGTTGGATCTGTGGCTGTGATACATCTTTGCCACTTTTAGTGATGCCATCCTTGAATTAACACCTATCATGGAAGCCAAGACACGGAGTTTGAAGTGACCCATAGGTCGTCACCAAACATAGATAATAACCAAAGCTACCCAAACTTCAGATTATATGATGAAATCTTATCAACACTGAATAGATGATCTCTCTTCATCTCCAAAATTGATTTCTCATGGCCTTTCCTCCACCAAACCATATGCTAAGGTTGGTTGGCTTATTCTTCATTAAGCAGACCAGACATCATGATGGAGCGATCTTTTTAACATTTGAATGTGGTCTGAGGACCATTCAAATCTTGTTTTGATGATTGTCCTAAGAGAGACTGTACTGTAGTTTTAGAATTGTGCTGGCAACTCCAGTATGAAATTCCAGTGATAACTTCCACACAGTTGAAGCGAACTTATTCAAGGAAGACCGACCTTATGCCCTATAGATGTCGATCCTGCATAGATTAGAAGATGGCATCAGTAAATTTTAATAATATATAATATGACGGCTCCAATGAAAAACCTAGGTTGCTACAGTCGATGCCCATTAAGAGACTTGAAGTTTGATACTTGAGTCTCAGAATGATCTCCCAGTATTGATAGTGGAAATTTCCTACACTGTTATTATCAATAGCCAAGTAATATGTGGAAGGTAGTTACGATAGAAAATGGTACCAAACCTCAACCATATTGGAGCAAGACACAGAGTTGACTAAATCCGGCTGAACAATTCTAATATAGGGGATAACACTGATGTAGTGACTTTCCAGAGTTCATCGAACAACTGAAGGACAAAGGCACGTGAACCAGAATCCACAATTTGTGTGTGCACCCTTAGAAAGGTTTCCCAATGGATTGAAGTGGCATTGAACCCTCAGATAATTGCTTTCGAAGCCTTCCTTTATCGAAGAATCCTCACCTTCCTTTGATGGTTTGATAGCAAGCATAAATAGGGCAAGGAAGGCACGATACTAGGCCGATGTAGTCGATAGCTCCTAAAGTAGAAGCCTCAAAATTTCAAGGAATGCAACCCAACAGACTTCCGCTGAAATCTTAGCCTTCTTAAGTTTCCTGACTTTCATCATATAATATGGATCAAGATGGTCATTTAACAACATAGGCCTGAACACCACAACTAAATCCAAACATGATAAATACAGAAAACCCACTGCAAATGAATATCAACTGTGAATGCTTCTAAATATTCTCTGAATTAACAACAGTTGCTAAATATTCCCATGCTCACAAGTTGATGCTAAAGACAAGTCTACCACACTTTTGACTTCAAGCTTTAGCGTATGAATCACCGTTGGTGCCAATCATGTGCGACCAAGGTGGTACACGAAATGCTAGGGATCCGTGACTTCATACAAAAGACTTGCGACTTTATCTTAAGTCATCATTCACTCAAGTGCAAAAAAAATGACGACAAAGATAAGCAATATCGGCTTCCATATTAACTTCCAGCGCTATCTGACTTTCCAAGTTAATTTACTTCTACATACTGCCGTATCTCTCATACTCCCAGGAGAAGGCTTAAACTAAATTGATCAGATCTTTTCATGGACCTGCTTTAATACCATATTAATTTAGTGATCAGATTGTATGCACAAAAATTAATTCAAAATCAGACACAATAACACAGCAGATACCCTAGGAAAACCATCCTCCTGAGGGAGAAACCCAACAACAATATAACTCTTATATATATTAAATCTCAAGGATGAATCCTTTACAATGAAGGCCAAGGATAAGGCACCACAAACTGATATAATCATAGCATCTATGTGATGTAAACTACTAATGAAGACTTTTGTCTTCTACACAAATGCCAATCTGACTTAGAGACAATTCACACCCTGAATGTCTTCGCACTTAAATACAATGGAGTGAATGTGAATGAATTGAATTGGATAATCAACAAATTAAACTCTACAAGTATATATACATGTATGTAGAAGAGACGTGTCTCTTCAAGTAGCAAGTCGGCCTTCAAAAGTAATATCACAAATTATTGTTAAGGAGCCGGCCACCAATGAAGTCCTTTCATAAATAATTCCACCTAAGAGAATTGAGTTTGGCCTCATTCAATTTGAATCTCTCTATAAAATCGTGCCTTTAGGAGTTTATAAATTAAATAGCCTCATGTGCTATTATTTAATTTATCAAGTAAAGGATAGATCTGCTGGAAGAGACAACTGAAGCTGCAATAATCATCAACAATGTGTACAACTATTATATGATCATAAGTGATATAATCATATACCGAGACATTTAGGTCAAGGCCTTTTTTTATCTAATCATTTTTATGCAAGTCTATTTCATCCCTAATAATTGAAGTAGTGTGTAATAGCCAGTAACAGAGTGTTTCTTCTAGAGCTACTGATGGCAAAGAAAGCAATAAAAGATATAATGTTCCTTCACCACAATACTTGAAATAAGTGCATAAAGAGATTCAAAGTCAAAAACTTAATAACTTAATCCCATCATTTTAGGTTGCCTTTCATTTGATTTACATGGGAAAGTAAAGCTACAGGTTTACAAAGACTCAATCTGAGCATACACAGAGACCTGATAAGCTACAACAGTGCATTTGAGACTTGTCCATGACAGAAATAACATTAAACGCACCCAAATTTCCCTTTACAGTGCATATTCACAAAGTCAAGCAGATGGAAATAGTGGGGGTAAAGTCAAATTTGATAGCCTTTTTCAGCACCCACTTAGCATGTGCCAAAATGGGAGCTTTGGAACAAAGTATGGACATCCTACAAAACATAACGGATGGAGGAATTTGCTAGAGATTCAAAAAAAGAGGCCTTCACCCCCAATTTTGCAAAATGAAAAAGCATACACAAGGCACATGAACTGTTTGACATAATGACTCAGAGAAATTAGTTTCTAAGCGTGTGCCAAAATGGGAGCTTTGGAACAAAATATGGACATCCAACAAAACATAATGAATGGAGGAATTTTTCAGAGTTCTTTAGGGAAGACGACTGCCAAACACTATCACTATTTGGGGGGGGATTGCATTCAAGCAATTTTAACTCAAAATAATAAACAACATATCGCTACACCAACTGCTTCAATCTATTCACAATATAGAAAAAGTAGATCTAAGAAGTGGCAAGCAACTCACTGCAAGATTTGACACAAAATGTGTCCCTCCTGTCAACGATGCCAATGAGAAAAGCTGTGCAAATTTCAAAACCCTACCATCACATTTTTCTATAGATGAGGGAAGATGAAACCAAGGCAAACGAAACTAGGGAAAATGAGCTATTAACAAGGATATTTTTGACGCTGCCTCCAATCATCAGTAAATGTATCAACACCAACTCCCATCAAACCAAATCCTATCAAAATAAATGCATCGTGAAGACTACAAAAAGCAATGGACAAGAATGATCTATCGAATGGAAGTGCATCCTTTATTGTGTGATTGTAATTGTTGATAGGAAAAATGGGTTCGACAAACTCTAACTTAGAAGCTAAAACTACATGACAATGACATGCTTGCCAAAAAAGGGCCTAGCCAAAAAAAAACTGAAATTCAAAAAGGGATGAGGGTCTCAATATACCAAACATAAAGAGATTGGGCATTTTGTGGATGTTTCTATCATAGCAGTCTCCCTTTGTGATTATAATACAACTTAAGATTAGATTATACTTTCCTTATGGATGAGTTTAAATGTCATATTTTCATACAGTAGGGTTTGCATGCCCTATGAAGGGTTAAATTTGGCGTAGTTACCTTTAATTTGATGCAACAACTTGCCAGTTGAAAACCCGTGTTGCACTTACAAAAATAAAATGCCAAAACATAAAATATTGATCTCCATCAAATCTTAAATATTGATCTCCATTTTCCAGCATTTCATTAGCATGTTTTCTCATGTCACATAGAGTGGTCCTCCAAAAAATACAACTTCTCTTTCTTCTTTTAAACAAAGAGGATAGAGAAGTACTTGGTTTCAATATGACTAGAATAAAGAAATGTATATTCTAGTGAGCCAACACAATTTCTAGCTATGGTTGTTCCTTTTGTATGAAAAATTATCCTAAATCAAGTTGTTTCTTTGCCACATGAGTGTTTCAGTTCCATGAAGAAATTAAATGGAATCATCCAACAAACTATACAATGCCTCTAAGAAATACTTTACATTGGACATACACTTTGAAAAGTGATTATAGTAATTCAACATTTTATTGATGCTTGCCTGTAAAAGTAAGATTTAATGTTGATTTACAAAAGTAGGATAAAAAATGTACATTAATAAATCTTCAAGCCATGCAAAGGCCTTAGCATTTTAAAAAATGGGGAGAATGTCAAGGTTAGTCATACCAGTGACATCTACTTGCCCTGTAACAAAATAAAAACTAAACTTGCAGCCAAAATTATAACTAGAACGTATCAAGCAATTTAAAGATAACAAGATTTTAGATGCTAGGATTCCAAAAAAAATGCATAATAGTTTAGTAGTTTCCCATAGCTAAATTGCATGATGGAAAAAATTAAAAACCTAAGTTTGAAGAGAACTTTGAAGCATTTTTGAGTGGCAACTTTGAACACTTAGTAAATTTAATCGAAGTTTGTATGGTTTTTTGGGTGGTATCAAATTGAAACAAATTTAAATATTGACCAATACAGTGAGTTACAAACAACCACAGTCAAATTGGAAGAACAATTTGCACTGAAGTGAGGATTCCTACGTGAACAAGCTAGCTTTTTAAGACAAGTACGATCAAAATTTATAAGGAATGCGTACAAAATTAGGACAAATTATTTTAATAATGCAATTTCTTATTGAACATAGGCTCCACGATCATTAGTTTATCTACCAACAACCAATCTCAACACTTCCTGTACACCCCTTAAGACAATTATAATGCAAAATCCTTCTTTAATTGTCAAATAATTAATTTTCTTTAAACTATCCATCATAGTGAATTCATATTTTGGGAAAGAAATACAAAGCTTTGTAATAATTGCAATTGAACTTGTATAAAGCTTGCAAATACCTCTTACTATCCACAATGCTATATCCTTTTTGTTGTATATAATAGAACTTTTATTATGATCAATACCATCTTTTATAAACATAGGTGCCTACAATTTAAAATTAAAAGCAATACAAAGTCTTTTTTGATCCCACAATGTTATCTTTTGCACTTGTATGGTATTATTCTCTCTTCTTATTTTCAATCTATACATTCTAATATGGACGGTCATATTGAAAATTAATATCAAGTATTGCTTTGACCCCCAACAACCCTTGTCATGGAAAACCAAGCAGAACTTTTGCAAGAAAAGCGTTCTCATCGAAACTCGTTGTGCCCTTAGCACACACGCCCCATTCGAAATGGGGACCCTCTCTTTCCTTCACCTTGTCAGGTCGTTTGTTGTCATCTCATTTTGCGTGCCCCTATTTTAGTGTTCAAAATGGTTAGCAAGTCCCAAAGAGTCCATCTTGAATCATCCATGTTCCTCCCCCTCAAATTTTCTAGGTTCTAAGTCTTTGCGGGTTCCCATCAAGTGTTTGTCTTAGTGCTTTAAATTCAGCATCCTTGGGACCCATTGGGCCCGCCCTTCCGAGTCGCCCCTCTCAGACTTCCCATCAGGTGTTTTCCTTGATTTGTTCCAAAAATGATAAATTAAAAGGAGAAAAAACACATGAACTAGATAGAGAAAAACAAGGCGCCCAAAACCCATATGATAGAAACTTGAAAAACCATTGAAATCAACCAACTTAGTGGTCACATAACCTTGTCCTCCTGATGTTGTTCTTCGGCTAGAGCATTCACGCTCTGCGATCCCAAGCCTCCTCATCGCTGTCGCCAACACTTGATAACAAAAAATAACTTCCAAGCGATGAACCTCTATATCAGGTCCGCCATCGCAGGAGGACTCCACCCTCTTGTCATTGAGTCTTGCAAACTGAAACTAAGTTCAACGAAGCTGCCTAGGTTTGCGCTCGTGGAACTCTATAACGAGGGCATTGCTCATGATCCTTCATTCTAGGTGGCAGTCTAATCCTGGCCTTCCGATGCTTCAGATCCCGACTCCTTTGCTAGTTGACTTCATGAACAAATGACCAGGTGCTTAGTATCCTTCAGGCCTCGCCTCATGGACTTTCATCCACAGGCCGCCATGCCAAACCTGCCAACCTTTGCAAAAATCAAAATCCGTCCTCCTGGCCTTTGAAACCCAACCCCATCATGGCCGCTGAAATGCAAAAACACATGACTTGGTAACTAGCCTTTATGGATCATCTTCGCCAAGTTTCCTTCATTGAGGCTCCGTGAGCACTCCACCAGCTCTTACGGCTTCCAAGTAGCATCCTTCCGCCATTCAGGTCTCGGTTCGACAATGGTTGTCTGAAATGCAAAGTGAAAGTTGCCAAGTACTCAACCTCCTTCGAACCCCTGGTGTCAAGTCTCTATGATCGGGACTTCATCCCATCACTACTGTAACTTTAGGGAAAATTGCTCCCGTCCTCCCGTGACTTGGAACCTGACCTTGCCCTGGTCGCAGAACTTTCAAATGACTGAGTAAACATATGGTCAACAGCCATGACTTCATCTGGACCTGACTCCCCAGGTTGCTTCCATCAGAGCTACACCCGACATATGTTGCTCCCAAACAACAATCACCTAGCGTTTGTCTACCCCCTTTGGCCTGAAATGCCAAATTGATAAAGTTATTGACCACCCTCCAGAGTCACAAGTCTCTCCCATCGAAAGTCCGCCCCCAGAATGGCGTCCTACCAAAGTTGTCCCTAACAACTAACTCTTAACGACAGAGCTCCTTTCAGATATCAATCGCTTGAAAGAGGATCTTAGTGCTCTCCAATCATCAAACTAACTTTGACCCACATGGTGAAATAGGGCACTTTCCTTAATGAACCCTTCAGATTTCCCAAATCTAAAGGTGGGTCAGGACAGGCGGGCCATCGTGCCCTAATTGTCATCCCTCTTGTAGCAACTCTAAAATAGTCATCAAGCTAGGGAAGTCCGACCCTTGGGGCCTGAACTATCCAAACTCCCTCCTGTAAAGCGCTAATGCCAATGTGAAAGATATGTTAGATTTATTAAGTGCTAAATTATCCAATCTAACTCTGTTTGCAAGGTTTTGGCTAACGCTCCCATGTTTTCATGCTTGAATCTGGTCACCTCTCTTTTGTCTACATGATATATGGAATTAGGTATAGGACCTTCGGGAGTAGCCATGGAGAAAGATAAATGAAAGAAAATAGGCAAGGCACCCCATGGAAAAGAAGATAAGGACCAGATGAAGTATCAATTACAAGGGGAACCTTTGAAATCCAAAGTCACCTCAACCTGGAAGGAGGTCACAGTCACAAACATTGGACAAGTAGACACTAACAAATTCAAGCAGAGAGTCCAAATCAATCCCACCATTGAAAGTGCAAGAAAAATTAGAAGCAGTGGAATAACACATTTCTAAAAATGCACCAACTTCTGGAAGCCATAACTTTTAATCTGACTGTCATATTTTCAATGATAATACCTTTTTAGAAAGCTCTCGAAAAGACGATGTGGCACAAAATAGGGCCTATGGCCAACTACTTTGGATTTTCACAAATATTCGAGCCCATTCGAGGCCTCTAATGGCCTCAAATTTGGCTTTGAATATTTTAATAGCTAAAGGGGTATCGAAAAATTAAAAAATATCTAAGAAACAACCAATAGAAAATTAAAATCTTTCTTTTTTTGGGTGATGCAAGATTGCCCTTACACCCATTGGATGCTCCTACATCAGACACCCAGGGTAATTTGAGAAGTGACCCCATCACATCGCGGATGGTTGAGGAAAACCCAAGTGGTCAACCTCTGTTTTGGGCAACCAGGATGAATCTTCCACAGACCTTCCTCTCCATTTCACCAGATATTCTTCATACTACCTGTTTCTAGTACTCCTTCCCACATGACTATCCAGGATTGCTTCAATCTCCTCCTTCTTTGAAGTAGGTGCGGGAATGTTACATTGCTCTATTGCTGGACCATTCTCTATGCCACCTTCATGATACTCTGTCAAATCTGCAATATTGAACACAGGGGAAATGTTGACTCCATCCGACAACTCTACCTCATATGTGTTCCCTAAATCATGCCTCTTTAAAATTTTATAGGGACCGAACTTCTTCATCTTCAATTTGTTATAGGTTCCTACTAGAAACCTTTCCTTCCTCAAGTGGACCATCACTTCATCTCCAATCTGAAATTCCTTATTCCTCCTCTTCTAATCTACCTTAGCCTTATACTGCATATTCATCTTGTTAATATGTTCTCTTACCTTCTCATGTATATCCTTCATGTGTTCTGCAAAATCTTCGGCTTCAACACTTATCTTCTTCTCTTGGTCCATCTTTCTCAATTCTGGAGCTGTCTTGGAGCTGCCTCCATACACAATCTGGAATGGTGATCTACCAGTGCTTCTATTGATAGAATTGTTGTAAGAAAATTCTACTTGGGGTAAAATCAAGTCCCATCCTTTGGGTTTATCTCCTACCAAGCATCTAAGTAGGTTACCAAAACTCATGTTCACAACCTCCATCTACCCATCTCTTTGTGGATGGTGTGCAGAATTGAACTTCAACTCCGTTCTCAACTTCTTTCACAAGGTCCTGCAAAAGTATCCCACAAATTTGGTGTCAGGATCTGAAACAATACTCTTTGGAAGACCATGTAGTTGCACCACCTCTTTGAAGAACAAGTCAGCAATGTGGACTACATCATGGGTCTTTTGACACAGAATGAAATGTGTCATTTTTGAAAACCTGTCAACCACCACAAATACTAAATCATTCCCTCTTTGTGTCCTTGGCAAACCAAGAACAAAATCCATACTTATATCCTCCCATGGCCTCTCTGGTACAGGTAAGGGCTGATATAACCTTGTGTTCTAGCTCACTCCTTTAGCCATCTGACATACCCTGCAACTCTATACATACTTCCTTACATCCTGTGACAACTAAGGCCAATAATAATGCTCACTGATAATGGCAATGGTCTTATCCCAACCAAAATGTCCTGCCATTCCTCCATTGTGCTTCTCCTTCTCCCTCATGGAAATCCTTGGTATACACAATTGGCTTCCCTTAAACAACATGCTAACCTGAATTATGAAATCTAGCCACCTTGTCCTGTCCACTGTAACAGGCTCCTTGCAAGCTTTCCAAGCCTTTGCAAAATCAGGATCTTTTGGATATAATTTTTTGAGTTCATTGAACTCGACCACTTCAATTTGCATCTCTGTCATCAATGTCTGCCTCCTACTTAAGGCATTTGCAACCCTATTCGATCTCCCACTCCTATGATTTAGAACAAAGGTATAGCTCTACAAAAATTCTACCCATTTCATATGCCTCTAATTTAATTTTCACTGGCTATTTAGATACTGTAATGCTTGATGATCAGTATACAAAACAAATTCCAAACCATGGAAAGATCTCACCTCAGTAGCAATTCTTGGGGTAGGCCATTTTAGAATAGCCTTCACCTTCTCTAGGTCCATCTTAAGACCTTCTGTCGAGACAACAAACCCCAAGTACACTAACTCCTTCACAAAACTGCACTTCTTCGGATTAATCAACAATTTCTCTTCTCTTAACTTCTCAAAGGCTCTACGAATATGCATCATGTGTTCATCCAAAGTCCTACTGAAAATCAAAATATAATCTAAATACACAATAACAAAACTCCCCAAAAACTCTTTTACTACCTCATTCATGAGCCGCATGAATGTGCTCGGTGCATTGGTTAGCCCAAAAGGCATGACTAACCACTCATACAGGCCCTCCTTGGTCTTGAAGGTGGTCTTCCATTCATCTCCCTCTCGAATCCGGATCTGGTGTTATTCACTCTTCAGATCAATCTTTGTGAAGTACTGAGCTCCACTCAAACAGTCCATCAGGTCATCCATCCTTGGCAAGGGAAATTTGTACTTGATTGTTGTCTTGTTTATGGCCCGGGAGTCTGTACAAATCCTCCACTCCCCGTCCTTCTTTGGAGCTAATACTGCAGGTAATGCACATAGGCTCAAACTTTCCCGTATAAAACCATTCCTCAACAACTCTTGAACTTGTCTGTTCAACTCCTCATTTTCTGCAGGAGTCATTTTGTGAGTTGCCTTGTTTGGTAAATTGGCTTTAGGGATCAAGTCAATCTAATGACTGATCTTCCTCACTGGTGGTAAACCCTCAGGTACGTTATTAAAAATAATATGCTGAAACTCATCCAACAACCTAGATACTTCTACTGGCACCTTCTCACTATCCTCCTTACCCACTTTGGGAATCAATGCATAGCACACAGGCTCATGCTTCATACCTTCTAAAAAAATTTCTTCCATCAACATAACAGATTCTAGCACTACTGCATACCTTTTCTTTGACCTCCTTTAGGGGTTTCAACTTGTGACAAACCCCATCCTTTGTTAGGGAATAAGTGTTTGCATGGCCATCATGTATAGCTCGCTTGTTGAATTGCCACGGTCTCCCCAACAACATGTGACATGCATCCATGGGGATGATATCATAGAGTACCTCATCATGGTAGCTCCCGATCTTGAACTTCACCAAGCACTGCTCATTGACCAAAACTTTATGGTCCTTCTGCAACTAGGCAATCTGATATGGATGTGGATGTCTTTCCCTCTTTAGCTTCAACTTTGTAACCATCTCTTCTGACACCAGATTATCGGTGCTCCCACTATCAATGATGACATCACAACATTTTCCTTCACATTTGCACCTTGTGTGGAACAAATTATTCCTTTGTTCGGGCTCCTTCTCTTCAGTCACCAGAGCTCTTCTAATCACTAGGGCTTCTCCCCTTTCAGCATCATCTAAATGTTCAGATTGAGCCTCCTCATTTGCATGTGCAACCCTTCCATGACCTTCTGGCCTTTTGTCTGCCCTTTCTTGATGTTGCAGACATTCATAGGCTCAATGCTCTTCTTCACCACACTAGAAACAAATTCCTCTAAAACCACCTCTTTTGCATCCTTGTCCAGATCTCCCTTGTCCTCTACCTCTCTGATCACCATTATTTTGATCACGAGGATGGTAGAAGTTATTATTCTTCTGGTTTCGACTAGTACCCACATCTTCTTTTTTCTTCTCATCATCATTTTAGCTTCTAGAAGATCTTCCACTTTCCTTTCCGCTCTGACCTCCTCATCCGTTTTGCTTGTTGTCAAATATTTTGTTCAACTCCTCTTCAACTTTCAGAGCAAATTGGTATGCATCCTCAATGGTGGTCATTCTGACTAGGCTTAGCTCCTCCTGAATGCTCGGTCGTAACCCATTAAGATAACGGACTACCTTCTCCTTGTTGGCCTCTGTATGACCCGTTCTTATGATCATCTTGTAAAAATTTTCAGTGTATTCTTTCACAGATTTGCTTCTTTGCTTCAACCCTTGCAATTTCTTCAACAAATCTAGCTCATAGTCCACTGGTATGAATTGCTTTTTTAGTTTCTCTACCATGTGATCCCATCTGGTGATCTTTCCTTTTCCTCTTCAGTTTCTCTCCAATTGGACCTCTTTCCACCAAATACTAGCATGTCCCTTCAGCTTCATTTTTGCAAACTT
Source organism: Sequoia sempervirens (assembly GCA_007258455.2). Taxonomy (NCBI): domain Eukaryota; kingdom Viridiplantae; phylum Streptophyta; class Pinopsida; order Cupressales; family Cupressaceae; genus Sequoia; species Sequoia sempervirens. Next base: position 180,767,024 of record VDFB02105785.1, on the reverse strand, counting down.
GACCTGATCTGGGTCCTCTATCTCCTCATACTCGAAATATTGTTTCAACTCATTGATCTAGTCGATCAACTCTTCCGAGTTCAGACTTCCAGAATAACTGGGGACTTCTACTTTGGGTATTTTTCCAATCTTTGAAATGGCCCTTATCAGTTGCATTTGATCTTGATCGATCACTTCTTCTTCTTCTTCTACACCTGAATCGTCCACCTCTTCTTCATCCTCACTTTTTTCTCTCCTTCTCGGGTTTAACCCTCTTCTCATCTGCTCCTGCAACACATCAATCTATCTCTGGAGGGCTCTGAAACCCTTGACCGCCAGTGGATCTCTTCCACTAGCATTTTTGTTGCCTTGACCACCTCTGGCACCATTCCTACTAGGCATCACTCTTGGAGGCATCCTTTTTTGATCTCGACCCACAACCATGGTCCTGGTGTGAACTGCCTCACAATCGGCGATTTGTCCACACGCTCAAGAAAACCCTCTTTGATACCACCTAATGAGGGTGCAACCCGAGACACAAAAAATTAACACACCAAATAGAGAATGTTATTTTATTATTCTGAAAATGATCTTCTTACATGCAAAGGATCTTATATCCTCAAGTTCTGGAAATATGCAAACTACAAAATTACAGAAAAACCCCTTTTTTGCAATATGCAAACTTCTCCCCCAAAAAGCTACCAAAAATTAGAAATCTCGCCCATAAATAGAGCTCCTTTTGAATTTGGAGCCAGAACAACATTCAAATATGAGTTTCGGTGGTTTGGTGCCCAAATTACAATTTGAAATTCAAATTTAAATTCACATTCGAAAATTAGCACATTTCTAAAAATGCACCAACTTCCGGAAGCCATAACTTTCAATCCAACTGTCGGATTTTCAATGATAATACCTTTTTAGAAAGCTCTCAAAAAGATGATGTGGCATAGGATTGCAAAAAGGGGTATCCATAAATGAAAAAACATCTAAGAAACAACCAACAAGAAATTAAAATCTTTCTTTTTTTGGGTGGTGTAGGATTGCCCTTACACCACTGGATGTTCCTACATCACATCGCCCTTGAATTGGTGATGGCTTGCAGGGAGGCATATCAAGAAGAAACCAAAACCATAGTAGACCAAAATGGAAATGTGTTGGTTGACATGTTTGCTAAGGAAATAACAAGGACTTTTCATATCCCTACCTTCGGGGAGATGGAAGTGCCAACCATGGGTGATGGCAAGGCTATGTGGGACGAAGACCCCCTCAAATGTAAAAGACTTATTAATCAGTACTGGTTGAAGGAGAAGAGGGGAAATGCTGCAAAGGTTCCCCAAGAGCTTTTCCACATCGACTTTTATGAGGATTACCATGATTTGGTGACCTTGTTAAGTAGATTCATGGGCCTCCCAACTACAGCCTATTTCTAAGTGTGGATGGTATACTTTGTGGAAGAGATTCTCCATGGAAAGGTCAAGTTCTACTGGGTAGGGATAATCAGTGATTGCTTCCATGTGTAATTCATGGCTGTAAAGAAGACCTCCAGATTTTATATGACATCTTATTTGGTCTATTCATTGGCCGAAATTAGGCAATACAAAGGCTTATTCAGAGCCCCAGACAAAGAACCAAGTAGGGAGCTGAAAGTTTACAATAAATACCCTCAACTACAATTCAAGAATTTCAAAAGAGATTACTATAGAGTGAATGATGCCTTTATAGGCTATATCATCAAATTGCTCATGGGTGACTTCAAAAGGATAGTCTCCCAAAGTGCCAAGGCCTTCCTCAAACAGTTTTCCTTCTTATTCATTCAATATCCAAAATTCACCTACATTCATGTTGAAGGTTTTTCAAAAAGACCAAACAAGTTGCCCCGGTATCCTAATGACTGTGTAATGTCCCCTTTCTAGTGGAAGCACTTAAACCTAAATCTTGCATTCAAAGTGTTTCTCAAAGAGACATTAGAAACATTAGAAGTCAATAAATTTCAGTAATAACATATAATAAGATCAAAGATGATACAAATAATTCATTCTTGTCAAGGGGATTATTCCTTTGCTCCTTATTACTCATAATATATAAAACATCTTTCAGGGTCCCATTGATGGAATTCTAATATACCTTTTAACATCATAGTGAATAAAGAGAAGCATCATTACTTATAAATCTCAATAATTGCTGTAAGCGTCATTATTGCATAATTGCATATAGAGCGTATAACTACATACATATATACATACTCACATATATTATATAAACTATAATCATTACTATTTATTTATATATATATTTATTTTACACATATACTATAATCATTATTAATTATCTAGATATATATTTATTTTATTTTAGTCTTCATTTATATTCTACTCTTATCTTCCACTCAGAAATATATATATAGATATATGCTTATATCTTTCAAAGTATTCTCTTTATATATATATAGAAAGCACACTATCAAGATTAGCATTCATTCAATCTTAGCTTTACATTATCTGAAATTTACTAATCAATAGATATAAATCTGTGTTGGATGTTATTTATTCCTTATTTTCATTTTATCTGAGTTTGTAAAACACTTGTAAATCAAACACTCATCCAATGTATACATCTATTTTAGACAGCCATTGTTCAAATCTGAATTACCGAAAGGAAACTCTACTTACCCAAACTTACCTTTTTTCATAGACATACCTTGCTTTCTACCCTACATCAGATTTAGGAGAGAGTTTCTGTCATAATATATCGCTAATTGTTGGGTATTTAACTTTGTTTGTGTATGATAAAGTGAAGCAATGCTTTAAATGGTCATGCAACAATAATTTATTTTATCTTTATGTATAGGATCCACAACAATTATGAATAATGGTCTATATTATAAAATTCTGACCTTATTCAGTTTTGTCTTCATTATATGTTATTTTTTTATTATTTTATTTTAATGTTGATTTTTACTTGCATTTAAATATTTGATATTTGAACATTAAAGCATAAATATTAATTTTTCAATAATGATAATGTTTACAATAATATTAGATTATGTTCATTTTGTTGTTCCATTTTATTTGTATTTGAATACTTGATATTTATAAAGTAATCTTATTGTTATTTTATTCTATTGTATGGCAATTTAATTAATTTTTCTATTACAATAATTGTGTAAATATAATATTATCTTGATAATTATAATTATAATAATATTTTGAATGTAATTTCTTGTATTTGTATTTTGATATTTATTGGATTCTATATGTTTCATATTACAATTTTAGAGGACATGACATATTAGATAATACTGCTAGATCCCTCTCAGTAGTTATGACATGCACACACCCTTTTGAGCATCAAACATAGGGCGGGGATTCCTTATCCCCTCTCCTTCGACCAAGGGCTATACAAACTCCATGCCTCTCAGTGTGCCGACAATTCAGAGAAAGAACTGGTGGAATACCATTTGAGACTTCACACTACCAGGCCACGAATGGACCCCTATGACCATCTCAAGAAAGCACTTGGACCTGAATACGCCCATCTACATAACGTTGAGGACTTTTGGGCTAATTTCCAAGATGATAATGAAGTGTGAATGAGACACTATATGCAAATGACAACATATTTTGTAAAGAGGGTCAATTTGTTCCTCGTACCGAATCAAGTAGAAGAAGATGAAAATATAGTAATGGATCCTCGGTATAGTGCAGTTGCCAATCTCCCGCTGCCACTGATTGACTAGGATGAGCAAGAGGTTGATTACCTCGATGTCTTGACCAAGCCTGTTGAGGCCAAAACAAGAGAGTGGATTGATGGGCAAGTTTCCCAATTAAAGCAACAAGGGGTCACTTTGACCTATGAAGGCCTTAAGGAAGAACCTGCAAGTGAAACAAGGAGTGGGATAGTTGTTGCCCCATTAGGAGAGACTTCAAAATCCCCTCCATCCACTAGGTCAAGGAAGATGAAGGAGGTTGATGAGCAACAACCCAACCCTAAGGTGTATGCTAGAAAGGCTTTGGAAGGTGAACCTTCCTGAAACATAAAAGATTAGGTAGTTTCACAGAAATGCCTACCATTCAAGAGGATCTGCTTCATGAGGGAGAGGAAATGGAGGTTGAGCAACTAAAATCTCCACTTACTACCTTCACTACTGCTACACCTTCGCCTGCTTCTCAGACGATAGTGGCTACTTCTCCACCTGTGGTGGATATCTCCACTTACTGCCTTCACTACGGCTACACCTTCGCCTACTTCTCAGAGGATAGTGGCTACTTCTCCACCTATGGTGGATATCTTTGTCCAACTTGCGTCTTCTCCACCCACCGTGCAGGTTGTGACCATAGACTCTTCTTTTGCCACCATTTCTTTGCTTTCCTTTGCCTCCATGTCTCCAACTACATCTCTTCCATTGGAAACAACAACAATGACAATACTTTCTCCCTCGCTCCTAGAGGATTTTTCCCGCCATATGCAGAATTTTCCTACAAAGCTTTCTAAAGTATTGATGAATCCAACCATCCAAGCTGCCCTGACATAGGTTCTTGCTAATGCTTCTACCTCAACTCCTCCAACTAAACCACAAGCTATGAAATCCATAATGGCAATATCAGAGGAGTTTGAAAGAAAAGAAAAGGCAAGGATAAGAGAATTAGAAGAGGAAGTAGATGACTACCATGAGCACCCCGAGTTCCAACACCTGTCAATTGATGAGGTAGTGCATGAAGGTGAAGAAACAGAATCCTCCGAGGAAGGTGAGGAAGATGTTAATACCAAATATAATGTAGAGACCTTCGATGCAGGCCTCGAGGAGGAGCTAGCCGAACAATTGAAGGATGTTGGAGAGGAAGTGGAAAGACCACCTTCTGAGGAAGAAAAGCAGTCAGGTGATAAAATGGAAGAAGATATTGAACTTCCAACTATGGAGAAGGAAGAAAGCCCCAAGCACAATGAAGAAGTACCCCTCTCGGGAGATCAAGAACAACAAGAGGAGAAAGAAGATAAAGAACAAGGAAAGGTACCTCCTCAGTGTGAGGAAGAAGAGTAGAAAGAAGAAGACAAGCCTAAGGGAGAGGTTAAAACCCATAGGAACCCAGAGACAGAGCAACCTGAAACAAATAAGCAAGATGAGGAAAGAGAAGAGAAAAATATTGAGGGGGAAGATAGCCCCAAAAAGCACACAACCACCGAGTCCCCATGTAAAGAAACATTGTTCATTAAATACTTTGATGAAGAGGAGGAAAATACAAAGACGAAGCAAGAAGCTCCAGGGGACAAGGAAATTGAAATTGGAAAAGAAGAGGTCATGAATCACCAAAGGGGGAATCTCAAATGCTCGAGTGGCTAGAAAAACAATTAGAAAGGAAGACCCCTACCTTAAGAAATCCAAGGGAAAGGTTGGAGGCCATCCTGGCCCGAGCCCAAATAAGCACAAAGAAGGAAAAGAAGCCTAAAGTCATATCCAAATTGACCATGGATTCTTTTGGGTCAAGGAATGTGCAAATCACCACGCCAGTTGTGGGTGAAGAAGGGATAAGCTACGACATCTCCACCATTAACTTGGGGACAACCACCAGAGAACATAAAATAGATCATCTCTTGGAGTATATTGCCATGGTTGTGCAACAGATGCACCAAGATAAGATTTCAAAGGAGGAGCTCAAGGCATGAGTGGTTGATTTGACAACCTATATTTAGCAATGGTTATCAACGAAAGAATTTCCCACGACATCCTCGAAGCTGCCACAACTGTTGTCCAAGGACCATATCGACAAACTCGAGAAAAGAGAGAACTAGACTAAGACAATGGAGGATTGGTTCCAACAGGTTCTGCATGTTGGAAACATGGGAATCAATCATGTTGTTAGGACAACAAATAAGTTCTTAGAAGTGAAAAATTAGCTTCAGGGCATGAGAAAGCTTTGCACTGACTTCCCGAAGATATATGGGTCCACTTATCCTAAAATTGAGGCCATCCTTAAGCTACCTCAGAAAATGTGGGAAAAGGAACTTGCACTGATAGAGGATGATCACTGGCTAGTGGATATGTGGAAGATGGAATTTGACCACAGAAAGGAGATATTGGAGTAGGTACTTTGTAAGGTGGATCCTGACATTAATTGGGCCAAAGACATTAGGGAAGACTGTATTCGGTATTTGAAATTAATGATAGGCTATGATATGCCCATCATTGAGATTCATTTGGAAAAGATAAAGCCTTATTTCCATAAGAAGATGGAAGATGGAATGTTAGGCGAGCTTACCACAGACTTTATGAGTTTTGCTAGTTGGGCTTTCGCCCAATCTAAACAAGTCAGGGACAACATGACTAAGTATGATGGAGATTGGGATACACTCACAGGCTGATCCAAGCAATGGAACTATCGGGTGATGCAATTTGATATAATGGAAATTGATAAGCTCCAAGCACTAATCATGAAGTTCATGGAGTACGCCGCTTTGAGGAAACAAGAAAGAAACCCAATTATTGATGAAGAGTTCCTCATAAAATAGCTGCAATAGAGGGAAATCAACAAAAAGACAAAAGTGCTACAGTGTTGACACAAAGGAAAAAATAGAGAAAAGACAAGGGATGTAATTTTAAATTGTAATATATTTGGGGGTGGGTGGAACCCTAGTTTGTAGTGAATCTTGGCCACACAATGCAAATCAATCTTGACCACTCATTCTACTTTTTGGACATTATAATAGGGGGTCTCCTCTCATTTTCAAGAGAGAATTGAGTTGTTGTAGAAATTTTAATAGAAGTTCATTGAATTTGGTGGATTCTTGAGTTTCTTTGCATGTTACATGGTTCATCTCCCATAGTTAATTGATTTAGATAGATTTATCTTGTTGTTTTTCATGTTTTATATTACTTTGGTAGAATAGTTGATGTTGTTCAATGGTTGTGTAGCATTATGCTATGTAGATTCCTTTCTTGTCCATACTTTTGGTTGTTTGCTAATAGTAGATAGTTGTGCAAAGTTAGTTTGGGCATAAATTAAAAGTTTCTCCAAACTTCTATCTTTTATTCATGCATGTTTATGGTGAATGAATGGTTGAATATTTGCAATCCTTAAAAGCTTGCACAAGTTTCATGATACTGTGAATTAATCTGGTTAAGTGAAATTATGTTTTGGGAAGGTTGTCCACAGTAGAACCCTCCATGATCATTGTTCATTGTTGAATTTCAGATCTAGGAACCTCCCTTCTCCCTTGCCTTTTCCTTTTTTTTATAAGTAACCTATGCTAAGGTTCATTGCACATTGTAAAGACAAATCTTAAGTTAACATAGGAGTTCAAGATTTTTTTTCAAACCTGTAGCAAATTGCACATTAACTTCCCACTTCGAGGAACTCCATTTTGTGATCCCACTTCCTTCTAGCCTAACTTTGTAAGTCCGCCCTATGATTACTAGCAAAATCACATCAAACATCAACTGAAAAGTTCCATGCACGTCATGATCTGACACCCACGATACTTTGGGGTAGCAATTGGTAAATTGCTTGCAAATTTCTACCTTTCAAGAGAGGTAGTGTGTCTATGCATTACCTATGTTGAGAAGTGCATAAAACACCCATCAATAGTAACCAGTTGCGATGAATAAGGTACCATGCAATGAAGGATTATATTAATAGAGGGAGACGAGCAAACTATCATGATCTCCATGAACGAGCTTCCATGTCCACACCCTCTTCTTCCAATAACCCTCCCCACTACAAACACCAACACCCTCTCCTTCTAGTAACTCCACCCCATTACAAGCACTTGCAACTCATATGCAGTCTATATTACAACCAAGCTCCCCCTCACAAGCCCAAAATCCTCCACTTTTTCCTACCAACTATTACACCACTAGGAACTCCTTCCATTCAAAGTTGGACAGCCTATCAAACATGTCAACATGTCAAGTATGCATGGAACGATATCTAGGAATAAAAACTTGGAAATTCAATGGTAGTACTACTTGTTCAAGGTGCATTTTAGAAATAAATGGAACAACACTAGGAACTCCTTCCATTCAAAGTTGGACAGCCTATCAAACACGTCAACATGCCAAGTATGCATGGAACGATATCTAGGAATAAAAACTTGTAAATTCAATGATAGTACTACTTGTTCAAGGTGCATTTTAGAAATCGCTTCTCAAGGTGGAACAACATTGACCTCAGTGAGAAAACTACTTGTTTGTGACACCTAGCTCAAATCCAGGAGATGCTTATAGCACAAGTCAACCATGTCCTCCAAGTTACTTATGCAAGAGGGGGTCAGTTAAAATATAGTGGCCACACTATTTGCTTTCCTCAAGATATTATTGTAATTGCAACTTATTTACCATGACATATACATGACCTAGATATACTCATAGTTAACAAAAAAAATGTTGCTTCCCAACAATATAGCTTCTATGTTTGTAGATCCTTGTCATCTGCTATGTAGTTTAGAATTTCCCCACGAAATAACTTTGATAGCACAAAGGTCTTCTTCCTGGCATTATCACTACTCCAATTGCTTACATCTAGGCATCCATCTTTACCTCAAATAATATTCGCAATTTTTCTAAGGCCATTTGTGCATCGGTTATTTAAAAGCAACTTGCTTACTTTTAAATTGTAAATCCAAGTGGAAGACTTAACATTTGTTGTGATAGCATGTAAAGGAGCTATAATCTTGGTGGAGGCAACAATGATCTTCTAAATATTTTGGACAACATTCACAAAGAATTTTCCTCAACTCTCCACCAACAACAACCTAATTACAAAAAATATTGCCTTGCAAATTCACACAAGAAATAATGAAAAGTCAAATCACATTGTTCATCAACCTCATGAATGTTACAGGTGCATTGCATAACCTAAACACCAGTACATAAACAGTTTCACTGTAAAATCCAAGGGATTTTGTACAACTATTCTTTATTTGGATTATATGGTTGTGTTACTAGAACAACAATGTTGCAATCTATGCAATGGTACAATGCATTCACCTATTTGCCAAGGTGAAACTAATGAGATAACTATATTTTGCAACAATAATTTTCAGTGTTATATTTTTTTCTTGTTTTAGTCATACCACAGAGAAAGAAAATGAAAAAGGGGTTTTCATCTATATCACAAATAAATGAATTTGAAGGTGATTATATTTCATACTTCAATAATATTTCATCTAGAGCATAGGGGTTGGTGTTGCTGAAACTTACAATGGCATCCAACAACCTTCAACACCCCATCACACACAAAAGCTACATTGGTTGAAGCTCAATTAAGAAATAAGAAGCATGCCAAGAAGAAGAGGAAAATGGGTTCTAAAGATTTACACACTCTGTCTCCACCACAGAGAAAGAGATTTGAACTTGGGTCTGATTTATTGTTAGGGGAGGGCAACACACAAGTTCTAGTTGGAGATGATAGTCGAAACTGTAATGTCCAGTGAAAATCACTCTCAAGTTCTGACAGCAGAGGAGATATGGAAACAAAGGCATCTGTATCTTGCAATGGAAGAATGCATGTAAAGGTTGATATTCATGAAAGATGAGTACACAACCATTATGTATAGACTTAAAGCAATAATTAAGCGCACCCAAAACTAGAATATCCAAGACTTCCTATTTTTGATGGTAAGAAATTAGAGAAAAATAATGTTAGCCCTAAACTATATGTGTCCACTACTGGGTTAGTTTCATATACCTACTTAATTTTATTTATGTGAGCATAATGAGGAGTTGAATTTTTGGAGCTTGCTTTGAACAAATGTATAACTCAGATATAATTTATTAGATCCTTTTGTTTGAAAGTTGTTTATATTTTCTATTAAACTACTTTTGCATCAACTATGTGGAATGGCGTCCTAATTGGGGGTTGTTTTTGAAAGTGATGTGGTTTTGATTCCATTAATCTTGAATTCCAGAAGCATAGAAGAACTGTTTCAACTTTCCTTGCTTCATTGTGTTTGATTTCTTTTGGAGATAGGGTTGAGGTCTCACATTTGTGACCTTATGGGTTGGGCCTCTAAATGGATAACAAAAATGCGTGTTAATGTCAAGTGTTGAAGTCATCCAAAAATTAGGTGTTGAAGTCATCCAAAATTTTCTTATCTATCTATTTTCTAGATAGGTAGGGCATTTGATATACTAGAGGTGTTAATTAGTACCCCCTAGTTCACTTCGTGACATAGGAGGAAATTTAATTGGATAGAAAATATATTAGATGAAGAGTTTGAGATTATGAAAAACTATGTTTAATTTTTGTTAATGTTTTAGCTATGGTTCTTAATGTGAATGGACTGTTAATGTTAAAAACTATAATTAAGTTTTTGAGGTTATAAAATGAATCAAGCAAATGCTTATTAATTATGTTTAATTTTATTAGACTTTCAGATATTGATTTTGATATCGATGGATTATGAATATTTCAGTCATGTTAAAATTTGTAATGAGTTTGTGATGGAATGCTTTGTAATTAGTTAGTATTATTCATTATTTCTTCTAAGTATAACACATGTTCTTTTTGGGTTGACCACTATTGATGGCAAACCTTTGTGTGACCATGTTAATATCATGAATATATGTTGTTTCTATTCATGGCATGCTTACTATAGCGTTTCCACCATTGGGGTTATCTTATGAACTTTATCCATTTATTCTCACATTCTTACATGTTTACACTCACATGATCCTTTAATTATTTTTTAATATATCATTGTACTTAACACACTTATAATTTACACACGTCAAAATTGATATATTTTGAAGTGAATTTACAAGATCTTATGGTTGTTGAAGCATCTCTCCAATGATTATTACTACATGACATACTCTATGAGGGCTTATTCCATATGGTATTCATAATTATCATTATTATTTTATCTTAGATTATTTAATGACGAGACTCCTTTTCCATTATGATTACAAGATCTATAGAATTTTAGATGTAAATAATAAAAAGAAAAATAATAACTATTGGATATTAATGCTTTGCTTTACAATCTATAGTCCAAATAAGCCATGTTTTGATCGTGACAAAATTTTGTAGTGCCTATTCTTCTTATCGTAAGTTAAAATCTTAAGGGAGGAATAAAGTAATCACTTGCATTCTAGTGAAAACCATGAGAGAAGTTGTTCTTGCACGATAGTAAACCAAGATCTAAAAACACAAAGAATGAGGACAATATTGAGCTAATGAAGGATACAAGACTGTGATCACAATTAGAGATAGCCTTGTCGAAGCTAATTGCCAGTATGACTTGCAATTATTAAGAGAAACAAATGCTCTATCCCTTTTATGCTTTTGGGCATTTGGACAAAATTTCTTTCCCATATCAATAAGCACACAACACGCCAAAAATTTAAATTTTGTATTGTGTATAATTGAGGGTTACACTATATAGATATTACAGTCACATAGATGCTGACCAACTACCAATAATTGGAGATTACCACTTGCTCTTAAGGTGATTGGAAGTTCTCTGCATGATAAGCCTACAGTGTGGAGGGATGCGAGAAACATGCTTTCTCAAGTTGAAGCAATATTAGATTATCACAAAGATGGGCTTCTCAATTTTCTAAAGACAAGTATAGACATTTTGGAAAAAGATGTCCTAGAATGCTTTTTAGATTTGGGGATATTTCTAGAGGAATATATTGGACTTGTGGGTTTATGTTCATTAGTCGAAATCTATTGAACCTTGTGAACTCATTCCTTGCTTCCTTGCTTATGGTTCATTCCTATTAGGTGTTTGGATTTTAGATCAATGCAAATCAAGGCCTCTCGTGCAACTCATATATTCAAGAAACATGGTTGAATCATTGATTTGAATAGAATTACAACATATTATTAAGTTGCTTCTTGGTTGTCTATTATAAAAAGCATTTCTGCCACTCGAATTCTTTTTTCAATTAATATTTCTTTATTAAGGGGGTTTAAGTTTTACTTGGTGTACTCAACTCACAAGACTTCAACTTCTTAAGGAATTAAGTTAAAAAAGATATATCTACTTTACGGCTCCAAATCAATTTTTCTATTTATTGATAAACAAATTTAATAGAAAGTTTACTATATTGTCTTTGGCATACCCATTGCACCCCAAGGTGTGATTGCTAGTTTTAACTCATATCATGTAGTGAATGCATGCATTGATAAATTTGTGAATGCATATGTAAGTTCTAGAAATATCAATGAAAAAACTATGCAATTCTACATGGATTAAAATAGTAAAAATAGATTGGTTTAAATAGCTGGAGCATCGATGTTGGTAGTGTTTATTGCACATAAGAAATAGTAAAAAAATAAAAATCTTTGTACAATGTGGTGGGACCATTGGTTAATGTGCATATTCGTCACATAGATGCGTGTAGACAAGTTGAAAGATATATGTGGTGTAAGGTGCATGCCAGCCATGTTTAACTTGCACTTTTCATAGAATGCTTGAACTATTATAGAAACTTTTTCAAACAAACTTTGTACATGGTCAAAGGGGTTATCAAGTTGAAGCCTTAACTAACTAATTTTTGGATGAATAATACAATTTATATGAAAGCATGGTTTGGTGCTACATGGAATTTGAAGTTTGGAGAACATTTGTTTGCCTACGCAACTATGTAAATTTGAACTTATATTTTTGCAAATTTTGCATTTGAAAATGTTCACAATTATGTAAAGGTGTTTGATTCAAACTATTTATTTATGTCTATCTAAAGATTATGCATTCAAGGTAATTAAGAATTCAGAAGAGAAATACTAAATACTAAAATTTAGAGGTTGAAATTATAGTAAACACTAAAAAATTGTGTAAACATATCATGATTTCTTTTTTGAATGCACTATAAATTCTTTGATATTTGTTCCTCTTTTGCAATCCTTGTTTATAAAAATAGTGTGCAATTTATTATTCTTCTCAAATGTAGCAAACTATCAGCATTTTGTTTTGTTCTAGCATGCAATCTATTAGTAGAAAAGTTGAGGTGATGGAAAAAGGTAAAACATTAATAGTCTCAAATGGTGAAAAATCCATAAATGCAATTCCAACTAAACGAAAGGACTGCTAGCAGGAAACAAAATTTTCCAAGAAGAATATTGTGTAGTTATGATGCATTTATTTGATAAAAATATTTGTGCATTTGATTTCACCGACTCTCTTAGTTGTTTCGGCCTATTAAATGCAATAATAAAATTTGGTTTATGATGCGGGTTGGTTTGGCCTATTAAATGCAGTGATAAAATTTGATTTATGATGCAGGTTGGTTTGGCCTATTAAATGCAGTGATAAAATTTGATTTATGATGCAGGTGAATCTACCATAAAGTTTACCCATGAAACAACTTGGTAAAATGGTTTGACAAGAGCATGAGATAGGTTTCAACTCAACATCCATACAATATATAGCCTATCAGCTAATAAAAACTAAGTTTGTCTCGAAAAACACATAGCAAGGCCCAAACCCTAAGTCACTACACTGCATCAAACTTAAATCAATGGCTTAAGATCATTCTCACCCAAAATGGATGCCTTAGGTCAATGCAAGATATTTGCACTGACAGCTAGTAGCTAGAGGAAGTAGTGTCATTAATGTCAACAGGTAGATCAAGTGCTAGCATTTAATAATGGTGTGTCTAAGTCATGAAACACATTGTGGGAATTATCAATGGGATATCGAGCATGGTTTATTCATCTACCAAAATGAAAAACATTGAAAGCTTCACTACCTCAAATTCTTATACTCATTAGTCATCAACCTTCAAGCCTTACTCATGATGCATACCAAGCACACAAAAGAGCAAAGGGAATAATGAAAGGTCAAAAATCCAACTCCCACCAAACTAAAAAAAACTCCTCCATTGGCAGTCAAGGGTCAAGGAAAAACTAGAAAACCAAAACTTGGTTGGAGGTTCTAGTGGTTCCAAGAACCACCAAAATCTTTGGTGTTTCATAACTTAACCACTTTTGCACAAAAAATTATCAAAATGAAGATGGGGATGCCCACTAATCCCATCTACAAATAGGCCCTTTGAAAATGAATGTGCTTTGTCCAAAACTACCCATGTTAATAGTTTGTGCCCCTTTAGGAACATTATTAGTACAAGAGGTGGTTCTGAGAACCATGTTGATGGTTGATGAAGGTTCTTAAACCAAGGGTATTTTTTGATGCCTACTCTTTTCAACTTGTATCTTCTTTGTCAACGCATCCACTAAGAATAAGAACATGAATTTGACCCTCATTGAGACCATGTGGGAAGTTGCCACTCAATCGCACCTTTGTAGAAAAGAGATGGCCAATTGAATATACGAGAAAAACCAAGTAAACTTTCCAACTTCACGATCTATTAAAAATATCCAATTCAGATGAAAAGTTTCAAAAATGATGTTAGGAAGGTGGAATGATGTCAACATGATGTCGTGATGTATGGATGCAAGAAGGAGAAATGGAACTAGTCTATAGGTGAATCCAACTCAACAAGTTAAGTAAGGCTTTAAAAAGACATTGGCTCATATGACCAAGGAAAATTTGCAAAAGGAAAGATGAAAAAATTATGATGTCATTAAATAATGGCTTACAAAACTTTGAAAGCGGACAAACTTATATAGTTTGAAAATATTAGGTTTAGATGGAGGCTAAACCTCTACAAGCTATTAAATTGGCTTAATGCATGTGGAATTGCAAGAAAAAGTGAGTGAACTAGATACTTAAGTTCAAAAGAGGAAGTTTAGTAGGTCATTATGTTGGAAATATTGTCACCGATGTCAAAAGTGATAAGACATCTAGTCATTATTGATGTCAACAATGAAAAGATAGAGTCATTAATGTCAAGTGTATTAGCAAGATTGTTGGTTTGATTATCATTGATATCAAAGCCATTGTGGAAGGAATTCATTGTCTAAGTTTGATGTCGAAGAATGTTACATTAATTATCATCAATATCAAAGAAATTATTGTCAAGAGATCATTTGAAGAAGATATAGTTGGTGAAAGAAATCGTGGGGTAGAGACCACTAATCAATGAAGAAAAAATTTAGGCCAACTAGTGAGTTGAAAGTGGCCATTTGAATGAAATTAAATAAATTATTATTTATTTATTATTTCCCAAGATAGACATTTCAAGGATTTCAATAAATAAATTTATATTTATTGACACCCAAGTTAGAAAGGATTTTTTTAAAAATAAATCATATTTATTTAGGGGTCGATCCCTTTCATGGTTGCCCAAAAAGAAATAAATAAATTTAATTTTAGCAACTCATATTTAGCACTAAAGTCTAGCAACATTAATATTCAAAGGCAGTGATAATATAAGGGAATCAAATAAGACAAAATAAGAGAAAAGAAAAATCAAATAAGACAAACATATAAGATGTGTGATTAATAAAAAGGAAAAGGTGTGATCATATTATCCATAAAAGACAAGTAATCAAAGTTAATAAATATAGCAATTGTATATTGAGATGACAAAACTTAATATAATATTAAAGAAGCGATGTTTAATGTTTAAGGTATAGAGATTATTGTTAATAAGGCAACAATTACTATGTTATGGATAGTGATGAAAATAAGGAAGGCAACAATCTAGTAAGAGATTAAGGTGGATTGGATTAGTTTACAAAAGGCAGCAAGCAATCATTAAAGGTTGCATCTTTTTAAAGGTTGTCTCTATTCAAAAGGATACCTCTCTTCATGGAGGCATAAGGATATATAAGTAAGGTGAATTGAAAATATATAAAAAATGTAGAAAAATTGGTGGAATGTGAGAAGAAGAGAGTGGGTGATAAAAAACAAAATAAGAAGGGAATAAATGTAGAGGAATAAAAGAAATATCATCAAACATATGTAGATTAAAAAGAAGAAAATAATAGATCATTGTATGAAGGAGGGTGTATGAAGATTTAAGAAGAAGATTATGCAGAAATAAAGGAGAAATTTATGCTGGGAAAAATAAAAAGATATTGCAGTTATAGTGGAAGAGATTGGGAATGTATGAAAGAGAAATCTATGTTGAGATAAAGATCTTGTAGTTATTGTGGAAGCAATTGGATAGGTATGAAAGAGAAATCTATACAAATATAAAGGAGAAATATATGCAAATATAGAGGAAAAGATTGTAGAGATATAGAAGAGATATTTATGACAAATCTATAGAGAAAAGTAAAGTCATATTTGAAGAGGGGCAATTACAAATTTAAATGTAATTGTTCATCCATTGCAAAAAACATTCGCAAGAAGATAATGGAATAAGTAGAATCTATATGAAGATCATTCAAATAGATGTGGAGCGATAAGCATGATATATAAATGGCCATCATTTGTTGTAGAAGCAAAATTCAAGGTGGAAACTTGAGTTGGGCGTTGGTGCCTCCTAGAAGTAGAGATTGGTGTCTCTTACTAGGTTGGTGCTCAATTGTGGGGATAGGTGTCTCTAGTGGGTTGGTTCTCACAAATTGAATGAGGGTTTGGTGCCTCCATTGAGTTGGTGCTTACAAATTGAATGAGGGGTTGGTGCCTCTAGTAGGTTGGTTCCTACAAAATTTATAAAAAGAATATTTTATATACAAGCATTATCATGTTATGGTTTTCTCTTGCAAGAGTTTCCACATAAATATCATGTTATTGTGTTCTTGTGTGCACAATTATTGATGATGAGTAAGTGATGTTATTGTAATTGATAAATTTTTAAATTGGTAAAAGTTGCATTATACTGATTCACCCCCCTTCCCTCTTAGTATAATCATGTTCTCATCATATTGAGTTCCCACAAAAACCACACTTAGCCATTTTTTCTATTTTTCTTCTATTTGCAAGAACCAACAATTGAATTTACCCTTTCAAGCAAATCCATTCAAATTGCACTTGGGCCAATTGGAAAGGGAAAACCTACAAAAGAACAACTTTCATCCCTTATAGAATTTTGTAAAAAATTCAAAAGCAACTAAGTCTAATTTTTCATGCTCTACCCAACTATGCCTAGAAATTTGACAAAGAATCACCTAGATTAGATATATCAAATTAGGTATCAATGGATGAGTAATAAAAAGGGTGCATCAAAGACACAAAATAGAACAGACTCAAAAAATGGACAATTTTGATTTGAGTCCCAATAAGCTACAACATCAATGTGAAAGGGTTAAGCTCCAAGATCCTATGGGCAAAAATTTTTTGTATGGAAAATGTGTTATATTTTGATTTTAAACCTCTTTCCACATTATTCCAACCAAAAAAGGATGAAAAGAAATATGTGGTTCAACTACCTACAAAGACTTAGAGAGTTGAAATTGATACCCGTGAAGGACCTAAAAAGGAAGAGATCCTAGATAGTTTAAGGAGTTTCAAAGAGGTAGAACCTCCACCTCATCTCTTAATGGGGTTCACCTAAAAATACATCAATCAAATAGGTATAATCCTTCTAGATGGAGATATATTTTTTATTTGATTAGAACTATGAAGGAGTTATTAGGTATAGATAATTTTGAGTTTTGGAGAGTGGTTATAGATCATGAGATAACTACATTAAAGAAAAAATAACAAATGAGAAAGTTTAGTACCTTTTCCTAAAGGTTACAAACTTATTGTTTGTAAATAAGTGTTCAAAAGGAAGATATGTTATGATAATAATGTTGAGTACTATAAGGGTAGACTAGTTGTGAAAGGGTATTCCTAAGTTGAGGGAATTGATTATTGTGAGACAATCCATTCAGTATTTATTATCTATGGCAACAACTTTTATCCATGAGGTTGAGTAGATAGATGGGAAGACAATTTCCTTCATAGTGATTTGGAAGAAGAAATCTCAACAACAAAATGAGAGCACTATATTGAAAAAGACAAATAAATTTTGGTTTTTTTGGTTGAAGAAATACGTGTATAGTCTAATGTAATCACTTAGGATGTGTCATCAAAATTTTAATTCCTTTGTGTTGGGATTGAGATTTTTGAGATCCTAATTGAATCATTACATGCTTATTTAACTTGGTGCATGTTAAATTGTGATCTAGACAACTCTATTAAGGTTCTCTTTTTTAGTAGATCCTTGCAATGACTTGTCTTTTCCATTGTAGGGAGTGTGTCATGTAAAATAACAAGAGGTGATAAGTTCCCCCCAAGTTATCTTTGTTTCCAAACAATAATTGGTCAATGTTCTACTTCATTTACGAAGGAATTATTTTTTATTATAGACCCAATTGGTAAACAAAAGGAAACACATCTTCAAAAGTTGAAGAATGTGTCTTTGGAAGCTACAAACTATAGTCACATTCTCAAACAAGATTTAGAGAAACAAGGCAATATACATATATTGATTATTAGATGCATAAATTGATAATTCCCTCGCATGCAAGTCTTGGTAAATGACTTATGGGCCAAAATCTTTAGAAAAAATGACAACTAAAATTGGATCATTCCAATAGAATGATTTATCATCACTTTTTCTATTTTGTAGTTGATCGAGACAAGATTTTCTAGAGGTGCCTTGGTATTACTACAAGGCATGACACTTATTTAAAGTTGTAGCATATTAGCCTCAATTCTATTGAGGAGATACCCATGTGAACTGAAGTTTTCGATAAGAATGTACACCCTCCTACATGAGCTATGATTAGAATGTATTTTTACAATGTTGGTAGACCTCATGGGAGGACCTATATACTCATCCATTAATCTCAAGAAATATTTAGTAGAGAGGATTATATCTATGTAGGAAGATGAATTGATCATCAATTAGATCAATTTCTTCCACAAAAGGTTTTTAAATCTTAAAGTAGGGGCACTAGAGTGGGTCAAACCACTAACTTTGAATGCAATCCCTTAGCTATAGAGTGATGAGCACACACTTATACTAAGGGGGGGTGATTCAATATAACCAAACTTTTTAATTTAAAACTTAATCAACCACAAAAATAACAACCATGCAAGAGCTAACAACTAAGAACACAATAAGAACACCAAATTTACATGGAAACCCTTTCAGGAGAAAACCACAACAAAATAATGCTATATTTAAAACTTCTTACAATCTTTGTAGGCACCAACCTATAGGAGACACCAATCCACTAGAGACATAAATCCCCACAACTAAGCACCAAATCAACAAGAGACACCAATCTCTTTGAATACAAGACACCCACCTACAACACAATAATATCCTTTTCTTCTCAAGATGACTTTCCTTCACCAATTTGTTGCATAAATCTACTATAATTCTACTCACTAGTCTACTATAACTAATCCTCACACAAGTCTACTACTCTAAGTAATTATCTACTCTTGAAATAATCTTCTACTCTTCAAATCTATTGGTGTTATATGATTTAATTTTTGTTTCACACACACATTCATCACCACTCATAAGCATCATTTGTATATTTACAAAGGGAGTTAATCCCATGAATGGATACATCATTTGCAAGGGAGACAACCTTTCATTGTTTATACCCTTTACTTTGTACCTTTTCACCACAAAATGGGGCACACCATTAACAAGTCAACCCCAATGAATAAATTAGTTTAAATTTCTTTTTTTATTTCCTTTTTGGGCACCACTAAAGGGGACCAGTCATGTTACATTGGTGGTTGTCATTGCACCAAAATATTGATCTGTCAATGCTCGATACAACTATTAGATTTATACAAGATCCATAGGATGCGATTAAGCCATGTCATGAACCCTAGCGCCATGCTACACAGAGGAGACCAAGGGACACACCATCTTGTAATAATCCCCCTAGTGCAAGTGAGGGGTTTGAACTTGTGACCTCGACTTTGATACCAATTGTTACATTGGTGGTTATTGTTGCACCAAAAGATCGACCTGTTAATGCCTGATACAACTGCCAAATTTATACAAGATCCACAAGAGGTGGTTAAGCCATGTCATGAACCAAAGTGCCACGCTAAACAGAGGAGACCAAGGGACACACCATCTTGCAACAAGTCCTATGTTTTAAAATAATATATTAATTTAAATTTCCTTCTGATGTGGGTGACATAGCACAAGGGAGTTGACCTTATAAAATAGATATTTTTTTTAATTAAGAATTCCTTGTTAAGTAAATGTTTTGTCCTTGGAGGTCTTCATTTTGCATTAGCAATAACATATTATGGTTTTTGTTTGGCATCAATGATAACTAATCTAATAGAGAGGGAGGAGTCAATAATAATTTGGTTCATGAATGTCCTTTGGTTGTAAAACATAAGATAGTAGTTCAACTAGAAAATCAAGAGAAATTAGATGAGGGCTTCTAAAAACCTAGGAAAACATACATTGTTAATATGTTGAAGTTAAAACTTAAGAAAAAAAGTGAAATGACAAAGATGAACCATAAGTATTGGGAGACCCTTTATACAAAGGGACAACTTAGACTAATCTTCACATAGATTTTTGCTTCTAATCTTCACATATCTTCGTCATATACATTTGCATTTATAATTCATACATGGGTTGTATACACTCAAAATAAATTTAAATTACACTTCAAATTTATACCCTTTACTTTCTTTTCAATCTACTCTTATACACAATAATATTTTTTCTATATCTACACTTTCATTTATTTTCCTTTGTATATCTTCTTGAAAGAATACAATTTCTTTAAGAAAGACATCATTTCACAATAGACATGCCTTCTCCAAGGGACACGTCCTTTATATACTAATATTAATATTTTCTTTAGAAATAAGTGTTGACATTTTAATTGTTTCCTTCTTTAAATAATATGAATTGTTTCTCTTAACATATATTTGATTTCTTCCCTTTCAACATAATAATCACTGTCTTTATTAATCTACCTTCTTTATCACTGCTTATTGATGCTCCCCGTATCCTTTTACCTTTTCTTTTTAAATTAGCTTATCACACTTGATTATCTTAACATTGGTTTATACATGTTCTTTGTGGACGCCAAGTATAGGTCAGCCAACAACAATACTTAATATGTTTTTTTTTCTTGCATAGTACACAACACTACATTTTCCTCTATTGTAATGACTCAACCTTCTTTGTATGATAGAGATTTGAATAAAACATAATAAGTGCTTCTCATTTTCGGGAAAATTTGGACTTGAGTATCTCAGGTCAGCCAAAATATTATTTTAATTTCAAGTCGACCCATAAATGATGTTATTTTAGACATGGGGTTTTGATTGAAGTAGGAGTCCACCGTTTGAACCCATGCTTTCACTGAAATCTCACTAAGCTCGTCAAAGAATGCAATGCCAAGTTCTCCAACTTTCCATCGAAGATCATTAAGGTGTCCTATATGGCCCCTAATGGGTGTGCGACTCATCCTGGGCTCTATATAATCCCATAGTGTTATGTCATGCTAAAAACCGGGCCCTGTAGCTAACCAGTCCCTTTTAAATCTTTCATGTTGCTCAACTAAGGTGAGTTCTATTGACACTTCTGTTCTCGGTGGAGAGTTAGACAAACTGGGTCTCATCATGGCTCTCACACACTGATTATCAACTCTGTGTTGCCCAACTCCACTACCTTGTCCCATTTGGTCCATCTTGTGTATTAGTTGTGCCATGCGCTGATTAGTTTCTTGTGTCAGTTGAAATGTTTTATCCTTTTCCCTGACCAATGTTTCCAGGAGTTGCAACATACGATCACCCATATTTTATCTTATATTTTCTTTCACAGTCCCTAATGCTCTTTTTTTTTTTAACACCCACTAGCAGGCAAGATGATTTGGCTCTGATACCACTGTGATAATCTACCCCAATTTTTTTTTTTTAACCCTATTGTTGTTTACTATTTGCAATTGTTTTCATGAAGTTTTTGCATTGCAAGTGAAGGGTTTACATTGCATGTTTGTTTTTGAGCATTGTGCAATTACAATTAATTAAAAGAGAGCATAAAAGAAATAGAAATAACACTTTCAAATGTATCAAATTTTCTGATTTCTTCAATATTTGTTTTCAGTCATACAAAGCTTCAAAAATCAGAATTTAAAACTTATTATCAGACCTGGAAATTGAGTTCGTTCAGCAAACATTAAGCTCACTTGACAAGTACGCCTTTCCCCAAGATGCAAGTTAAAGTGACCAAGCTATATAGAGTTTTTGTGCAGCCAAAAAGGTCCTAGAATCTATTGTTCGAACGTCTTTTCAACCCACCAAACAAAGTGCAGCAAACCTAAGAAGGTCGTACCTCTCTAAAAGGGCGATTTCCTCTAATAAATTCGATTCTTCACCAAAAAACATGTTCTTGTTATTGAAATGGACACCCTTGATAGGAGAAGTGATATCTCAAATACCCAGAATGAAATCTCGAGCCAATGAGGAAATATGAGCAAATTATCAGTTTCAATGCTATGTCGCCTAAAGAAGATCAACCTGCTTTAGAAAATTCAAATCTTCACCCAAAAATTACAATCTAGTACTCAAAATGATCGACAAGACAAGGGCCTTCCAATGGATCAACACCCAGAATAATATCTTCAATTGTAATGAGTAATGAGCAAATAACCAGATTCATGTCCAAAGTAAAGTCTCCTGTAAAATGATTAAAACACACCAAAAATGAAGTTTAATCTTCACCAAATCGCAACAATATTATCACCAACAAAAATCTCACAAACTAACTTCAAAATATATTTGAAATGTTCTTTCCAAAGTTTGAACCAACAACTTGTAGCACAAATGAAGCTCCTGAAATGAAGCCCCCCCCCCAAATCCTCTCTTGATGTGGTCTTTCACACATGAAGAAAGGTGATCTTGAAAAGGTTTTCATCTCAACAAGTCGAAATCTAGCTTAGAGCCAAGCTCCAAACCCACATCATCAAAATATTCAAACATCCATAATGAAAAAAGCCTTCAAAATGAACTTTTAATAAGTTTTCTCCAGCAACCCTAGTTTGCCTCCAAAACTCCATAAATTTGATTTAAATTAATTTTAAATCTTTTTACCTCCATAGTTTGGACACCCAAATGAGATATTATATTATTTATCTTTAAAACAACTTCAAGTCATGAGACTACGCACCCTTGGTCTTTTTTTTAATTGAGTCCCCTTATGTCCCCTTTTTAATTAAACATTATAAAGTCACTTTTTAAAAAACACATTTCCCAAAGTGCCTCAAATATTAAAAAATTCTCCCAAAGTGACTTAATCCTCTGAATGTGCACATTGACTAACCTAACCAAGGCTAGCCTCCCAAATTCGGTCAACCCTAATTGACTTACTATTTTTAGTTAGTTCCAAAAATAGTAAGTAATGCACCCTGAAACCTGAGCTGGAAAGAAACTGAGACGCTCGAGATGGCTCACCACTAACTGGAGTACTATACCAGACCCCTTGCTAAAAATAGCACTTACTAAAAATAGTAAGTGTTCCCAAAACAAACCCAACTGATGGAAGGTGTCATGAAATGGGGACATTACAATTTGAAATCTATTACATGTGTTGTGATAGCTCTTTTATTTGGTTGCACATGATTTTGAATGTTTCAATGGCGGATTACTAAGGAAATGAAGCTGCTAATGGTATTTAATGATAGTTAATGAGTAGATCACTTTCAGGTTGTCATTTTTTCTTGCCAGTTCTCCTTGTTAATTGTGACCCTATTACCCTAGGATAGACACCATTTTGTTTGTATGTGTCTAGTCATCTCACATCAAAGAAAATCATTTAAACACTTTTGATTTCATTTTCATTTTATGGTTCATGATATCACTATGTGTAGGGAGTTAAGAAAACTATTTTCTATGAATCATGGAAGTCACCCTATCTTGCATTTGTTCCCAACGTGTTTCATTAGTTATATAAGGGTTAGAGACAACTAGTTTACTTAATCCAATGACAATCTTAGAGGCTAAGTAGACAGGTTGAGTTTAGCTGTCAAAAAGTGATTCCAATACCTGTTTAGATATATCCTTTGGAATACCCTCAGCTCAAAATGTAGAAGATAAAACCCACTCTTATAGAGTTGGCTCAGACTCCTCCATGGTTTTGTAGATGAACTGATTTTACTCATTAGCCCTGTGAATGGAGTTTAGTTCTAGAAAATGGAGCAATGATTTTGAGCACCAATAAGAAGTATAATATTAAATAAAAAACTTAAGCTTCCTATCCTATAAGGACTACTATGTGCCTTGACTTTGTATAAATGCCATTGGGCTTCAAGAAAATAGGCTGCTTTGAATATCACTCATATTGTTAAATTTCAAGCTATGTAGGGAAAGCAATTATTAACTTTGTAAGTGGATATCTTAATTGTAGATTGGAAGGAAAACCATGGATGGATTTAAACTGATCTAATGATTGTTCATTTTGATTTGATGTAGAGCAGAATGATTCAAACATGAACCAATTTTTAAGTAAAATTTAAACAAGTAAATCTTATGCCTTGCTCTTCAACTATTTAAAATATGTCCATAGTTCAAATGAAAAGGAATAAAATACAGAAAGTTGAATCTCTTGATAGATGAATTTTCATTATTTGCTCTAATGAACCGATTGTATATAAGTTGATTTGATTTCCTTTGATAATGACATTAAAGGACTGAATGAAATACGTTGCACATGATATTATTTTGACATACTACAAATAGAACTTGTGACATCAGGGTTTTGAATATATCTGGAGTCTCTAAGCAAAGTGAGGTAATGAGTGTCCATTGTTTAGCTTGAAACGTAGAAGCAATACTTGGAAATAACACAGGGCAGCAGACTGACAAAACGTAAGAGACATACATAGAAAAAATAAACAGGGCAACAGATTGACAATAGTCTAGATTTGAGCATAACTGACATAAAAAGCGAGAAAAAAAAGTTTTACAGAGCTGCTCTAATTGAACTCTTTTTGTATAAAAAGGAACCTGATCCTTAGTAGCCAGGAGGTATCAACGGTCAATTTTAATGATTTTATTACGTTTTTGGGAATAAAGTGTGTAAATAGTTTTTCATCACTACTTCATCAAAATAGGGGGAACAAATCAAATTATTAATACTACTTACAAAAGTCTTACATATACATAAGAGAGTCTATTTTTACATTTTACTAAAAAAGCGTTCTTCATCAAAGTGGTACAGCAGCAAAATCCGTAAGGTAAAGATAGTTATAACATTACCTTGGCTTAGACGAGTCCCAGGCCCTTTTAACACCAGTCCAATCCTTGAAGAATTTGTGGTAATTTTTTATTTTGAAATATAATCACTGCTCCAAAATACATGCTTTAGGAGATTGTGTGATCGTTAGACTTGACTTGAGTACTGTACTGGCCAAAATCTTTGAGGAATACTTTCACTTAATTTAAAAAAAAGTAACCAGACTGGGTAGACGCTTGAATTGTTGGTCTGTCTTCAGATATTTGAAGACTTCATAGCGGGGTTTGAGCCTTTTCTCTACGCTGTAATTCAACAGTATAGGCCTTGAAGCAACAATCTTGGGCATTAGACCTGCAGTGTGTATCAAGAAATCCATATTTTCCTTTATTTTCTTAGTTGAAATACGCAGTATTCGAGGGTAACTCTTAAGAATTAGAAGAATTTCCTCCTCTGCCAAACCAAGGCTTGTCATATGCTTAATCTTCTTTTCTAGGGTTTCGAAACGTTGGCCAAAAATTGCATCAAGGGCTCGCAGAAATGCTGTGGAACCTCCCAAAATGCCTATATTATTCTTCACGTACACCACTTTGGTTTCACCTGCTTCTCAAAATCAGTCGTCAAAAGCTCAGGCACATTTTTGAGAGCCTGGCACAAATGCACATTTGAGCCAAACAGGTTTCTAAGATGGAGGATTCTAGGACCGAGAGTGTTTTCTAAGCTAATGCTAAGCAATCTGGGGCTAGGAGATATAATTTATAGCATTTCTTGAGGAGCCAAGCCCAAATTCTTCAGGAATTCCATGTTGGGCTTCAACTTCCCATCCACAATGAGCGAAAGAATAGTTGGGTTTCTAAGAATGGCGCTTTAAGCTGGTTTTTAGTAAACCCAGAATCTATCAGCGTAGCATTGTGGTCAAATTTGTTTCTAAATAGAGCAGGTTTTCTTCTCATTAGTGTTGTTACTTGAGAAGAAGAAAACCTACATTCTTTTGTTAAAAAATCTGAAACGACATTGAGTGAGGTGTGGAAGGAGATGATGACGATGAAGAAAATGGTGCGAACGGTGGAAATCTTAAGGATTGCAGTGAAATTGTGAGGGAGGCATGGCAAACATCAAATTGAAGAAAGGAAGTACTTAGGATACAAAACTACCATCATATTCATTGGAAGATATGAGCAAAGAAAAATGAGATTTGCAACGCTGTGACTTGCGGTGACCAGAGGTACCTATTTAAGGACATTTGCGGCTCTCTTCATCTGGGATTAGGGTTCATTTGCACGCATCTCAGACAAGATGATATAAGGTTTTCATAAGAATTCTTTGACTAGGTATGATCTCAGATAATTCTGATCCTCTTCTCAGAATATATCCTTGACTAGGTTTTCATTTGCACGCATCTCAGACAAGATGATTATAAGGTTTTCATAAGAATTCTTTGACTAGGTATGATCTCAGATTCTAAACCCCTCTTTCTTTAAAGACCATATCCTTCCAGTTTTATAAATATATCTCAGTTAAAGAATATAGAATATATGGTGCATGATATGATCAGAGTAAGAGGATTGTGAACTTCGAACAAAAAGGGGAATTACATGGAGCTTACTTGTTTGCATGCAAGGATTGGACTAGCATTTTTTTTTGGATAAAATGAACGGTGCAAATCAAATGTAGCAACCACAATGGACGGTGCAAATCTCAGCAACTCTAACAAGCCATTTCAAAATTATGTGGGATAAAGTACGAAATTAACCCCTGTACTCATGCTGTTGCTTAAGTCTTTTTTTTTTTGCTTAAAATTAAGCAGGTAGATGTTCCCATGAAAAATTTTATTTATAGGAATAGGATAGTTTTGAATCTTTTCCTATTTTCATGAAATTGAAAATAGACTGTGAAAAAATGGGGGGCTGAAAAATAAGCAGCTGCTGCATATTAAAAAAATGCTATGTGGCTTCACAAATCTCTTTGCCCCCTTTTTTACCTTTGCCTCTAATTTTTCCCACTGGTTTTTCCTTGTACTTTTTATTTGCACAAGATATTATTAATACTGTTCATTTGTTATACAATTGGAAAAATTAAATTTAAATTGACTGCTTAATAATAAGCAGAAAAATAAATAACATGGGGTCACTAGCTCCACAAAATGCTCCTCAAAATGTTGAACAGTGCAAAACTCAAACTCATG
Source organism: Sequoia sempervirens (assembly GCA_007258455.2). Classification (NCBI taxonomy): domain Eukaryota; kingdom Viridiplantae; phylum Streptophyta; class Pinopsida; order Cupressales; family Cupressaceae; genus Sequoia; species Sequoia sempervirens. The sequence goes on along the minus strand of VDFB02105785.1, from coordinate 180,739,845 downwards.
ACAACTTAAAATTCAGACTCATGATGAAACATATCATTGAATTCAGATCTAATTGATGATGTGATTGGTTCTAAATCTCAATTCCAGACTATATTGGGAAAATATGAAAAGTCCCTTCGTACAACTTTGAGGAAAAAATGGCCACAAATGAAAAGTTATGAAAATTCTAAATAAAAATTAGAGAAAATTTCAAAGCTTGAATGTAATGGTAAATGATTGGAAAATTTGACCAAAATTTCACCAACGATATAGAGATTCTTGCATGCACAAGAAAAAAATACATGCATAAAAAATAATGAATAACTTGCATGCATGAGTAAAGTGTTGGTAAAACTAAGAAAGTATTAAATGCAACCATGTGAATGACATGCTCTGCAAAAGGTAAAAACAAATTGCATGCATCCTTTACATTAAAATGTAGTAATGTTTCATGTCTCTTGATGTGTTTGTAGGAATGGATCCTTTCTATGTCTATGAATTTTATTTAAAAAATAAATAAAGTTAAAAATATATGTTAAATTGAGTTCTTTATCTTAGACACATGCTCTCCATGATGAGATAAGAATCCATCTTGGATCATTACATGCACACAACACATACTTAGTTGGCTCTTCAATTCATTCTCCATTCTTGGCTTGCATATTTCCAACTCGTAGCATTTCTCTCTAAATATATTATGATCTTTAAATCTTTAAAGTTTCAAAATGTACATGAACAAAAATAACAAAAATATATGTTTCAGCTATTTCAAATTGTAAGGTGGTTAAGAGTATTAAGGCTTCCAAAGACCATCTTCCAGTGCAGCACGACCCCTCACAAATATCCAATCTGAGAAATCTCATAAAGGTCATCATTTGTAATGTGTTCTGGGCTATGTGTTCTCTCCCTGTGTCTTCCTGCCATTCATCAAAACAAAATCACAGTTGAAATTTGGCTAAGTAAGAATGATGGTTAAAGATATAAGATTTCCACAATCCATATTGTTAATTAGTGTGTTTTTTTAGATTTTAAAATGTAAAATTTGTTTGCATCGACATTTCAGATCACACTCCATGATCCATCATTACGATGAGAAGAGAGAGCTGAGATTCAAAATATTGATGCAAACAAATTTTACACAGTAAAATCCAAAAAAACACACTAATTAAGAATGATGGTGTCACACTTTTTTGGTTCTTGGTGTGTCTAGCAGGGTTAGGAACCTAAGGCAAATGAACATAGAAGTAAAGGTGAACAGAGGGCACACATCAGGCCTAAAACTCGACCCTCGACGGAATAAAGTGGCGGGGCTGCAATAATTTTAATGCTCCTTTCTTCAAACCCCAACAAAGGAAGACCATCGGCCCACACTCTGCTTCTTTTTCCACGCACGAGTGGCTCTATGGCATCAAGGTATTCACATCTTTTTGGTTTGCTGTGTGATTATCCTACCTGCCCCTCTACCCGCATTTTGATGCATTTAGTGCATCTTTCACCTACCATAAATCTTCTTGGTATCGTGAGTTTGTTTAGGCGCCAAAGTTTTCAACGCATATTGTTTTGTGATTTCAGCTACCTCCATCAATGATAAATGGTCACACAACGATCAAACTTAAATGTTGTCCCTATCTTCAACCACGGATTTAACATTGCTACAATAGCGCGAATTAGGGTTTGGCATGGTTGTGTGTTTTACTGGGTTTTCTCCATCATTTTTCATTCATTATGATTAGACAATACATGCAAAGCAAAGCCCAACAGAAGATCGGTTGCAAGAGGCCAGAGAATGTTTCAAACTGTTAAAAACGAATGTTATAACACCATTTCCAATTTTATGCTCCATTATCGTATGCACAAACTCAAAAAATACATCATATTGGAATGTTTTCTTCACACATTTGCTGCTGCGAGTGTAAACAATATTAAAGAAAATTGATAGGGTTTGAAATCTATTACGTTTGTTGTGATCGCTCTTTTATTTGGTTGCACATCAGTTTGGATGTTTCAATGGTGGATTACTAAGTAGATGAAGCTGCTAATGGTATTTATTGATGCTTAATAAGTAGGATCACTTTCAGTTTGTCATTTTTTCTTGCCAATTCTCCTTGTTGATTGTGACTCTGTTGCCCTGAGATAAACATAAGATTGTATGTGTCCAGTCATCTCACATCAAAGCAAATCATATAAACACTTTTCATTTCATTTTCATTTTGTGGTTCATGATATCACTATGTGCAGGGAGTTAAAGAAAACTATTTTCTACGAATCATGGAACTCACCCCACCTTACATTTGTTCCCAATGTGTTTCATCAGCTATATAAAGGTTAGAGACAGCTGGTTTACTTAGTCCAATAACAATCTTAGGAGCTGAGTAGACAGGTTGAGTTTAGCTGTCATCAAGTTCATTGTTGCTTATCAAAAAGTGATTCCAATACCTGTTTAGGTGTACCCCTACGAATGCCCTCCTAAATTCAAACTGAGTTCAAAGTGTAGAAGATAAAACCCATTCTTGTAGAGTTGACTTAGAGTCCTCCATGATTCTGTAAGTGAACTGATTTTGCTCACTTGTTAAAAACCCTGACCCTGTGAATAGAGTTTAGTTCTAAGAAATGGAGCAGTGATTTTGAGCACCAACAAGAAGTATAATATTAGAGAAAAAATTTAAGCTTCCTATCCTATTAAGGCTAGGATGTGGCTTGACTTTGTATAAATGTCATTGGGCTTCGAGAAAATAGGCTGCTTTGAATATCACTCTTATTGTTAAAGTTCAAGTTATGTAGAGGAAAGCCGTTAACTAACTTTGTAAGTGGATATAACTGTTGATTGGAAGGAAAACCATGGGTGGATTTAAACTGATCTAATGATTGTTCATTTTGATTTGATCTAGAGCAGAATGATCCAAACAATAAACCAATTTTTAAGCAAAATCTAAACAAATAAATCTTATGCCTTGCCGTTCAACCATTTAAAATATGTCCATAGCTCATATGAAAAGGTATAAACTACAGAGAGTTGAATCCTTGATAGTTGAATTTTCATTATTTGCTCTAATTAACTGATTGTATATATAGTTGATTTGATTTCCTTTCATAATGACATTAAAAGACTGAATGAAATACGTTACACATGATATTATTTTGACATACTACAAATAGAACTTGTGACATCGGGGGTTTGAATATATCTGGAGGAGTCTCTAAATAGCATTGCAAAGTGAGGTAATGAGTGTCCATTGTTTAGCTTGAAACGTAGAAGCAATACTTGGAAATAACACAGGGCAACAGACTGACTAAACGTAAGAGACATACATGGAAAAAATAAACAGGGCAACAGATTGACAATAATCTAGATTTGAGCATAACTGTCATAAAAAGCGAGAAAAAAACAGTTTTAAAAAGCTGCTCCAACTGAACTCTTTTTACATAAAAAGGAACTTGATCCTTAGTAGCCAGGATGTATCAACATTGCATTTAAATGATTTTAGTATGTTTTTGGGAATAAATTGTGTAAATAGTTTTTCATCTATACTTCATCAAAAAAGGGGGAAAAAATCAAATTATTAATAGTACTTACAAAAGCCTTACATATACATAAGAGAGTCCATTTTTACATTTTGCTGAAAAAGCTTTCTTCATCGAAGTGGTAAAGCAGCAAAGTCCGTAAGGTAAAGATAGTTAGAACGTCACCTTGGCTTAGACGAGTCCCAAGCCCTTCTAACACTAGTCCAATCCTTTAAGAATCTCTGGTAGTTTTCTATTTTGAAATATCACTGCTCCAAAATGCCTGCTTTAGGAGATTGTATGATCGTTAGATTTGACTTGAGTACTGTACTGGCCAAAATCTTTAAGGAATACTTTCTCACTTAATGTAAAAAAAGTAACCAGACTAGGTAGACGCTTGGATTGCTGGTCTGTCCTCAGATATTTGAAGACTCCATAGCGGGGTTTGAGCCTTTTCTCTACGCTGTAATTCAATAGTATAGGCCTTGAAGCAACAATCTTGGGCATAAGACCTGCAGTGTGTATCAAGAAATCCATATTTTCCTTTATTTTCTTAGTTGAACTACGCAGTATTCGAGGGCAACTCTTAAGAATTAGAAAGACTTCCTCCTCTGCCAGACCAAGGCTCGTCATATGCTTAATCTTCTTTTCCAGGGTTTCACAACGTTGGCCACAAACTGCATAAAGGGCTGGCAAAAATGCTGTGGAACCTTCCAAAATGCCTATATTATGCTTCACGTACGCTATTTTAGGTTTCACCTGCTTCTCGAAATCAGTTGTCAAAAGATCAGGCACCATTTTGAGAGCCTGGCACAAATGGACATTTGAGCCAAATAAGTTTCTAAGATGGGGGATTCTAGGACCGAGAGAGTTTTCTAAGCTCAAGTTAAGCAATCTGGGGCTGAGACATATAATTCGTCGAATTTCTTGAGGAGCCAAGCCCAATTTTTTCAGGAATTCCATCTTGGGCTTCAACTGCCCATCCACATTGAGCGAAAGAATAGATGGGTTTCTAAGAATGGCACTTTTAAGCATGTTTTCAGTAAATCCATAATCTATCAGCATATGAAAGACTTCTCTAGCAGTGTGTTCAGATTTGTTTCTCAATAGAGATGGTCTGTTTCTCCCTATTATTGTTACTTGAGCCGAAGAAAACCCACATTCTTTTGTTAAAAAAATCTGAAACGACACTGAGTGAGGGTATGGAAGGAAATGCTGATGATGACGAAAATAGTGCGAACGGTAGAAATCTTAAGGATTGCAGTGAAATTGTTAGAGGGAGGCAGGACAAACATCTCATTGAAGAAATAAAGTACTTAGGATACAAAACTACCATCGTATTCATTGGAAGATATGAGCAGAGGAGCATGAGATTTGCATCGCTGCGACTTGCGGCGCACAGAGGTATTTAAGAACATTTGATTGAAGCTTTCTTCATCTGGGATTAGGGTTTATTTGCACGCATCTCAGACAAGACGATTATAAGGTTTTCTTCCTCTTCTCGATGTTTGGGCTGGCCTTGGCCTTGGCCTTGAGTTGGAAGATGTGCCTTACATCCCCTGTCCACTTTTTCAACTAGCCTAGTATGTTATTATTTTTTAGTTTTTAAAAATAATTATTAAAATTATTAAAATTATTTAGTATAAAATTATTTGATTTTTTTTTTTTTTAATGATAAAAAAGCATACAACTCAAACTTTTCCTTTTGTTTATTGATCTTAATGGAATGATTATTATTATATAAATGGTGTATTTGGGCTGAACTTCAATTAATCTAAACCTAATTTGTAGTTTTATTCATTTTTCTATTTAAATAAAATTAATGATATGTAAATGAAATCTTAATTTTCATATTCAAATGTAAATATGGGTTCAAGTTAAATCTTTTTTATTAGTTGGTACTTGTTAATATGAGTTTGGAATATCTTAATTTGTGTGTTAAGTGTTATATAAAAGAACAAGCCCTAATTAAAAGATCAATCTATATTAACATATCACATTATTAGCTTATATTACCATCTTCATTTAGTAGTAAAGTATGTCATACTACATTACTACTTATGTCTTCAAACATTATTTCATACCACTAGATCAAATTTGAGGGCTAGACATTAAGAGAAGATCTTGCTTAGCAATCTACCTAAGGTGTTTGTCAACATTGTCTATTTTTCAAGTAAAGGCTTCAACCATCAAGTTGAGTAGATTCTAGACATCATAAAGTGTGCAAATCATTTCAATACTTACAAATTGAATTTATAGATCAAGTTCATTTATATAGGTGCTAAGTAATAACTTAAGGTGGATAGCTTGAGGCTTATGATTAGGTAGGGAGAACAATAGGCCAAGTAATAAGGATGACCAAATCCTTCCTTTTTCTTGAGTTTTATAGGCCAAGAGGAGTGTTCCTTGAGATAATCAAGATATGGCGATTAAAGAGGAATGAAGGAATAAATCAAGGACCTAACAGCCATACTAAATGTATAATGAGCTCCAAATTATGTCACTAAGTTGCATATCAATGGTAACCACAACTAGACCACTAATATTTCCAAGTAAGTAGATGAGGATTTTCTTGTATATGTACCATGTTAGGTCTCAAAATCATTGCTCCACTTAAAACAAATCCTACTCACAAGGTTAGGGTTGTCATCATGTGGGTAAAATAGTTCATCAATAGAATGGTGGAGGATTCTAAGCTAACTCAACAAGAGTGGGTTATATATTTTGCACTTTGAGCTCAACTTAAACTTGGGAGGGTATTCATAAGGGTATTACTTGAACAAGTATAAAGCTCACTTAAGACAAACCACAACAATGTAAATCATAACTAAACCCATCCTACTCATTAGCCCCAAATATTGTCAATGGACTAAACAGATTAGCTATCAATAAGCCCTATATAGCTAATAACACACCTTGAAAACATGTGCGAGGTGGGGTAAGTGTAATGTCCCAAATTTCTAAATAGTCACCACTGAATTAATTTAATTAATTAAATATTAAATTATCCTAACATAATATTTGTGGACGTTTATATTTAATTAATTAATTAATTGTTAAAGTGACTTTATAAAATAATATGCTCAAATATTATATAAAGTTACTTTACAAACACAAATGTTTAATATTAATATATGAAAGATGGTAGACTATTAAAGGTGCCAGAAATGAATTCAAATTGCTATCGGAAATTTGAAGAGCTTGGTTTTCACAAGCTTGGGGACGAAAACCCTTGAGTTTTAGGTGGGTTTGATGAAAACCCAATCATCCACTGGGGGGATTCATTTTAGAGTCCGCACTAAAGCTTCATTGAGAGAAATTTGTGTAATTTTCTTTGAAGACAAATTTTAATGAATAGTTTATTTTCAGAGTTCGATGATTTTTCAGAACTCGATTAGAGAAAGTTATGATAGAGTGTGCTGAGGTGATTCCAAAATCTAATATTCCAATATTTGGAAAGGTAATGAATAAATAATTTTAATACTGCAAGTCACTTTCTTTTAAGAATCATAACTACTATTAATAATCCATCTATATGGTTAAGGAGGAATCGACAAGCAACTAAATGTGGCATTAATGAAGCAACATATTAAACATAAAGACATATATGAATACGTACAATTAATTTTTGAAGCACCATATAATTGAAGAGCCATCGTAGCATGACATGGATGTTGTCTTCAACATATGAATTTGCATGGGAGTTGTACTTTAGGTGTGACTGCGAATATTTCATAAATCTGAAAATTGAAATTCTATAATTGCATTGGTTCCTTCATTTGTCAATTTGCTTGAGCATTATATGTTTGAGAAAAACGCTTGACTACATACATAATTAAATGGTCGTATAGAATAATTTTATTATGTCCATGAGTTAACTGATGCAAGTAGATCTATTTAGAAAAATATCTATATTGATTTGCAACCAAATGGTTGATAAATTTGCTTAAGTATTTAACATTGGGAAAGTGGAAAATTTGTGGCTTAGAGATCGTCTTGGGACTTTTATAGTAAGCTTCATGATTCATAGATAATGGTTCTTTCTATTACATATAAACAATGATATCATGAACTTATTAAAAGAAATTGAAAATAAATGATTTTATGAATTTGTTTTGATGTGGACGGTCCTAGAGTATATACAAGAGATTGGTGCCTACTCTTGGGTAACAGAGTCATAATCAGTAATGAGGAAACACAGAGGGGAAACAAACTAATATGATCTACTTATTTGAAGAATCAATGAACATCATTCAAAAGGTTATCTACTTAGTCATCCATCACATTACTACCCAAACTCATATGCACTGACATATAAGAGTTGTTGCAACTCATACAACAAACTTAGAATCCTATCAAATTCCTTTAATATTGATTACAATTGTAGTAACAAATGTGCTAAAGAAAACATATCAAATTTAATATATTCTTTGAGTTTATATACACAATCATGAAGACATAACACAATTAATGATATTACAACATTCTTACCATAATATGTTGGAACTGATGTATCCTTGTAACTGTTCTTTGATTTTTTGTAACTTTTTGCTTCATCTGATTATTCCTCCTCTCATGTATTGTCTAATCCATCTTAAAAAATATAATCTAAATGCCAATAAAGCTCAACGATGGGAGAAACCTTGGAATGAATTATTGTAGTAGCATCCAACTGGAATTTGATAAACATTCCCCCAAAAATTGATACATCAAATTAATCAAGGGCATTTGCAATAACTTATGTTAGTTGAGGGGGTTACACCATCAATGTAGGTAGATGAAACATAGGCACAACCAACAGTGATGGTAATAGGTGAATTTGAAATTCACAAGTGAACAGCTCGAGTGGCAAAATACCAATGTGACATTAATTCTTCTTGGTTGGTATGACAAGGTACCAATGACACTTTGTTCTACTAGAAAAAAAAAATGGAAATGAATTGGGTTGGGGAACTTTTGTGCATCAACCAAGTGAACAATATATCCAATTTGAATGGAAAGTCTTGCAAGTGACGCTAATTTTTTTTGGAAATGAATTGGGTTGGGGAACTTTGAAAATGATGACACCATGATGATGTTAGCAAGGTGGGATGATGTTAGTGTGGCATCATATGAGTATGGGTATATGAAAAAGAAGTGGATTGGGATTGCTGATAAATCATTTGAATTAGATGAAGAAATTTATAAAGGTGAAGTTCAAATGCTAAGGAAAAGCCCACAAAAGGAATGATGCAGAGAAAATAAAGTGAACTAAATAATTCCACATGAAAAGAGAAGTTCACATGAGAAGGTTTACAAAGAGGAAGGTGATACATCATAATGATGTATGTGGGAAGATGATTTTCATCAACTTACAAAATCTTCCCTTAACCAATTTTGGGAACACACTTGCGAGAAGATGGAAAGCAAGTGGAAAATGTGAGAAATTCGTCAAGATGTGGAACATATTGGTTCACATAGCAACAGCTATAATGATCTAGATAGGATGAAATTTCCCACAAAGTGGACAATTCTAAGTGAACCAAATAGAAAAAGTTGAAAGGTGAAGTTTAGATGGAAGAATTTTTTCAAATTTGACACTTACTCAATTTTTAACAATTAAGGCCTTTGCAGGAAAAACATGGTGAATTGCACCATGTAGAAGAATAGATTGAAACTACACAATAGTTGGGAAATCCATCTAGACGGGACATTTGAGGGTCAAATGAACTAAACCAAATGGAGGAACAAAACTTGTAAGCCTATAACTTCTTAATGATAAGGAATTTTGTAAAACTTCAAGAGGCAACTCAAGACTTAACTTTTATGTGTTTGATCCACTTGTGCTAAGAAATTTTGACAAAACATGACCCACATAAAGTACTTCTCATATCAGTTATAAAGTTGGGAAAGATGACTAAGACACATAAGGGGAAGGGACTCAAGCAAAAAGAGCAAAAAAAATCTAACCCCCAATAGTGGCTCTATTTGGGAACATGTTCCTATTGCAAGCATTGTGAGAACTTAGAGGGTAATTATCCTTACAAGGTTTAAGGTTGAGGTTTTTGAAGTCAACACACAACCTTATTTCTCCATTATTTTTTCTTATAGAGACAAGATTAGACACCAAATCAGAATGTTCAATGGCTTTTATGATTCTACCTTATTTCATCTTCATCAACTCCCTTTGCATTAGGGGAGCAAGGGTAGGGTTGATAGGTCCATGTTTTTTCCTAAATGGTTTAATATCAGGCTCAAGAGGAATAATGTGTTGAAATAAATACTTTGTATAAGTTTTTAGCTCATCATAAGACCATGCAAAAACATTTTTTGAACTTATGCAATAAGGAAATGAGCATTTGTTTCTCATTGGATTTGAGCCTCTTACCAGTGTAAACCATATTAAGGTTTTTAGTTGTCCCTAAATTTATTCCTTCAACATCATCTTCATGAGTTGATCTATTTTTGTTTCTATAGTGATCTCCACTATCAAAGATATTTTCCAAAGCAACCAACCCTTGGCTTATATGGTATTTCTTTTTAACTATATTATTTTATTCCCAAATAATGTTTCCTTTCCATCTTCTATCTCCACCAATAGTTTCCATTTGATGAATTGATCATCAAATTCATCCATACTATTTAAAAAATATGTATGTGTGTTGGTTATCATCAAATACCTTCCAATTGTATATGTTGTATGGTATGGTAGGCCTTGTTAGGATTTTGACACTTTTTTATAGCAAAATAAGATATACATTAAGGTTTTACCTCCATGTTGCAAAGACAAGAGAATCAACCTCTATTTTTTCACTTCTATCTAGCCACTCAATTCCAATAGCATAAAACAATTCCATATTTTCCTAGATAGTGTTCCTATATACTCTAGGCTTATTTTCTTTAGCTACATATGCACCCTTTACCTATTGTACTATCAACTTAGAATCTCCATGAATCTTCAAGCATTGGGCACCATGCATATGAGAACATTCAAACCCAATAATAGGATTTCATATTCATTAATATTGTTTATGCATGGGAATGTTAGTTTGAAAATAAAATTGTGTTTCTAACCCTTTGAAGATATCAACACAACACCAACACAATTACCTTCCCTTGAGAATTCTTCATCAAAGAACATATTCCAAAGACCATATTTCAAATATTTATCAACACCTATCAGAATAGGAGAATCCATTTATTACAAGTCCCAAATATGTGTTCTATACTTGCATCAAATATGTGTTCCTGATAAGGGGACTTGTACCTATATTCAATATTATCTTGAATTATTGGCTCCCTATCCAACCTCACATCTTCACTATGCAATGTAAAAGTGGCACATGATATATTTTTTGCATATTGTTGTTGATAGAGGCTATCCACTTACATGATAACAACATTCCCCATTTAGGTGAACAATCAATCATTATAACATCCATCTGAAAGAACTTGTCTTGGTAAGAAGCCAACATGACTTCAGCATCACTTACCATCCCAATGATATTGACTTCTCTAGTGTCCATAGAAAAACACTTACCATAATATTTTGTCACTTGCAATCCAAAATCATTCATTAGCTCCAATGGCATGACATTGCTATATGCACTTGAGTCAATCATATATAGTTATGAAGAAGTCAACCATTAACTATTAATGTAGCATAAAAATGGCTCAATAGTCAGTTGATTTTTTACAACCAATGCATCGAGGTATATTTCCATTCTCTCTTGGTATTCAATTGGAACAATCTTTGGCCACTCTTGCACAACTTCAAAAATAAAAGATAGAGCCTAATTTATATGTTCAAGGATTCAAAGAGCTTTAGACAAAGGAAATGAAAATCTTACTTGACTCAAAATTATTATCATATCGATTGGAGTGTATTTCGAAAGAGATGCATTTGTCACCATTGTCACCACACTAGAATTTTGGATACATGATATCATCCAACTAGAAGAAGAAACAATTTATTCATTTCTTAACTCATTTTCATTTTGGGTGCTAGCACATGAGATTGATTAGTTGTTGCTTCTTTATCCCTCCCAATGCTTTTGTGTTTGTGGCCCTTCTTCCACAAATAATTATATCCTTCATTGGAACTAATGGGAATTAAGCCTTAGGAACATACTTATTTTGTTTTTCTATTGTTCTAAAATTATTCTTTTATTAACAACCTTATTCTTTCATAATTTGTTGTCTATTATTAGCGCTCCCTTTTTGTTTACCAATATCAACCTTATGTGTTAGTGTGTTTGACTTTTTGTCCTTCTGTGTTTTCACTAGGATGGTTATGTTTCTCAAATAAATACCCCTTTGGGACTCCACTACAACATCATTAAGATCTATAATATCTTCATTTGAAGGTTTGTTCCCATTACACCTCTATTGCATCAAAGATCTCATGTGCTCAAAATTATGAACTAGAAAATGATATGGTTGGCCATCAACTTGAAAAATACAATCAGACCTACTAGGACCACTATAAAATGATTTATAAGCTTTACAATCATTGATCAATTCATCAAATTAGCCATTCTTGTTCTTGCAGTACTTGCAGGAACACGAAAGGGAAGGGACTCAAGAAAAAATATAATGCACATTTGAGTCCCAATATTGGCTCTAGTTGGGGACATGTGTCTCTTGTAGACATAATGATACTCAAATCTCTAGGGAGACCACAAAAATTTGACAAAACTACAACAAAACACCATCTTGACAAAGTTGAAATCAAGACTACTCAAGGCATGATCAAAACTTAAAAGATCTATGCAACATTGCACTCACCAATAATTTTTTTTGGTTGCATTGATTTTGAAAAGTAATGCTTCATATGATGACAATGCATGGGAAAATCAATCAATTCTTCTTCTAGACCCATGAGATGATATACATGAAATTCATATCTCTTAGCTATTCCATAAGGCATAAGCCATAAGGGGTCAAATTTTTCATGCTTCCTTTTTTCCTCTAACTTGGCATTCCATAGAAGAACAACATCACCAAACTGAAACTCCCTTGGTGACACATATTTATCATTCAAATGTTTCATTATTTTCTTATATTGAACTATTTTATCTTGAGTCACCTTTTATTTCTCATCCAACTTAGCCAATCCCATGTCCCAAAGGGAAATTGAATCACACTAGTCATCATCCATATCCTACAACAATTGATATACAAGAAGCCTCAAACTAATAGGTACCCTAGCTTTTTTTTCTATAAACCAACTCAAATAGGCTACGCCTAATGTCTTGTTTAATAGTGACTATCAACCCAAAGGACATACTTGAGCTTATTGTCCTACCTTTTTCTTTATTCTGATCTAAAGTCATCGTTATTATTTTCATCAAGAACTTGTTACTGGATTCAACTTGTCCATTACTTTATGGGTGGTAAGGGAAAGAGTGCACCAAATCAATATTGAACTTATAACACATATCTGGCATATCCTTTGACCTAAAGCACATGGCATTATCAACAATAACCCTTTTTGGAACTCCAAAACCTAGTTACAATATTGTTGATCAAGAATTCACTTTATATCCATTGTTGGACTTCTCTTGTATCACTTCAATAATATCAATTCCCCACTACTAAAGAGGGGTCCCAATTGATGAATGAAACAAAGGAAGAGTAACAATAAATTTCAAATTGCTTGAAAATCGCTGACATGCATCACACTTTCTTATCATTTGTACAACATCCTTGAACATTGTTATCCACCAAAATCATGCCCTTAAGATTTGATGTGCAATGGTCTTGGCCTTGAAATGACCACATACACCATAGTAGCATTCTTTAATTACTTCATCAACTTTGTTATTATCTAGGCACCAAGGTAAATCTCCTTCATGATTTCTCTACATCAACTCACCTTGGATCAACACATACCTTTGTAATTGTATCTTCAAGCTTCTTCTTAAGCTATCATCCATGGAAGGTGGGAAATTCATCTTTACTAGGCAGGAGACAATGTCCTTGTACCATAGATCATCGCATAAAACACATGCAACAATAGCATTAGTGTTTACCTCATTTACTTCTACTACCTCCAAGTTGGAATCAACTGTCAACTTGGCCAATCCTTGGCCTCTAACAAGCTTATTAGTTTGTATTTCCATGTCATATTCTTGGATCTTACTTATCCAGTGACATCTTTTACTTGAGGCTTCTTACTCCATGAAGATATCCTTCATAACTAGGTGTGACACATATGCTATAATATTTGCACCCATAAGGTATGGTATAAAGTTATTCACAACCTTGAATAAAGCATATGCAATATTTTCAATTCTTGAATAATTTAGTTTAGTTGCTTTTAGTGACTTGCTAAAAAAGGATACCAACTGTGAACAATATAAAAGGAAGCAAAACTTAACAGCTAAAGAGGCTTAGAAAAAAATGAACTTACCAATATAGGGGTCCTAGAGATTGCTTGCTTGATATCGCTAAAGGCTTCAAATAGTTTTACACTCCATTCAATTAAATTTCCTTTCTTTAGAATATTTGATATGCTTTCGTCTTCTCAACAAAATTAGGAATAAATCTCTTCACAGAGTTGATCTACATGAAGAAGGATTTAATTCCTTTGATAGACTTGGGTTGAGGGATAAGGTTGATAGCCTTAACTCTTTCAAGGTTTATCATTTCCCCATCCTTTGACATAATGTGCCACATGAGTTTACCCTCCACAACATTATATTTACATTTTTTGGGATTTAAACAGATCTCATATTCTAAACATATTTGAAAGATTAATCCAAGGTGTTTGCAATACTCACCTCTTTCCTTTGAAAATGCAGTCAAGTCATCTTGATAAACCACCATGATCTAGTCAATAAGACCAAAAAAATATATGTCCATTTCTCTTTGAGAGGTTGACCAAGTGCATTCATCAAACCAAATGACATCCTCACATACACATATGTGTGCCATGAAGTAGTGAATGCCAATTTATGTTGTTCTGACTCTTTCACAACCACTTGGTTTTTGCTTGAAAATTCTAATAGGCTTAATGATTATGGATTCCTTCATTTTCATCAACTCCTTTTGCATTTGGGGAGCCAAAGTGGGACTCAAAGGCCTTTGTTTCTATCCAAATGGTTTAGCATAAAGCTCAAGTGGATAGTATGCTAAAATAAATCCTCCCTATAATCCTTTAGTTCATCAATATGACCATGCAATTAAAAATAAAAATTTTGTAGCATGGAGATCAACATCTATTTTTTAGGAGGTTTCAACTTCTTACTAATAGAAACCATCTTGGGATCTTCATTTTCCCCCAAATTCACTCCCTCAACATCATCATCATGAGTTTATTTTCTCTTATTCTTGTAGTGATATTTGTTGTCAAACATCTTTCTAAGGAAATCAATCCTTTGGGAATAGTATTTGTCTTGAATTGCAATATCTCATTCCCAAACAAAGTTTATTTTTCATCTTCAATTTCAACTGGTAGTTTCCAATCAATGATTTGATTATCAAACTCATCTATACCATTTAAAAACCTATAAATTTTTTGACTATCATCAAACACTTGTCAGCTACATATGGTGTTTGGTATGGTTGGTCAGATTGCTAAGAATTCAATGTCTTGTTGCAACAAAGGAATATCTACATTCAAATTGTACCTTAATTCCACAACTGGAAGAGAATCAACCTCTATATTCTCACTCCTATTTAGCCATTCAATACCCTTGGCATCAAAAAATTACATGTTGTCCCAAATAGTATTTTTTTACATTTTAATCTTGTTCTCTTTGGTTGCATATGCACTTTCACTTGTTGTAATACAAGCTCAAAATCTCTATGAAATTTTAGAAATCTAACCCCATGCTTATGAGCAACATTCAACTCTATCAATAGGACCACATATTCAACAATATTATTGGTATATTGGAAGGTTAACCTAAATGAAATTTTTTTCTTCTCATCATTTGGAGATACCAACACTACACTACCATTATTACCTTCTCTTGAGCAAGCTCCAAAAAATTAGTTCATAGACAATCTTTAAACTCTATATCAACATCTAATGAAATAGATGTAGCTGCCTCATCACAAAATCCAATCAAATGATCAATATTAGTATCAAACTAGTTAATATGATAAGGAGACCTATACATATGGGTATGTGCATGATCATGATGAGCCAAAAAGTGGCAATGGGGAAAAAATTACATTTTTCATTGACCCAAAAATGTGAAATGCCAAGTTGACTTTTTTGTGGCTTGGGTGTCAGTACACACCTCCAAAGCAATGCCCAAACCAAGATTTCCATATCGGATATCTAATTTGGATCATATATTTGATTCAAATCAGATATCTAATCCAAATTGAATATCCAATTTGGGGTATATATATATACATATTTTAGGCTTGTTAAAATCATTTTACACATTCATAGGCCACAGGCACACAGTGAGGAGGTTCTTTGCATAATAGATATTCGATTTAGCCAATATCTATTTTAAAAAGATTAGATTTTATATTTTTCTTTGCTTTGATTGAATTTTGAATTAGATTTGTATAATTTCAGTTAGTTTTTTATGGATTTTTTTCAAAATAGGGTTTTTGATTGAATTTTTATGAAAATTTTGAGTTTAGAATGGATTTTGGTTAAAAATGAATGTTTTTTATAGATTTTGATTTTAAAATAGTGTTTTTTATGTATTTGTATTAAAAATTAGAGAATTTAATAGATTTTTGTTAAAAAGTAGGGTTTTAAAAAAAAAAAACTAGGGTATTTTTACAATATTTTCATTTATATTGTCTAATTTCAATTAGATTAATTAGTTTTTAACTTTAATTAGGAATTATGGCTGTTGAGAATGAAAATGCACAAATTCCAAATGATCCACCAGCTGAGAATGAAAATGCACAAATGCCAAATGCTCCACCACCTCCACAGCCATCAATTGAAGAAATAATTGTTGAAAAATTGTAACAATTGAGGGGAATTTTTGAAGTTTATACGAGAATCCCTCGATTATCCAAGATGTAAAACACATTGAAGGAAATAATTAAAAATATAGAAACCCTCTCCACCCAACATAATTCCTTTCATTAGTGGCAAGAAGACATGAGGGAATATTATGCATGTGGATTGTCTTATGATGATGTGAAAGATCTTAGAATAACCAAAGCCCAAATAGCCTCTTCATTTGTTAACCCTCGCACTGTTTTTCCAATTAATGTTAATAAACCAAAACTTTCTATAAAATGGTGCATGCATAGGGACATTGTAGATAAATTTTGGGATCGTTGGTGTATGGTTTTTGATAAACCGTCGAACAACAATTGTGATATACCATTTTACTTTATTAAAAAATTATATGTTGAGTTTGTGTTAGGGAATCATGTCAATTACTTTGACATTAAACCATTCCAGGGTGTTGGTGGAGGTATTCCCCAAGATAGACCAGGGGCAGTTAGAGTAGTCCCATGCCCATATGTTCCCCCTCCTCCCCTTCCTCCGCCACCTCCAATATATCATCCAGATATTATGCAGGATGCAGCCACATAGACTATCTAGGCTATTCACTCTTTGAGTGGTCTTTTGGTTTCGCATGCTTCTACAGTAGCTTAGCCACATTCTCGCGATGTTGGCGATGGCTCCAGTGTTGTTGCATCATCCTCGTCAAGTCCACATATTTGTGTGCCACATACTTGCTCCATGTGCCACTAGATATGCTTGGGTCCTCTTGCATCCCTTGGACATTGATTATGACCTCCATGATGTGGACATTATAGATTAGACGTAGGGGAGTGAAGCGCACCCTATAGAGTCTTCTCTTGCTAGAGAGGGGGACATTGGAATAGTGACACAGGTAAGATTTAAGTTGTAAATTCATAACTTGTATTTATTTTTAAATGAATATTAATAAGAGATAGTATAATGTACTAATATTTATTTACATGGTCTATTTAACAGTTGATGTCTAAGGAGGAGCTCGCACAGGTGATTGATAACACCCTTAAGGCCATTTCATTTGGCCTCGACACACACATTATATATTTTCGCAGTCACTCATTTACATTTTTTTATTATATACTTTCTTGTCATTTGAATTGTCATTAATGAAATTATATAATAACTTATATGTTTATCTTATTTTCCTCTTGTAGGAAATACCTAGTGCGAGTGAGGTGCAACCTTGTCTAAATTATGGAAGTGCAATGTTAGATAAGGAGAAGGTAATTGAACTAAAATTCAATTGAATTAAGACTTTTAATATCTTATTTACATTTTTTTATTATATACTTTCTTGTCATTTGAATTGTCATTAATGAAATTATATAATAACTTATATGTTTATCTTATTTTCCTCTTGTAGGAAATACCTAGTGCGAGTGAGGTGCAACCTTGTCCAAATTATGGAAGTGCAATGTTAGATAAGGAGAAGGTAATTGAACTAAAATTCAATTGAATTAAGATTTTTAAGATCTTATATTAATTATACATACATCGACATAAATTTGTAGTTTCATATGTACTTGTCATTTTTATGTATAGACAATTATGAGCTATATGTCGTTGTTGACAAGTGCGAGCAAGGTGCAACCTTGTCTCGATTATGGAAGTGCAATGTTAGATAAGGGGAAGGTAATTGAACTCAAATTCGATTGAATTAAGATTTTGAAGATCTTATATTGATTATACATACATCAACATAGATTGGTAGTTTCATATGTACTTTTCATTTTTATGTACAGGCAGTTATGAGCTATACGTTGTTGTTGAAAAGTGCCACAATGCCTAAAGGAGTACATATTGGAACACCAGAAGGAGTAGGCAATAAAACACCTCAAGGAGGAGGTGTCGAAACACCTAAAGGAGATAAAGAAAAAGATCAGCCTAAAGAGGTATGTGTTTATTTTATTTTGTGTTTGGTATTTGTATGTTCCTATTACCGACAATTGTATGCTAACTTGGATCAATTTTATGTTTTTGTTCACATATATAGATTGACATTACAAAAGTTGGTTTGGTTGGTTCTTTGAGAGGGGCATATTCTAGGGCTCCTAACCCTTTGAAGAGACAAATATTTCAACTAATCAAGATTACAATTTTAGAGTTCAATTATAATTCAATGTATATTGATTTTGATGTTAATTATTCGATTTTAAATCATATAGTATAACTAATCTCAATTGTGGTTTGATTTTTTCTTGTGCAACTACCTTCAAAACAAACAAGTGCTAGAAAGAGGCTCCATTTTGATGATCCACCAGTAGTTTAGGATGAGATAGACATTTTGGCATGTAAATTTTGAATAGACATCGAGATGGCATATGCCACATTTTGTAAAACTTTGTTTGAGTTGGCGTTGATGCCATTTTTGTATATGGAGATACACTCAAGATTATTGGATAATTTGATATATAGAAGTTGACAATCAAAATTTAATTTCTTCCTCATGTGCATGATTAAACTCTTTTAAAACTTAATCAAGTGAGCAATGGTTAAATATCAATATACAAGAGCATAAAAAAGAATGGTTGTATCATTGATTACATTGCATTGCACATCTTTCAAACTCAAAGCATTACTTCACATTTCATAACTAACAACTAGATGATAATAGATGAAAAAAATCAATTATAATATAGTTTTTACAAAGTCAACCTAAGTAGTTATGCAATTAATTCACATTACATAACTAATACCTAGGAGCAGCTATCAATTGCATTTTCTTGTCATGGAATTTTATGAGACCACATTTCTTTGAGGCATTTTTTCAAACAGTTCACTGTCTTGTCTATGCCACCACATTTTTCATACATGTGTACCAAAGGATTTTATCAAATAGTTCACTAGCTTGTTGTTATGGATAAAATACTAAAACAAGTGCTTTCAAACAAGCTATGGATTGAGGCAGAGTGGGGGTGAAAACATATGTGAAAACTACCCTTGACTCCTTTGGACCAAATTTGAGAACCAATAACATACCCCTATCCTAGGCTAGTGAACTATCCCTCTTTCACAAAGTGAGTGCCCTTTGAATACTTGATATTCACAATAACACCCCAAACAATCTTTAGTTGTGTCATAAAACAACAAATTCTAAGATTATTCTACACCTATAGGTCCTTTAGCAAGATGTCCCATGAAATTGCTTGTTTACCATGCAAATGCATAGGGTTTATTGAAAGTCCCACTTGAACAACTCCCCTGACCATGCCACTGACTCAGATACCTCTATTATGACCCCAATATGCTTAAATGTTAAATAGATCCCCCAGCTCATTGATTTTAACAAACCCAAGGCTAAAAGATTCATTTTCATGCAATTTAAGCAATGATTTGCTTAGGACAACAACTCCAAAACTCACAAATAATTTCCCCTTTCTTAAATGGACCTGAACGCATTCAAATCATATTGTACATAGCCTCTCCACTAAGCCACATGAAAGGTACAGTAGGTGGAGGGATTCAATAATTCATAATTTACTCAAAAATGCAAAATTTGGGTTCACTACCCGCCTTGAAAAAACTTGGCACAAAACTAACAAAAAATGAAAATAAAGAACTCAAACCAACTTTAAAGGGGTCTTAGGCCTACTTCCCCCTCATTCCACATGCTATGCATCCATTTACTTGTTGTGTAGTGGTCAAACAATGGAGAAAACACAATTTTTTTGTGTAGAAACCACAGTTTTTGCAAAGTAACTCAATATGATCTTATTGATTCTTCACAAAATTACATTCATCAATCCCCAAAATGACTTCCTCAACCTTTTTTAAGACTCTCCCCCACACAAAAAACTGACCAACTCCCAATAACTAACTTACAAACTAAGTTACCTATTCGGGTTCAGGGTTTGGTTTGCCAGTTTGGCTAAATTTTTAGGGGTGGTTCGGTTTGTTAGTAAAAAAAATGTAATATATATATATATATATATATATATATATGCAATATAGAAGCATGAAATAGGATTAGAATATCACATAACATCATATAAACAACAAAACCACCATAAACTTGAATGTCATTTAAAACATGCATGATAAATATTCATTGTTGAAACTTGAATTGTGGTAACTTGATATATAGAGTCTATTGATGCCAACGTTCAATTTGTATGATTTTGAAAAAAGAAGCCAATTGAGTAGAGTTATCAACATTCCTTAGAAATCATAAGAATTTATTTTGTACACTAGCCATTTTGATGTCTTCTTGCAATCTCAAACGCTAAATCTATGAAGAAGTTAACTCTACTGCACATTATTTTCCATTAAAAAGAAAGCAACAAGCTATGGTCTCATGGCTTTTTCTCACACGAAAATCAATGTTGGAGTTTGGTTGGAGGCTGAAAAACTACTTGTAACTACATAAATAAATCTTTCTCTACAACTTGTATGACCTAATCGACTATTCCATCACATACAGATGGTTACATTTAGGTTAGGTATGGTCCCCTTTCACACCCAAATCGTCTGAAGCAGTTCGAGCTATGTTCAATTAGAAGAATCCCATGAGAGTCCAAAGTGAAAAATGGAAGCAATCTTTGACAGACTATTTCTCAGAAACTATGATGCCTACAAACATTTTTTTTGAGGCTATGGGATCATGTTGGGCCCCTCTACAATAACCTCTCTCAGTTTTTTCTATCTTAGAGGCATTTTCCTGTGGTGACAATTTTTCAACTAAGGGAAAAATTGTCAAATGCAAGTAGTGTAAAGTTGCAAAGTGGTGAAAGTTTCATTCAACAACTCATACGACCAAAAAGACTATTCCAACATGTCTAGATGGGTATGGTCCTCTTTTGCACCCAAATACGCCGAATCACTCTAAGCTACATTGGATTGGTGATTTCCCTTAAGAGTCCAAAGTGCTAAAAGGTAGCAATATTTGAAGGGCTATTTCTCAGAAATTGTGACATTTACAAACTCTTTGTTTGAGGCTATGGGATCGTGTTTGGCCCATCTACAATAACCTCTCTCAATTTTTTCTATCTCAGAGGTGTTTTCCTGTGGTGGCAAGTTTTCAACTGCGGGAAAAGTTGTCAGATGTACGTAGTGTAAAGTTGCAAAGTGGTACAAATTTCATTCAACAACTCGTACGACCAAACAAACTATTCCAACATGTCTGGATGGGTACATTTATGCTATGGATGGTCCTCTTTTTCACCCAAATATGTCAAATCACTCTAAGCTACATTGGACAGACAATTTCCCTTAAGAGTCCAAAGTGTTAAAATGCAACAATCTTTGAAGGGCTATTTCTTGGAAACCGTGGTGTTTATAGACTCTCTGTTTAAGGCTATGGGATTGTGTTTTTCCCATATATAATAACCTCTCTTGGTTTTTTCTATCTCAAAAGCATTTTCCTGTGGTGGAAAATTTTTAGTTGAGGGAAAAGTTGTCAGATGCAAGCAGTGTAAAGTTGCAAAGTGGTGCAACTTTCATTCAACAAATCATACGACCAAATGGATTGTTCCAACACATCCAAATGGGTACGTTTATGCTAGGGATGGTCCTCTTTTGCACCCAAATACACCGAATCACTCTAAGCTACATTGGACCAATGATTTCCCTTAAGAGTCCAAAGTACTAAAACACCATACCATCTATTGTACAGTCTATAGTTGGATGGTATGTCCATGGTAGATTTTATTATGACTGTATAAGGTGACTATGTGAGTTTAGAGAGCTAGAAACGTCTGTACTTGAGTTGGTGAGTTGCCATGCATCGCAAAAATGAGTGAAATTAGGTGAAAAATGGTGGTTACAACTTACTAATGTCAATGAAACATGGGGGCAACAAGATTTAAAGTTGGATCAAGCTTGTGCAGGTCATAATAGACGTGTTTGATGAATTTATAGGGTGTGGCAAGGTTGGAAACATTGATTTCCTTAAAAACCTCATAAAAGTTGCTAAAAATGAAGTTGCACCCAAGTTGGATTTGAGGAGCAAAAGTGGCAAGCCACTATAATTTATTATATATAAATAGGAGATATTACAAAACTTGGTTCAAACAAGCATACTGTTAGGAAAGAACCAGGAAGAAAACCTTCAGTTGTAGTAGCTCGATTAAGCACAAAAAGTTATTACAGAATTGTCCCAATAATAGTAACAAAGCATACACCTGTATGACTAATTCAACCTATGAGTTTCCAAAATACAGTCCCCTTTACATTTTAAACATACCCTTTATACAATGCCAGACATTTGACCCATATTTCAAAAAATATCACTGGGAATAGATTATGCCCATATATAGTTGTGACCTTTTTACATTGTTTCCAATTTGAAAATTCAAATTTTACAAAATTTTCCTATTGGAGGCATTCAAGGCATAGTCTTCCACAATAGTAGTATGTTCACGTTCTGGACTAACAAGCACCTATACAAACCATCAAGGTAGCTTAGAATAACCAATCTATATTATTCTAAATGACACAAATATGAAGAGATGGTAATGCAAACTATAAAGATGCTTAAAATAACCAATCTATATTGTTGTAATTTGGGGCATACCTCTTTGAAAGGATCAAATTTTTCTATTGTTGCAGTAGGTCCATGATCAATCATGCCAAGAATATCACAAAAGTGGGAAAATGAGAAATCTATATTTTCACAATACAAAAGATGCTTAGACTAAAAAATATATATTAATCTAAACAACTTGAATGATGATGAATTGGTGATGAAAACTATAAAAGATGCTTAGAGTAACCAATCTATATTAATCTAAATGACACAAAATATGATAAAATGGTAATGTAAACTATAAAATATGCTTAGAATAATCAATCTATATTGTTCTAATCTATCGCATACTTCTATGAATCTTAAGAGGAATACAATAAAATGGATTCAAACCTTCAAAAGTCCTTTGCGAGATTTCCATATTTGGATGTGTTTCAATAATTTTTTTGAACAACATTGTTTGGCTTGATTCCAAGAAATGTTTAGGATGTGGTGTACAGTCTTGATTGCCAATTATTAACTTAAAAACATCCTTTGCATTGGGTGATACTCTAGAGTTATCATGCCAAAATTGTTGAATTACCTGCTTTACATTATCGGTTAGCTTCTTATCAATACGTGGAAGCCTCCTGGAAAAATCCCATGTATCATTTTGAAGAAGATCATCTATTATTTCTCTTCTTGTGAGTACTATATCCAAAGTTTTATGATTTATGTCAAAATAAATACAAGTTTGTCTCATAAAGCGAGCCTTTTTCAATTGATGGCTTACTAGGGCAGTTGTAATGACTCTCTGAGCAACTCTCTTATTCTTTTCCTTGTTATTTTTTCCAATAGACTTGAGAGCATTAAAAATATTTTTGACAATAATAGAATTTTTTTTGGTCTTCTTGTTCACACAAATCTTCAAATTGGCTAGCAAAGGTCTCATCTTTTGCATCTTTAGCAATTGTACAAAAAATTGGCATTGCTCGGTCAATGTATTATCAATAAAATATTCGCTAAAAAGTCTTCTAGCCCACAACCAAATAGTTCATGTTGACCTCTTTCCTTCAAAATTGTTTATAATGTTCTCATCAAATTCAAGTAACCATTTAGGGGTTTTTGAAGGTCTTGAATTTGGAATATGTATTTATTCCACATAAGGTTCTTCATTTCTCATGTAATCTGGTGAAACATAATTTACACTTGCTTCAATATTATGTTCAAAATCTTCATTTCCAATATTTTCTCCTTGAACATTTTCAATATCAATTTGAATAATTTCATTCCCAATTTCAATATCATGTTCAACATCTTTAAATCCAACATTTTCACCTTGAACATTTTCATTATCAATTTCAATATTTTCATTCCCAATTTGAATATCATGTTTAACATCTTCAATTCCAACATTTTCACCTTGAATATTTTCACTTTGAACATATTCAATTTCATCTTCACTTGAAAGACCATAGGGGTTAGGTTCACCAATATTTAGCATACCTTGTCTTCTCTTCCTATGACCTTCTCTATCTCTTTGTCTATATGTTTCAAATTGTTCTTTTGTAAGCTTTCTCTTACATTTTTGTTTCTGACGACTACTGCTCTCCATTATACCCCATAAAAGATGCTAAAAAATCATTGCTTATGACAAATTTGAGTAGAAGATGCTCCAAAAAGTTGATCGTTGTTTCTTCCTATTTGAAACCGCACGTATGTCACTTGCAAACAAAACGTAGGGTCCGTTGGAATGCACAAAATGACCCACATGGGGTTTTTCTATGGTCTAGAAATCTTATATCTGTTATAATCTAATATCTGATACATTTGAAAAACATTTTAAAATGGTTTGCAATGATATGATTTTAGTTCTACAAAATGGATGTCTGATTTGAATCAGATATATGATTTGTGTACACATAGACCTAAGGG
>VDFB02105785.1:180683945-180713515 GCA_007258455.2 Sequoia sempervirens | reverse complement strand
TTGAATTAGATATCCGATATGTTTGACACAAAATTTAATGCCTAGGGATTAGCCTCGGGCTTGCTTTGGATTTTGGTTCGGACCTGCCAATCCTAAGAAGTCAACACAAAGAATGTGTTTAACAACTTACCTTTTCTGAACTTAGCCCATGTGGTGACGACTTTTTTTTATCAAAATTCATGAAGCGAAAGGGTTTGTAAAGCTTCTCGACTTTCCACTAATATAAATTATACTTAGTTTGAATCTAATAAATTGTATTATTCATTTTCTATTAAGTGTAATTAAAGTCTTGATTGATAGCTTGATTGAAAAATCTATCTTTCCAAATGGTATCACATTTTTAGATGAAACATCGTCACATTCTATACTTTGCATACTATAGGATTAAAAAATTGAATTTCATGAAGTTTTGATAAGTTAAAGGTGGTCAAAACATATGAGTTTATATTTTTAAAAGTTGTAATAAAAAATCATAATTAATTATTTACTTGGAAAAAATTATAAAAAATATGCATCACATCCGGACATGAGTCATCTTCTTATATCTAAAATATTATAAAAAAATATTATTATTTTATTATGGTTAGGGTGGTCAGACATACACCTAGTTATTTTTTCCCTGAAATTTAAGTACTATTGCATTGAAATTTCAATTTTTCACCAAATAGATTTGTTTTTTAGAAAAATAAACCTAATATTTTAGGAACTACATTCACTTTTCCATAGATTCTATTATTACATATTTTTGAAATAATATAGATAACTTATTCAAATTTTTACGTCAAGTTGCCTAACTTTGATTTTTTTTAATTTTCATTGCCACTTAAGGGCCTATTTTTTCCATGATGATCTTGCACATACCTATATCCCCAATGTTGTCCTAAAAACTTGGCTTCCTATCCAATTTTACATTTTCTCCATACAATGGAATGGTGGCATAGTACGAATCCATTTGTATACTTCTACCAATAGAAGTTTCCCACTTGCGTGATACCAATATTCCCCACTTAGGAGGAAAATAAACCACTATAATTTCCACCAACACTTTGTTAGGGTAAGTAGCCAATTGGAATTCTACATCACTTACTAGTTTGATGGCATTCACTTCTGTAGAATCCATATAAAAACACTTACCGTAGGAATTTTTTACATGCAAACCAAGTTTATTTGTTTCCTCTTGAGTGGCATGACATAGCTAGATGCATCTAAGTCAAGTTCATTCATTTCCTTTACATTTATTTTTATTTTTTGTTGGTTTACGATTTCTATCTTATTAGTAGCCTTTTCAGTTGGATTACTCTATTTCTTATCATCATTATTTTTCTTCATACAAGTATCAACCCTTTAAGAGTAGTACTATAGCTGACTTACCAACCTTATGTCCTTGCACAAGAGCAATCTTATTTCTTAATTGAATTCCATTTTTTCCCTACACCATAGCTCCATCAATGAGGGATTCAATATCCTCAACTAAAGGTCTAGTCCTCTTATACCTCTATTGCATAAGAGACTTCATGTACTCAAAATCACGAGCTAGCAGATGCTATGGTTGAGGATTGAGATTGCCATCAACTTGGAATCTTGGCCCATTTAGCTCATATCTACTAAAACACATTATATATGTTGTATTATCATGAAGCAATTCAGCAAATTGGTTAATCTTTTCTTCATAATATTCAGGACCACCTTCATCATTTGGAAATTCTTCATCTATGCTCAAAGAGAGTGCTACAACACAATTTAGAGGATCATGTGGAAGGAAATACAAATCAAACCACATATTATCACCTTGATAATTGAAATTATCTTTGGTCAATGGAACAAGTACAACTTTATCATGTTTAAAACTTACGTTTGTTTGAGTAAGCGTTCTATTATTATGCTGTGGAATTTTAGACCAATCAATGTTGTATGGCCTTGGGTGCAATCTATGTCCTTCATTGAAGTACATGGATGGACCTTGAGGTGGTAACCACTTCTCATTTTTTGCTACCTTTTAAGACAATTATTTCATGGAATGCATTAGTTTATCTAACTTTTCCTTATTTGAGAGGGGTTTGTTTATAGTGACCCTATATAGTTGTGACAACTTCAAATCAACTCTTTTCAATTGCTTATTGGATGCCCTCATGTAACTTTCGATGTTTATGGTTGTAGCATATCCTTCATTGAGGGTTTGAAGGTTCTTATATCTTAAGTAATATCCTATTTTAGAATCAAATGCACCACAATAAAGAACAAGACACATAGATTAATTTGTATTAAGATGTTTGGGTACCTTTTCTCATGGTGAGGATGAATCTTCTTTTGGAGCTATTCATCATTTCATTGATGGTATTTTTGATGGAGGTGAGCTTATGGATGACAAACATTGGATCAATTATGTCCCCATGCTACATTATAAAAACAACAAGAAATTCTTCCCAAGAAGAAATGTTGTTATCAAGAAGACTAGCATTCTCCTCTAAGGAGTGAACAAAAAAATTTGTCATCTTGTATTTATCTTCAATCTCATACTTATTGATGACAATGATGAAGTATCTTAATTTATCTTCTCTAATCACAACATTGTTACCTTAGAATTTTAGGACCTTTCCTTTGATATTATTGGTAATGGGATCAACACAACTTGGGAACCCAAAGAAATCCAATTGTTGATACATTTCAATCTCCAAGGGATTCTTGACTAGTGCAAGCCTTTAAGACTTTGTGCGACATGCATTCTAAGGTATATTTTTTACTCAAGGTATTTTTTTGTTTTGTTGTTGGTTGGGAACTTTCTTGTTATGCATAGATTATATATATTTTTGATTAACCACTTGTTTATTTTCTTCTTGGGTAGCATAGACACAAGTTTGATTGAATTGGTCAATTTCATCTTGATGTTCCTACCTTCTTTGTTTGACTCTATCAATCAATTTTAACTGTTCATCTAGATCCCTTTCTCATTCATTAACCTCATTTAGTATGTGTTGATCAACATCATGAAAATTCTATTCAAACTACGACCTCTAGGAACCAATAGAAGGTAGTTTTTCTACTTTGTGCTCATATCTATTTGCTCAACCCCTAGCAACATTATTTATCCTTATATCATATTCATCAAAATTTATATTTCTCCCTTTGGTAAGTTGGTCTACTAAATCATTAGAAGTATATTGGTATTGATCCCTTAGGTCACCAAAAGCATCATCTTTGCCTAAGGATCCAACCCTTTCAATATCATTATGTCCAAATGAACTACTTCCATCCTTTATTTTCCATTTACCATGTCAATTTATTATGTTACCTACATTATCCTTTGTGTAGGTTATGCATCTCTTTGTCTTCTTTGATCCATGGTAAAAAAAACTTTCAATCAAATAGGGTTCTTACAATAAATCCACCACTCCCTACGGGGGATAAGGTTTTTCTTGAAACTAATTATTGATGCAATCTAAAATAACAATTGCAAAAAACCATTAAATTTAGACTTTAGCATGATTGTCAAGAAATTTTAATGGCTATATGTTCCCAAAAATGGCACTATTCTCTTAGGTTTCAAAATCATTGCTCCGCTTCTTAGAATTGGATTTAACCCACAAGGCCAAAGTTGTTAATAAATGAGCGAAATCAATTATTCAACATTACTATGGAGTGTTGGAAATATTTTCATTAATGTCAAAGTGATGTCATGAAGGGTTTTGTTGTCTAAGCATAGTATCATTGATGTATGGACACGATTGTTAGAAGTTTGTCATTGATTTCAATGAAGTGATCCATTTGTGGAGAAATGAAGATGTAATGTCCCCAATCATTTAGAGTTTTATTTTCTCATTATTGATTGATTGCATTTGATCAATAATTAATTATTCAAATGGATGATCAGATATTGGTCAATCAAATATTTTGCACAAAAGTATCAATCATGGTTGAAGGCTTAGAACGATGTAATGATTATTCCCATTTTCTTGAATATACTTGTCTACAATTTGACATCAAAATTGAATGTTGTGGTTGATATTCAAGATCTTAATGTTGAATTATGTATGGGGCATTGGTTTTGAGAAATATGGTTTTATCAGATTCAACACGGCTTTTGATATTTTGGCCAAGGTCATTTATAGTGGGTTGATGTATACTATGGAAAGGGAGTGAGGGATCGAGGATATTTGATATGGAAAGAAGAGTATTGAACTATGCTCAGATCAATTGATACCATAACATTCATTAAATATAATATACATTATATTGACACCACCATTGTTGCATCTTAGAATCAAGGGATGGTATTTTAATAGTATTAAAAGTTAGTTTAGTGTTGAAAGGCAACAATGGAAGGGACACATCCATTTAGAATCATGGACATATAGAATTTGCACTTCGATATTTCTAAAGATCTGAAAACTCTTTTGAGGGGCAATGATCAATCTTTAAATGGCGAGTGTGTGTGATGTGGAGATATAAAAGATATGAACAAATTATGAGAAGATGAAACATGGAATAGTGAAGCAACAATTCAATGAGTAAGAATGGAAATAAAAAAAGTTCATATACACATCAAATTGAGTTAACACATATTTTTTAGTGAAATACATGACTATTCAAATGGTTGTATCCATTCCAAAGAGTTGCATCCTTTCATAGAAACATTGCAGATATAAAGGAAGATCATTAAAGTGGTGAAGTGAGTTACTAAGTAAAAGGGTGGTATCATCAATACACTAGTAGATCCAAGAGTAGATTTTTAAGAACACTCAAATTTTTTAGATGGATTTATGAAAAGTTAAGATGTAGATTTATATAAATAATCAATGGTATAATGATAAGAAGACTTATGAGAACTTATGTGTAGATCTATTGAAAGAATTATGAGCAGATATAATGCAAATTTGTGAAGTATTTATTGTAGATTTGTAAAGAAGAATTTATGCAAATATGTGAAGCATTAATAAAGAAGATTTTATGCAAATTTGTGAAGCACTAATGAAGAGTTCATAGCAAATTGAGAAGAGAGTTGTGAAGAAAATTTGAAGGCAGCCCAAGAGCAAGTTTATTGCATATTTGGAAAAGATCATAATTGTCATCATCCGTTGTAGAAGCAACATTGAAGGTGGAACATTATTCTTAAGTTATTATTTTTGCTAAGTTGGTGCTTGGCAAGTGGAGGTTGGTGCTTCCAATAGGTTGGTGCCTATGAACATTAGGGGTTGGTGCTCCTTGTAGGTTGGTTCCTACTAAATCAATTTAAGGGGTTGGTGCTTCTTATAGGTTGGTGCCTACTAAACTAAAAATTGATGATTCAAGTAGGTTGGTACCTACAATCTTTGTAATTTCATATAAAAACATAAAATACAATTGTTGGTGTCAACTTGATCATATTGTGTCATATTGCATAGTTGAAATTGTGCTAGAAGTTAAAGTTGATAAAAGATAATAGGGTAAAATTTTGTTGATATATTGATTCACACCCCTCTCAGTATATCTTTGTGCTCTTCATGGAGGACTCAAATCCAACTTTATGAAAGTGGGTTGTATATCCTATAATTTGAATCAGTTTAAAATCGAGAAGGTATTCCCAAGGGTATACCATAATACGTATTGTAATCACCTATGATTAGAAACAATGAACTAAATGATAGCTAAATCCAACTATCCTACTCAATCCCTAAGATTTTCACTAGACTAAGTAAAACTACTTATATTTAATCCCTATAGAGTTGATATTACACCTTGGACACAAATACAAGGTGGGGTGAATTCCATTATTCACATAAATTGATATTCATTATTCTATACATAGAATAATATAATGGACAACAAAAACTGGAACTAAAATGAAGTAAGTTTTATGCTATGCTTGTGCTATCCAATGATAATACTAAAAACTAAGATTATCTCAAAAAACACATGGAAAGACCCAAACCCTAAGTCACTACACTGCATTAGACTTAAATCAATGGTTCAAGATCATTCTCACCCAAAATGGATGTCTTACATTAATGCAATACATTTGCATTGACACCTAGTAGTTGGAGGAAGTAGTGTCATTAGTGTCGACAAGTAGATTGAGTGCTAGCATGTATTAATGGTGTGTCCAAGTCTTGAAACATGTTGTGGGAATTATCAATGGGATATCAAGCCTAATTTATTCATTTGCCAAAAGAAAAAATATTGAAAGCTTCACTACCTTGAAGTCTTATACTCATTTGTCATCAACCTTCAAGCCTTCCTCATAATACATACCAAGCACACATAAGATAAAAGGGAATAATGAAAGGAAAAAATCCCAACCCCACTAGACTAAAAAATAACTACTCCTTCATTGGCAGTCAAGGGTCAAGGAAAAACTAGGAACCCAATACTTGGTTGGAGGTTCTAGTGGTTCCAAGAACCATCAAAATCTTTGGTGTTTCATAACTTAACCAATTTTGCACAAAGAATTACCAAAATGAAAATGGGGACACCCATTAAGCCCATATACAATTAAGTCCTTTGAAAATGCATACATGCTTTGTCCAAAATTGGCCATGTTAACAGTTTGGTCCCCTTCAAGAACATTATTACAAGAGGTGGTTATGAGAACCATGTTGATGGTTGACGAAGGTTCTGAAACTAAGGGAAAATTTGTATTCCTACACTTAGCAACTTTTATCTTCTTTTTCAATGCATCCACTAAGAAAAAGAACACGAATTTTACCCTCATCAAGCCTATGTGGGAAGTTACCACCCAACTACACCTTTGCAAAAAAGAGATGACCAATTGAATATGCAAGAAAAACTAAGTGAATCTTCCAACTTCACAATCAATTAAAAAAATCCAATTCAGATGGAAAGTCTCAACAATGATGTCAATAAGGTGGAATGGTGTCAACGTGATGTCATGATGAATGGATGCAAGAAGGAGAAATGAAATTGGTATGTGGGTGAATCTAACTAGACAAGTGAAGTAAGACTTAAAAAAGGGACTAGCTTAGATGACCAAGGAAAGTCCACAAAAGGAAAGATGAAAAAATGATGATGTCATTAAATAATGGCTTACAAAATTTTGAAAGTGAAAAAACATATAGTTTGAAAATATCAGGTTTAGATGGAGGAAAAACCTTTAGAAACTATTAATTTGGCTTAATGCATGGGGACTTGTAAGCAAAGGTAAGTGAAGTAGACCCCTCAAGTTCAAAAGAGGAAGTTCAGTAGGTCATTGTGTTGGAAATATTGTCATTGATGTTAAAAGTAAAATGACAGATTCATTGATGTCAAGTGTATGAGCAAGATTGTTGGTTTGATTATCATTGATATCAAAGAAATTGTGGAAGGAATTTGTTGTCTAAGTTTTATGTCAAAGAATGTTACATTAATTATCATTAATGCAAAGAAATAATTGTCAATAGATCATTTGGAGAAGATATAATTGGTGAAAGAAATTATGGGGAAAATGCCACTAATCGTTGAAGAAACAATTTGGGCTAACTAGTGAGTTGAAAGTGGACATTTGAATGAATTTCAATAAATAAATTGTTATTTATTTATAAATAAATCTTATTTATTTATAAATAAATCTTATTTATTTATGGGTTGATCCCCATCATGGTTGTCGAAAAAAAAACTATAAATTAATTTAATTTTATTAATTCATATTGAGCATTGAAGTCAAGAAAAGCAACATTAATATTCAAAAGTAGTGATAATATAAGGAATCAAATAAGAAAAAATAAGAAAAAAGACAAATCAAACAAGACAAAACATATAAGATGTGGTGTGATTAATAAAAAAGAAAAGGTGTGATCATATTATCCATAAAAGACAAGTGATCAAAGTTAACAAATATAGTGATTCTATATTGAGATGACAACAATTAATATAATATTGAAGAAGCAATGTTTAATTTTTAAGGTATAGAGATTATTGTCGAAAGGCAACAATTACTATGTTATGGGCAATGATTAAAATAATGAAGGAAATAATCTAGTAAGATTTTAAGGTTTGCATTAGTTTACAAAAATCAACTAGCAATTCTGAAAGATT
Source organism: Sequoia sempervirens (assembly GCA_007258455.2). Lineage (NCBI taxonomy): Eukaryota > Viridiplantae > Streptophyta > Pinopsida > Cupressales > Cupressaceae > Sequoia > Sequoia sempervirens. The sequence goes on along the minus strand of VDFB02105785.1, from coordinate 180,705,511 downwards.
ATCTTTTTAGAGGTTGTTTGTATTCAAAGAGATGCCTCTCTTCATGAAGGGATAAGGATATATAAGTAAGGTGATTTGGAAATATAAAAAAAAATGTAGAAAAATTGGTGGAATGTGAGAAGAGAGTGAGTGATAAAAAGGAAAATACGAAGAAAGGAGCGAGTGTAGAGGAATAAAAGAAATATCATCAAACACAGGTAGATTTAAAAAGAATAAAATAATAGAAGATCACTATGTGAAGGAGGGTAGGAAGATTTAAGAAGAATATTATGGAGAGATAAAGGAGAAATCTATGTTGAGATAAATAAGAAGATATTGTAGTTATAGTGGAAGATATTGGGGAGGTATGAAAGAGAAATCTATGCAAATGTACATAGGAGAAATCTATGTTGAGATAAAGAAGATCTTGCAGTTATAGTGGAAGTGATTAGATAGGTATGAAAGATAAATCTATGAAAACATAAACGAGAAATCTATGCAAAGATAGAGGAAAATATTGTAGAGATATAGAAGAGATATTTATGTCAAAACTATAAGGAAAAGTAATGTCATATTTGAAGAGGAGAAATTGCAGATTTAAATGTAATTGTTCATCTATTGCAAAGAACATTCGCAAGAAGATAGTGGAATAAGTAGAATCTAGATGAAGATCATTCAAATAGATGTGGAGCAATAAGCATGATATATAAATGACCATCATTTGTTGTAGAAGCAACATTTAAGGTGGAAACTTGAGTTGGGGGTTGGTTCCTCCTAGAAGAAAATATTGGTGTCTCTTACTAGGTTGGTGCTCAATTACGGGGATAGGTGTCTAGTTGATGTAGGAGCATCAGGCGTGAAGTGCAATCTTGCACAACCAAAAAGATCTTTTTTTTTCTTTTTTTTTTTAAATCCTTTTTCAATTTTTGGCTTGTTTATGTTGTAGGCATGATTCTAATCTTCTTCCACATTTCTTCAGCAACCTTTGAAGATACTTTTATTCATATATTTTATTGGCGCAAAATTCGAGTGAATTAGCATAGCATTTGGTGTAATTTCACATTACATAGGTAAAAGGAAATCCCATGCCCCAACTAGGAAATGTATTTTTTATTATTATTTTAACTCCTAGGAGGAATTAAATGACTTGGAATAAATTATTGGCCATAATGTTGGGCGTCTGGGGAGTGGAGTTGCTAGATGAGGAATTAGATGGCAATTTTTGGCTAAATTTTGAATTTGCATGGAAAAAACATTAAAGAGGCCAATTGCATGAATTACCAATCAAAAAATGGAGGAGGTTGAGGTTTGACTAGTAGATTTTGGTCCTAGGAAAATCCAATGCCTAGTTTTTGGGAATTCGTTGGAAGAAACAATAGAGGGGAAAATGTGGAAAAACAAGCAAATAAATGAAGGAAAAGATCTAGGAACCTCATTCTTCATGCTCAGAAGTTGGAGAAGATGAAATTACTGCGTGTAGCATGTAAATTTTGAGAGTTGTATTAGATTTTTTTTTCTTTCTAGAACTTGTTTGTAGTTGTTTTGTAATCTAGTTTGTAATCTTGCCTGTAGATGAAGTTGGAGCTTCCAATAAGGATTGAAATGTTGATTTTTTTGATATTGTCGACTTCCAATATTTCATTGAAAGTAATACAATATTTTATGCTAGAGATTTAAAAAAAAATGTTTTAAGTGTTGATTTTGTGAAGGAAGGTTGCAACCATTGACAAACCTCTTTGGTTTCTTAATTGTTGAACTACATCAATTGGTATTAGAGAAGTATTATAAAGGTTTAGAGATGAAATGGAACATAGAGGATGGGGAAGAGGAAGAGTCCCATGAGGAGAAGAAAATCCAACACTTAGGGAATTGATAAGAGGAATCTCAACAAGATTGGAGCCCGTAGAAACTTCTCAGAGAAGAGGGATTACTTATTGAAGACATTAGTGAAGATGAGGAAGATGTTCCAGAGGTTGTAACAGTGCAGGGGGAAGATGCACATGAAGAGAGATTCTTACAAGTGTTGGCCAAGCTTGGGAGTAAACCAAGGATGGACCCATTGAGTTATGGTGGGAGTATGAATCCAAAAGAGCTCATTGACTAGATTGCAAAAATGGATAAATATTTTGATTTGGAAGCCATTGAAGAGAAGAAGAAGGTGAAATATGTTGGCACAAGGTTGAAAGGACATGCATCCCTATGGTTGGATCAAGTGTAGATTGAAAGATGAAGGGAAGATAAAGAGAAGATAAAATCATGGGAGAAGATGGTTGCAAAAATGAAAGAAAAATTCTTTTGTATGGATTATCACATTAATTTAATTAAAAGGTTATAAAACCTTAAACAAAATGATTTGAGTGTCATAGAATACATAAAGGAGTTCTGCAGGCCAAGTATACATGCTGAACACATAGAGGATGATGAGGAGTAAGAAGAAATGTATGTAAATGGCTTGAGGATTAACATTCAGGATGAGCTTAGCATGGTCTTGATAAGGACATTGAAAGAAGCCCACCAGTGTGCATTGAAATCAAAGGAGAAGTTAGTAAGAAGGAAACAAGGAATATTTAGAGGAAAAGGAAAACCTCCATGAGGTAGGGGACACAAAAATAGTGGAAGAGGGCAGCCAGTAAAGGAAGAGGAAACAAGTTGGTCATAAACAAGTCATGGGACAAATGCAAAAGGAAGAGGAATTTTTTCAAGAGGAACAAGTGAAAGTTTGAGAGGGAGAGGAGACTTGGAAAAGTAAGGGGATTTTTTGGAGTATGCTTCAATTGTGGGGAAATGGTTCACTGGACCTTTGAGTGCCTTCAAATACAAGAGGTTGAAAAGAAAAAAACTAGAAGAACATACATTTCAGAAGCTGAAAATGAGACAAACTTATTAGACCTTAAAGATGGAGAAGTTCTCATGCTAAGAAGAGTTCTTTTAAAACCAAAGAAGGAGCTTCCAAAATCAACACAGAAGAGGATCTTGTTTAGAATAGTTTGTAAGTCTCAAAGAAAATTTTGCACCATAATAGTGGACAACAAAAGTATAGATAATTTAGTGTCCCAAGAGATGGTGGAGAAGCTGAAGTTAGAGAGGATGAAACACCCAAATCCCTACCAGGTCACTTGGTTACAAAAGGGACATCAATTTTTGGTGAGTGAGAAATTCCAACTTGTATGCATGATCACTGGTAAACAATTTTTAAGGGAGTTAAAAGAATAAGAACTAGTTGATGTCAAAAAGGATGAAGCACCCAAATCCCTATCGGGTCACTTGGTTACAAAAGGGAAATCAACTTTTGGTGAGTGAGCAATGTCAAGGTATGCACAATCAATGGTAAACAATTTTTAAGGGAGTTAAAATAAGAACTATGTTATGCTTTAGTTTCCAAGCCACAAAAAGTTGGGACAAATAAAAAACAAGAAATTCTTGAGGAAATCAAGAGGATATTGCAATAATATGAAGATATTTTGATTAAGGATCTTCCAAATGGACTCCCACCAATTAGAAGTGTAAGTCATTCCATGGATTTGGTACTAGGGGAAAGCTTACCAGACAAGACAACATATAAAATGATCCCTAAATAAAATGAAGAGATAAATAGAAAAGTGCAATGATTTTTGGACAAAGGCTTAATGAGAGAATGTTTGAGCCTATGTATAGTATCGACAATTTTGGCACCCAAGAAGGATAGAGAATTGCATATGTGCATGGATTCAAGGGTTATTAACAAGATAACAATCAAGTATAGGTTCACATTGCCTTGTATGGATGATTTGATGGATTGTTTAAGTGGAACAAAATATTTCACCAAAAATAATTTGAAAAGTGGATACCGCCAAATAAGGATTAAAGAAGGAGATGAGTGGAAAACCACATTTAAGAAAAAGGAGGGGTTATATGAGTGGTTGGTTATTCCATTTGGACTCACAAATTCCCCAAGAAAATTCATGAGATTGATGAATGAGGTGCTCAAACCATTCCTTGGTAAGTTTGTGATTGTTTATTTAGATGCAATCTTGGTTTTTATCAAAGAAAGAGATGAACATCTAGAGAATGTTAGGTTTTTTTTGCAAAAATTAAGAGAGGAAAATTTGTTGGTCAACCTTAAGAAATATGTCTTTATGAGGAGGAGTTGGTATATTTTTGGTTTGTAATCTCAAAGGAAGGATTAATGATGGGTCCAAAAAAGGTTAAGGCAATCCTAGAATGGCCATCATCTAAGAGCATGTTTGAGGGAAGGAGTTTTCATGGTTCGGAAATTTTTTATAGGAAATTTATCAAAAAAATTAGTAGCACGTATGGACCAACCACAAAAAAAAAATGAAGGGAGAAAGGAAGGACTTCAAATGGATAGTTGCACCAAAGAGAAGTTTAACATTTTGAAGGCAAAGGTGACCAAACAACCCATATTAGCATTGTCAGATTTTAACAAAGTGTTTCAAGTTGATTGTGATGCAAGTGGGGTAGTGATATGAGGAGTTCTCAATCAAGAAGGAAGGCCCATAGCTTACTTCAGTGAAAAGCTAAATGCAGCCAAGAGAAAGTATTTAGTGTATGATCTAGATTTTTACTCTATTGTGTAGACCCTCAAGAAATGGACACACTATTTGTTATCAAAGGAGTTTTTCTTCTACACAAAACGTCAAGCTTTGCAATTCATTAACAACCAAGGTAAGTCAAATTGAGTAGCGGATGCTTTGAGTAGGAGGTGTTTTCTGCTAAATAAAATGCAAGTGAATGTTATGTGTTTTAATTTGATGAAAGAGTTGTATGAAAAGGATCTCGATTTTAGTGAGGCATGGGTAGCTTGTAAGTTCTCCAATAGAGAGTGATAGAATCAAGTGGCTGGAGTATTTCATTCAAGAGGGGTTGTTGTTCAAGGGGTAGTGATTTTGCATACCAAGTGGATCAATGAGGGAGAACTTGATATGGAAAAAATATGGTGGAGGACTTGGAGGAAATTTTGGAATGGATAAAACTTTGGGGCAGCTAAGTGAAACTTACTATTGGCCAAGTATGGGTAGGGATGTGAAGAACATGGTTCAAATATGCTCAATATGTCAACATGCCAAAGGGACTAGCCAAAACATAGGATTATATCAGCCTTTACCAATTATAGATAAGCCATGGGAGGAAGTGAGTATGGAATTTATTCTTGGGCTTCCAAGAACCCAAAAAGGTAATGGTTCTATTTTTGTTGTGGTTGATAGATTTTCAAAGATGGCTCATTTTATTCCTTTCAATAAGTCAAGTGATGCTTCACATGTTTCCAATTTATTTTTCAAGGAGGTTATAAGGTTGCATGGTTTGTCAAGAAGCATTGTTTTAATTAGGGATACTAAATTTGTTAGTCATTTTCAAAGAACATTATGGAAGAAGTTGGGCACATACTTAACTTATATCTCAGCCTATCACCCCAAAATGGATGGCAAAATGGAGGAGTCAAATAAAAGTCTTGGAAATCTATTAATATGCTTGATAGATTAGAGACCAAAATACTGGGATGTGGTGTTTGCACAAGCTGAATTTTCCTACAATAATTTCATCAATTGAAACACAGGTAAGATTCCATTTCAGATTGTCTATGGTTATAGTCCCGAAGGTGTTCACGAGTTAAGATATAATGCATATTTTGGAGGGAAAAGTGCAACAACAAAGGATTTTGTTGATTATTTACTTGAGTTGCATAAGGAGTTCAAGGAGAGGTTGGAGTCCAATACAAGCAAGTACAAACCCTGTGCTGATTTGAAAAGAAGAGAACAAGAATTTGAAGTGAGAGAGTTGGGTTTTAGCACCTATACGAAAGGAAATATTTCCCCAAAGAACTTATAACGAGTTGAAAAGTAAGAAGATTGGACCATGCAAGATACTCATAAAATTTTCAGCTAATGCATATGAGATAGAATTACCTCCAGGAGTGGATATTTCACCCATATTTAATGTTGTTGATCTTTATCATTTTATTGGCGATGAAAAACATGAGGAGAAGATTGAGTTTTCATATTTACAAAGCTGGGGGGAACAACTTCCGACAAATGAATGTGAAGAGGTAGATGAAGTTATTGACTCAAGAGTAGTGAGAAGGACAAGAGGCAAGGAATACGAGTACTTGCTCAAATGGAAGGAAAAGAAGATGGAAGAGGAAACATGGGTGGCTTCTCTTGAGCTTCTTAAGCTTGGTATACCAAATCATTTTGAATTTTCATGAGTCTACACTCATGAAACATTATTTCTTACCCTAGGTGTTTGATGTAGGAGCATCAGGGGTGAAGTGTAATCCCGCACAACCAAAAAGATCTTTGTTTTTTTTTTTTACCTTTTTCAATTTTTGGCTTGTTTTTATGTTGTAGGAATGATTTTAGTCTCCTTCCACCTTTCTTCAGAAACCTTTGAAGTTACTTTTATTCATGTATTTTATTGGGTCAAAATTTAGGTGAATTAGCATGGCATTTGGTATAATTTCATATTACACAAGTAAAAGGAAATCCCATGCCCTAGCTAGGAAATGTATTTTTATTATTTTTGTAACTCCCAAGAGGAGTTAAATGAATTGGAATAAAATATTGGCCATGATGTTGGGCGCCTAGGGAGTGGAGTTGTCAGATGAGGAATTAGATGGAAAATTTTGGCTAAAGTTTAAATTTTCCTGGAAAAAAAAATTGACGAGGCCAATTGCATGAACTACCATTCCCAAAATGGAGGAGGTTGAGGTTTGAATAATATATTTTGGTCCCAAGAAAATCCAACACCTAGTTTTGGGAATTGGTTGTAGGAAACAATAGAGGGAAAAATGTGGAAAAACAAGTAAATAGGTGAACAAGAGGATTTGGGTGCCACATTATTCAAGCTCAAAAGTTAGAGAAGATGAAATTGTTGCCTGTAGCATGTAAATTTTGAGAGTTGTATCAAATTTTTGGTTCTTTATAGAACTTTCATGTAGGTGTTTTGCAATCTAGTTTGCAATCTTGCTTGTAGATGCTTGTAGTTGCAATTGAAGCTTCCAATATGGATTGAAATGTTGATTTTTCTGATATTGTAGACTTCCAGTATTTTATTTAAAGTAATACAATATTCTATGCGGGATATTTTGTTTTTAAATTTTTTTTGAGTGTTGATTTTATAAAGGAAGGCTGCAACAATTGACAAACCTCTTTGGTTTCTCAATTGTTGAACTACATCCTAATGGGTTGGTGCTCACAAATTGAATAGTGGATTGGTTCTCACAAATTGAATGAGGGGTTGGTACCTCTAGAAGGTTGGTTCCTACAAATTTTGTAAAAATAAGAATTCATATAAAAGCATTATTGTGACGTGGTTTTCTCTCGCAAGAGTTTCCACGTAAATATCGTGTTAGTATGTTCTTCTCATGTTCATGGTTATTGATTTTGATTAAATGATGTTATTGTGATTAATAAATTTTTAAATTGGTAAAAGTTGCATTATATTGATTCACCCCCCCTCTCAATATAATTATGTGCTCATCATATTGAGTTCTCACAAAAACCACACTTAGCCAATTTTCTTATTTTTCTTTCATTTGCAAGAACCAACAACTGAATTTACACTTGCAAGTAAATCCATTCAAATTTTACTTGGTCCAATTGGAAAGGGAAAACCTACAAAGGAAAAACTTTCATTTGTTAGAGAATTTTGTAAAAAATTCAAAAGTAACTAGGTCTAATTTTTTATGCTCTACCCAACTGTGCCTAGAAATTTGACAAAGAATCAACTAGTTTAGACATATCAGATTGGTTATCAATAGATGAGTAATAAAAAGGATACCTCTGAGACACATGAAAGATAAGGGACTTTAAAAAAGGACAACGTTGATTGGAGTCCCAAAAAGCTACAAAATCAATGTGAAAGGGTATAATTTTGAGATCCTATGGCCAAAAAAGTTGTGGAAAAAGTGTTACCTTTAGATTTTAAACCTCCTTCCACATTATTCCAACCAAAAAAGGATGAAAGTGAAGATGTGGTTCAACTACCTACAAAGACTTAGAGGGTTGAAATTGATTACCATGAAGGACCTAAAAAGGAAGAGATCCTAGATAGTTTAAGGATTTTCAATGAGGTAGAACCTCCACCTCATCTCTTAATGGGGTTCACTTAAAAAATACATCAATCAAATAGGTATAATCCTTCTAGATGGAGATGCATTTTTTATTTCATTACTAACATTAATGATCCTAGAACTATGAAGGAGCTATTAGGTATAGATAATTTTGAGTTTTGGAGAGTGGTTATAGATTAGGAGATAACTGCATTAAAGGAAAATCACAAATGAGACTTAGTACCTTTTCCTAGTGGCAACAAACTTATTGTTTGTAATAAGTTTTCAAAAGGAAGATAGGTTATGATAATAATGTTGAGTAGTATAAGGGTAGACTAGTTGTGAAAGGGTATTCCTAAGTTGAGGGAATTGGTTATAGTGAGACAATCCATTTAGTCTTTATTATTTATTGCAACAAATTTTATCCTTGAGGTTGAGTAGATAGATGGGAAGACAATTTCCTTCATAGTGATTTGTAAGAAGAAATTTCAACAAAAAAAATGAGAGCACTATACTGAAAAAGGTAAATAGATTTTGGTTTTCTTAGTTGAAGAAATCTTTGTACGGTCTGATCACTTAGGATGTGTCATCAAAATTTCAATTCCTTTTATATTGGCATTGAGATTTTTGATATCCTAATTGAATCATTACATGTTTGTTTAACTTGGTGCATGTTAAATTGTGATCTAGACAATTCTAGTAAGGTCTTTTTTTTCAGTAGATCCTTGTAATGGCATGTCATTTCAATTATAGGGAGTGTGTCATGCAAAATAACAAGAGGTGATAAGTTCCCTCCTAGTCATCCTTTTTCCAATAATAATTGGTCAATTATCTACTTCATTTAAGAAGGAATTTTTTATTATTAAAGGTTTGATTGGTAAACAAAAGGAAACACGTCTTCAAAATTTGAAGAATGTGTCTTTGGAAGCTACAAACTATAGTCACATTCTCAAACAGAATTTAGAGAAATAAGACAATATACATATATAGATTATTAGATGTATAAATTGCTAATTCCCTAGCATGCAAGTCTTGGTAAATGACTTATGGGCCAAAATCTTTAGAAAAAAATGCCAACTAAAATTAGATCGTTCTAATAGAATTATTTATTGTCACTTTTTCTAATGTAGTTGATTGAGACAAGATTTTCTAGAGGTGGCTTGGTATTACTACAAGGCAAGACATTTATAAAATTTTAGAATATTAGCCTCAATTCTATTGAGGAGATACCAATGTGAACTGAAGTTTTGGATAAGAATGTACACCCTTCTACATTAGTTATGGTTAGAATGTATTTTTGCAATGTTGGTAGACCTCATGGGAGGACCTATATACTCATCCATTAATCACAAGAAACATTTAGTAGAGAGGATTCTATATATGCAAGAAGATGAATTGATCATCAATTAGATCAATTTCTTCCAAAAGGTTTAAAATCTTAAAAATAGGGGCACTAGACTAGGTCAAACAAATGACATTCAATGCACTCCCTTAGCTATAAAGTGATGAGCACACACTTATACTTAGAGGGGGGTGAATCAAAACAATCAAAATTTTCAATTTAAAACTTAATCAACCACAAAAATAACAACCTGTGCAAGATAGAGCTTAGATGGGCGAGAAGAGTAGTTTCAAAATTCTTGTAGGCGACGATGAAGGTGAGAGTGATGGAGAGAATGGGGATGAGGATGAAAGGGGTTCTGTGTTGTTGGCATTTATAGTGTTGGGTGGCTGTGTGTCTGGTGGTATCGATCTCGATGAGGCAGTTGATGGCTCAGAGTTTGTCTTCTCCCTATTGTGTCTTCGTTGGAAATATTTTCTTATTCTTGACGAGCCCATGCTCGTGCATGTTCTTGAGTAGTACATTTTACTGGCTTATATAGTGGTTTGGAAGCTCATTGTGAAGCCCTTTGTGGTTGTTGTGATTGTGTTGGTCGTTGGCTATCTTGGTTCACTAGAGTATGTGTGGGAAAGGTTCCCTCAGCCTTCTCCTTGCTCATCTAGTGTCCTGCTTGTGTGATGCACCTCTTGGTTGGGGCCTCTCCTTTCTATTGACCATTGGTTTTTCTTCTATCTACTCATAATTAGTTTGAAGGATTGGGTTATAGTTGTTCCTACTAATCGATTTTTTGTCAACCATTGGCTTGTCTTCTTTCCACCTAGATTTTGGGAGTGCCCTCCCTCTGTGCTAGCAAGTTGGCTCTGGTTTTTTCCCCTATTGGGTGTTGTTAAGGTTTTGGGTGTCTTTTTGACTTTGTCTTGTCCTTTTCTTTTCCTTCTCTAGTTAGGTAGGGTTGGTTGTTGCCTCTTGCCTCCTCTACTCTATTGTTGGGGTGTGGGTTGGTTGCTTGTATTCTCTGAGTTTCTAGTTTCTTTCTACTCGCTCGGTGGTTGGTGGGATTGGGGTGGTGTTTAGTTATAGTGTTTGCTGCTACAGTGATGGAGTTGTCTCAAACCCTTTGGGGGTCTGGTTATTGGTTGGATCTTTTCTTGTGTTGTTGATGGTAATTGTCTTGGTAGGCATGAAGATTAGTGTGGCCATCTCTGTTTTGATGAGATGGTGGTTTGTTACTCATGTAGTGCATGTTGGTCTATGTTGGTGGTTTGGTGCTACTAGTTTCTTGCTGTAGATGTGTTTGATGGGAGGAGACTTTTGCACTCATTTGGAAGTCTTGTTATCTCTCACAACCCAGGTTGGGTTGAGGCATAAGAGTAATGATAATGTTGGTTCTATTCTTACTTTCTTCCTGTTTCCTCATGTTGTGACTTCTATTGAGGTGGAGTCTTTTCCTTTTAAGGTGGAAGTTATGGCTTTGGCTGAAAGTAAATATCTCATTTGCATGGCCCCCTCTCTGGCTTCTCCTTTTGATGTGGTGTTATCTCCTATTGAGGTGGAGATGGGTTTTGTTGGAGGGGTTTGGTGGTGCTACTGTGGGCTGCTGGTTACTTTCCTTTCTACCGATCTATCTTACTCCTCTTTTGAGGTTGAGTGTTTTAGAAGGTTGGTTAGTGTTTGGGTGCTTTTGCTGCCTTGTTTCTTTTCCCTTTCTTGGATCATATTGAGGTGTGATTTGTGTTCGAGTTCTAGTTTCTTTGCAACAACTTGTTTTTTTACCCCTCCTTTGATAAGAAGTTGTTAGGAATTTCTCGCCTAAATTGTGTGGAATGTTCGCTATAGTCCATTTGTTGCAAGAGTTTGGTAGCCTCATTGTTTCAAGCTGTATTATGTTATGATCCACCTACTGCAGGGGGTTTGTGGTCTAGTTTTCTCAAGAAAGTCGTTTGGGCTTGCAGTTTTGGGTACAAGAATGGATTGTTTTCTGTTTGGCTCAAGTTTTCCCTACCTGAGTAGGAGGTCTATTATTGTCAAACTGTTGTAGGTGGTTCATGGTCTAGTTACTCCAGGAGGATCTTTGGGCCCTTGGTCCTATGTTTTGGGTGTAATTTTTTTGGCTAAAGGCCTTTGATGTTCCCTTGCCTTTGACTTAGGACTACTGGTTGTTCTAAGTGTTCTTTGCCCCTGGTATTTGGTGCCAAGGTTAGTTTTTAGTCAGTGATGTTTCTGCGGTGTCTCTATTGGTTTTGCTTTTTTGCTAGTCTCTTTTGGTCCTTTGGGCTCTTCGTGTAAAGGGTACGACACCCTGTAAATGTTGCTTATATTATAAAAAACTTGTGCAAGATCTAATAATTAAGAACATAATAAGAACAACAAATTTACATGGAAACCTTCACGAGAGAAAACCAAAGAAAAATAATGCTATATATAAAATTTCTTACAATCTTCATAGGCATCAACCTATAGGAGACACCAACCCCCTTTTATACAATTCATGAGAACCAATCCACTTGAGACACCAATCCCCACAACTAATCACCAAATCAACAAGAGACACCAATCTCTTTGAATACAAGACACCTACCTCCAACACAATAATATCCTTGTCTTCTTGATGACTTTCCTTATGATTTTTTTGTATAAATTTTCTATACTTCTATTCACTAGTCTACTATAAATAATCCTCACACAAGTCTGCTACTCTAAGTAATCTTTTTCTCTTGAAATAATCTTCTATTCTTCAAATTTGTTGGTGTTATATGATCTGATATTCACTTTTCACACACACATTCATCACCTCCCACACTATCATTTATATATTTCCAAAGGGGGTCAATTTTATGAATGGATACATCACTTGCAAGGGAGACAGTCTTTCATTTTTTATACCCTTTACTTTGTACATTTCACCACAAAATGGGGCACACCATTAAAGGGTCGACCCCTATGAATAAATTAATTTAAATTTATTTTGTATATTTCCTTTTTGGGCACCACTAGAGGGAATCAATCTTATGTTTTAAAATAATATTTTAATTCAAATTTCCTTCTGATGTGGGCACCAAAGTACAAGGGATTTTACCTTATAAAAAAACAAATTTTGTTTATTAATACTTCATTTTTAAGTAAATGTTTTGTCCTTGGAGGTCTTCATTTTGCTTTAGCAATAACATCTTATGGTCTTTCTTTGACATCAATGACAATTAATCTAACAGAGAGGGTGTCATCAATATAATAATTTGGCTAATCAATGTCCTTTGGTTGTAAAACATAAGATAGTAGTTCAACTAGAAAATCAAGATAAAGTAGATGATGGCTTTCAAAAACCTAGGAAAACATACATTGTTAATATGTAGAAGTTAAAACTTGAAAAAAAAGTGAAATGACAAAGATGAACCATAAGTATTGGGAGACCCTTTATACAAAGGGACAACTTAGACTAATGGAAGAGGGAAAAGATCTTGTGGATATGAACACTTTGGAATAAAAAAATTCCTTTGCATCTTTAACATAAAAGTTTTTAACTCTTAGAGTAGGGGCACTAAAGTGGGTCAAACCAATGACTTTGAATGTACTCTCTTAACTAGAGGGTATCATCAATAAAATAATTTTGATCATGAATATATTTTGGTTGTAAAACATAAGATAGTATTTTAATTGGAAAATCAAGAGAAAGTAGATGTTAGCTTCAAAAAACCTAGGAAAACATACATTGTTAATATGTTGAAGTTAAAAATTAAAAAAAACAAAGTGAAATGACAATGATGCAACATAAGTATTGGGAGACCTTTTATACAAAGGAACTAATGAGCACACAATTATACTGAGAGGGGGGGGGAGGGGAGGAGGGGGTGAATCAATATAATATAAACTTTTACATTTTAAAACTCAATCAATAACATCAACCACACATATGCAAGCTCTAGCAATTAAGAACACAATGACAACATGTGATTTACATGGAAACACTTTTGAAAAAAACCAAGGTAAACTATTGCTTATTTATTATAGATTAATCTTTTTTTTGTTGTTGTAGGCTCCAACCTACTAGAGACTCCAATCTCCACTTGACATAAATATAGGCTCCAATCTATTGGAGACTGAACAACCCCTACATAAACTAAGCTCCAACCTCTATTTGATAGGCTCCAACCTATTGGAGGCTTTAACCCCCACACAAACTAAGCTCTATCCTAGATACTATCCTTCCAAATATTATCACAATTCATACATTATCCTTCTTTCTCAAATCTAATCCAAACACAAGTTTGATCCAATCTCAAATTTGATCCACTATCTTTGATTTTATATGATGTAAGTTTTTCCTTTTCAAATCATGTTCACACTCATCTACTTCCACTCCTTCATAAAACTATTATAAATCATACACAATTCTCTTTCATAAATCCAATCTAATCATGCACTAATTCATTTAAAAAAAAACTTATCATTATCATGTCAATATTTTCACATAGATTTTTTCTTTTAATCTTCACATATCTTCATCATAGACATTTGCATTTATCATTCATACATGGGCTGCATATACACTCAAAATAAATCTGAGTTACACATAAGTGATGACATTTTAATTGTTTCCTTCTTTGAATAATATGAATTTGTGTCCCGAAAAAATGTATAGTTGACATTTTTATGCTCACTTGAGTCCCTCTTATGGACTTTGGCTTGATTTTTCCTAGATTTAATGTTGTAATGTGGTTAACACATTCACATTAGGTCTTGGACCCTTGTGAATCATTAAGACTTCTAGGATGTCTTGTAAACGTGTTGTGAAGTGTTGTACACTTTTCTAGACTCCTCTTATCATAATTCACCTAAATAACTCGTTTTTATCACGTACCAAGTCTTATTTCAAAGTGTTGTAAAGTGTTGTAACCCACTTTCATGCTTTTCTAGACTTTTCATCACTAATTCAACCCTTTCTCATGTTTAAATGAACCTTTAATGCACTTTCTGACCCCTCTTAATTGTGTTTTTGAGGATATTCTTGTTGGAAAACATTTAATGCCCTATAATTCCTAACACCCACTTAATTTTCTTAAATGGGACCGAGTCACCAATAGGTGTGACTTAGTCCTTTTTGGCACAAAAATCAAAATTATTTCAAATTTCTGGCAGGATTTCATTCTCTAACCCTTGAGGTTAGCATGTGATGTGCTATTTTCAGGAAATTTAGTAAGATCAAGTATAAATAAGGTTTTTTCCCCTCAATTTTCATCTCCTACAATCTTCTAATCTCTTGTACTCATTAAGCATTTAATCTTTCAAGCATTCAAGCAATTTAGACATAATCAAGTCATCAATTGGAGCACTTCATTACATATCTTCAGATTTCTACATCAAGGGTTTGGTAAGTTTATGATATTGCATGTTGTTTATCTATCATTCTCTTTCCATTTTCATTTCATTTCATAGGGTTTGATTACCAAAGTGGGGTTGACCAAGGCAAACCCCTATACTCTAACCCTTAACCATTTCCCCCTCTTTTTATGTGTGCTTGCAAACTTTGTAGGAAGATTTGTCAAAGAAATAGGTGTTGAAAAGTGTTCAATAAGTCATTGAAGCTATTCAAGCCAAAAAAAACCCTATTCAAGCTTGGAGACTCTTTTTATCCTATTTTATGCAGGATCAAGAGCGGGCACATGTTAGAGAAGAAAGTGCAGACTTGAAGCTATAGGATCTTGTCCCGAGATTCCCAAAATCTGTAGGTGGACTAAGTCACCACCAATGGTGAATCATTCCCATTTCTGGTCCTTAAAAAGTGGTTTTTTCATTTTTGGATACCCATTTAGCAGATTCCTATTCCGACAAGTTTTCCCTTAAACTAGGACTAAGTTGCCTAGCTTGGAGTAAGTGTCCCAATCAACATTTTCAGTCAATTTTTTAGGATTTCAGGATATTTCCATATCATATTTCAAATTCTAGGTGCACCTCTCCAAATATGTCTAGTTATTTCATCATTTACTTGCATTTTTAGGCGTTTTTCATATCGAACAGTGTGTTTTCCAGCACTTTGCATTTCTTATGTTTAGCATCATTAAATCATTTTCTTTTCAGATCAATGCATTAATACATCATAATTAGATATATTACATCTTATTTACATTAATATTGAATGTAGACATTTGCATTTTGGACCCCATTCTTTCACCTTTTTGGTGAAAAACCCTAGAAGGAGCTTAAAACAATTGGGTAGTCCAAAATCATTGTCCGTAGAATCATTTTCATTAACATATAGTTGATGTATGCCCTTTCAACATATTAATTACTCTCTTTATTAATCTTCCTTCTTTATAATTGCTTACTGATCCTTTAATTGATGCTCCTTGTATCCTTTTATCTTTTCTTTTTATTAACTTATCACACTTGATTATCTTAACATTGATTTATACATGTTCTTTATGGACGCCAAGTATAGGTCAGCCAACAACAATACTTAATATGTTTTTATTTCATAGTACTTAGTCCTACTTTTTCCTCTAATATAATGAGTCGACCTTCTTTGTATGATAGAGATTTCAATAAAACATAATAAGTGCTTCTCATTTTCAGGAAAATTTAGACTTGAGTATCTCAAGTCAGCGAACATTTTCTTTTAATTTCAAGTCGACCCATAAATGATGTCATTTTAAAAACTCTTTCATTGTCAATTTTATTGAATATTTTTGGGGATTTCCTTAGATATTATTGGCTTTGTTCTTTGATCTTTTAATGTCCAAGTAAACTAGATCTTGGCCAACAATTATAATGGTTTTCATCCATTTTCTCAATCCACTCTTTGCATCTATCAATGTCATGTATTAAGTCATTGTGACATTCATTTCATCTTTAATGAACATACCAACAATCTCCCATATGCCTTGGCATAGATTTCAATTGAGATCTATCTCACCAAAAATAATAGTCTAATATTAAGGATAACAATCTTGTTCATGCAATTGACATTCTCATCCATACATCTTAGACCAACAATCTCCATGACAAACTCTTTGACAACTGTGTCTACCTTTGACATCAATGGAAAACATTCCAACAATATCCCCCTTTGTCATTGATGACAACACAAACATAATTCTCTTCTTTTGCATTTCTCCCCCTTATTCTATCTCTCCCCCTTTTACATCAATCACAAAGGGACACTTAGTATACTTATTTCTATTGGAACACAACAATCTACTAACAGGGGGGGTGAATCAAGAGATATTAAATTTTAACCCTTTAAAATTATTGTGTAGATTATTTCCTTAATCTCTAAAAGTGAAAATTAAACTTAAGATACAGAAACACACATGCACACACACAATCATCACATAACACTAGATGTACGTGAAAACCCAAGATGGGAAAAACCATGGTGAGAAATGTTGCTAGGAACTAATGTCCTAATCCAACCTCACTATCAAATGCCAGTTAGAATGTTTAAGGGCATTGACCCAAAGGAGACACCAATCACCTAGTTTTAGGAGCACCCATTCCCTAGTTTGAGAACCTACCCAAATATCTGGTGGCACCCACCAATCAGATTTACAATTTAAGATATTACAATTTGATTACAATTCAATGTTGCAACTGCACAATGTTTTGCACCCCTCTTGTTTTGCTCATCCTCTTCTCTATTAGTGCGTTCTCTGTCCACCTTAAGAAGCTCAAAATACTCTCTGCAAATATGCACTATGTCTTCTACTACTCTCCTCTCTCTCTCTCTCTATTCCATTGCATTTCACACTTAGTCAAAATTTGGTTTTTTTTTTGGATTTCTTTCACCAACTTACAATGATCGTCTTAAAATTCTCATCCATGTACAAATCTCTTGGTAGGGTTTACCTATTATCTTCTTCATCATGCTATATCTGCATTGAGCCTTACATTGAATTCAAATACAAATAATTTTCCAATATAGCTCACTTTAAAACCCTAGAATCAAATATGTATTTAATACATTCCTCTATTTATTCAACTTGATTCCAATCCCAATCTTTTTCACAATTTGTGTCATCGTCTATAGATCAAATCTCCAATAAAAACTATTATTGGAGCAATTGAACCAATTGAATTCGAGCATAGAGTTAAAACCATCATTCTCACAAATGTAGTTGTTTCAAACCTTCGCCTTTAAATTTTGATCGTTGATTTGAAGCCTTCGCACCACGATCAACCATTCATGAATCATCATTCTCAACTTTAAAACATCATTGTTAGATTGTATTCTTTTAAACATGTGTTGTTGATTTTGGTTCCATAGTATTCAAACTCATCACATATTGTTGCTTGCATACAATCCAAATTTCATTATCGCAATGCAAGGAATCCTCATGATGTAGTAATATCTTGCCACCTGTCTTCCATTCCATGTGTCAAGTGCTTGCCATACCATAGAGCTAAGCTAGGGACCCACGATATCCATAGCGGGGTAGTAGGTGGCTACGATCTATCCTTAGCATATGTCACCATCCATTATCTCTTGATGTTCATTGCACATCGTTAATTGCATCCCCTCATTTTGCTTCACACCATCAATGTGAAGTGATCGAGCAATATATTGCCACATGTCCACATGATTTTGTCATCACCTTGTAGATTTTGGACCCACATCATGTCGCATGCATCATTTGATCAAACACCATTTGATCTCCACCATTGCCCACTATCCTGCATGACTTAGATGGGGATCCACCATATGCATCGCGGGCTAGCGAGCACTGCCGATCTTTAATGACTTGATCACAACAATTCATTGCATATCACGCAAACACTTCTATGCCCAAGACTCTAAAACACAATGTTAAGGAATAAAGCAATAGTCGTTGGAAGTTGAAACATGATTGCACACCGTTGGATCTTCTTCACGGGCACATAAACTCCACCAACCGGGAATGCTAGGTAAAGGGGCCAGTCACCAAATGACTCTGATGGCTCATGTAATAACTTGAACGACCTGTCACTACCAATACCTAGTCACTATTAAAATATAAACTTGGTTCATCACCATGACTATTTAACATTAGGGTTTATTTGTAAAACCATAGGTCTATCCAAGAGCACAAGTAATTCCTTTTTGAGCACATTACACATCCTCTAGACCTACACTACACATTTATTAGAAATTCTCAGAAAACCCATATTGAATTTGACCATAAATTTCTCTTCGGACTTATGGAAGAAACTATTGCAGAAAAGTGACAATATTTTAGGTCAACTTTGGAACATTGTGAGCAACATTGCAACATTCTTAGAGCCATAATTTTGACTTCACCAACCTACATCAAATCTTTAGAGCTAGATCCATTGCATCTCCTAGTAACTCCTCTAACATCAATGTCACCTTTTGACATTAATGAAAACCAAATTTCCAACAATTTCTTTCATGATATATGATTCTTCCTCTTTTCTATGATGCTCCCCTTGTTTGTAAAGCTCCCCCTTTATTGGGCTTCCTTTTTTTTAATTCTTTACCTTTATTTCTTTGTCGCTTGGGTGATAGGCTTCCTCTATAGTTGTCCAAATAAATAATTTGGATGCTCTTCTCAAGTTTACACATTAAGAACTTGTTTTGTTATTCATCATTCACTATGCATCTTACAAAATGAAAAATACTTTCAACTCTTCAAAAATAATCTCCCCCTTTTTGTAATGCTTCCGCTTGACATTAATGGCATCATTCTTCCATTCTATAACTGTCTTTTCTTGAAACTTTCTTTTTCATATCAATGGTTAGAAATATTCATCTATCTCTAATTTTTCTCATCCATGAAGCTACAGATTTCAATCCTTCTATAATTCTCTATATTTTTTTCTATAACCTCTACCACTTTTCACATTGTCATTAATTTCTTTGTGACATTTTGTCATTCATACATGATCTTTCTTATTTTCTTGCCACTCATATTATAACCTTCCTCTTCAATGTACCATGAAAAGTTCATTATCCCTAAGTTGAAGACTATCACTATTCTCAATGTATCATCCTTCTTATGCCTTTCATGACTATATTGTCACCATTCCCATTGTACCTTTTCTTTTAGAAATGTCACCACACATAATTTTTCAACCTTCTTGTCATACATGCTTTGAACTATACTTTGATGGAGTGTTTATGGTTTTTACATCTCATGTATTTAACCTCCATGATCCCAAGAACATAACTCAATGATCTTGGTGTATGCCTAGCCATTATCTAATTTCTCTTTCTTTTCTACAATCATATCTTCTCTTTCTCTACTAATTCTTCCCTTTTGATCGATGACCATGGAATGATTATATAGAATATGCTTTTAGTTGATATATCTTGAATTGTCTTCTACATTGAGCTAAAATAATGCAATGGCTAGCTCCCCCTGAACTCATACTTCCCCTTAAGTACTTAGTGAAACCTCTTGTGAAGTGCATTTTATACAACCATAGATTCTTCTTTCTTCTCATTATCTTGCTCTTGTTTTCTTCTCCATACTTTTTCCTTTTTTGTCTTTTGATTTTTCATGGCTTCCACTTTCTTGTTCTACCTAGGGTATTCCACAAAATTACTTCTACACTTGATTGGGTCATATGGTCATACATGTTGCACTTGTAGCGTATAACACTGCAATCTACCAAATAACCAAAGGAATTACAGTTTCTTCTTAAGGACTCATAAGCACTTCTATTCTTGTTCCAAACATCATTTCTCGTTATTGATGGAACTCTTGAGAACATTTGCATAGCCTTTCAGTTTTTCCTCATTTCCTTTCTTTTGTGGCTCATTTGAAAGTTGATCTTCCTTTGCTTCATGGCCAAGACTTGTCTTTATACATGATGAACCTTTCGCATTTATAATATTATTCAAGGTCTGAATAATTTTCTCAACCTTGAGGCTCATGTCTGGTTTGGTAGGTATTATATCTAATTCTTTCCTTAAGTAACCAATCTCTAACATATTGAGATTTGAGCTTTGTCATTCTTCATAGTAAATACTCTTCTCATTTTCAAAGTTTTTGTTTGATTGAGTACTTGCTTTCTCCAATTCCTTTCTCAAGGAGATAATATCGGATTCTAACTTTTCACAATTATCTTCCCTTTCCTTTAACTAGCTTTCATCCCTTAATCTTTTTTCCTTTTCACACTCAACTTTTAGATCTAAGATTATTTCCTTGGCTTCTTCCTCATTCCTTTTTGCTTCTTCATATTGAACTTTGAAGTCCACAAATGTCTTCTTAGCTTCTTCAAGGGCTTGTGATACCTTCATTTTTTATTCACTTTCTTCTTGAATTTTTTATTTTAGACATGCATTTCTTCTTTTAAGTGAATGAATCTCATCATACGCAAGATAAATTTCTTCCTCAAGATCCACTTCATCAACCTCATTCTTCTTATTTTTATCACCTTTTGTTGCCATCATCATGAAAAGTATTTCTTCTCTTGGATCTTTGTCTTCTTTTGTCTTCACTTTTGACATGGCCGCATTTATAAACACAATAATTAGTTTTATCTTTGTTAGCGGGTGAAAATACATGTTAGAAAATGAGCAGCAAACAAAAGAGAGCAAACAACAACTATAAACACCCTAGACCTCAAGATTAGCCTAGTTGGATTCAAAAAAAGTAAAGATAACAAATAGAGCTAATTTACTTTGTCTTAAATCGATCCTTTGGTTGGCCCTTGATTTTTTATGTTGTGTATACTCCTTGGATGGCAAAAGATGCAAGTGTGGGATGCAAAATGGATGGAAAATAAGTGAGAATGGATGCAAATGCAAGTATTTTGGCTAAATATGGCTCAAATGAGAAATTTGCAAGAGTTTGGCTAGCAAAATGATCTCTCCCCAAAATGAGAGAAAAGAAGGGGGTATTTATAGAGAATTCCAAAAATTTCTAAAGAAATGGACAATTGGGATTAAACCAACATGGCCAAGATGTAGGGCTATGGTGAGTTGAGAATTCACAAGCCCTCACATCTTGACATGTGGCATGTGAAGTGGCTTGAGAAAGATGATGTGGACATGACATGGAGGTACTATTTAGTACCTTGGGATTTGGACAAAATCTCCTCATAAAGGAGGTCCTTTTCCCCATGTGGGTGAGACGACATGTGAGGAATTAAAAATTTCTTAGGGTGTGTGCAAGAAGTTGATTCCACTTTTTGGCCAAAAAGTGGAAGTGTTTTTTCCCTGATTTTTAGTATTTGACATATTTGACCTTAAAATTTGAAGCA
>VDFB02105785.1:180606868-180683845 GCA_007258455.2 Sequoia sempervirens | reverse complement strand
AATGACAATTTTATTTATAATCGATCATAAAATTAAATTACCACCATCTCTAAATCTGGATGCTCTGGTGCGCCTGAAGAAACCTCTAATTCTCTAAATCAGTCTACATAAACAAGACAAAGAAATTTGAAATTAGATGTACAACTCTACAATTATTATTATTTTATTCAATTTAATTCATAATTTATCATATTTTAATTACATACCGTATTCTGAGGTTGTGCACTAGGCTCTTCTCCAGGACCTGTCTGTACATGCTCAACTACAGGATGTGTCTCATGCTATAAAAGAAAAAGAATATGTGAAAATATCATATTAATATGTATATATTCAATTTAAAATTTATAATTCACTTTAAATATAATAAAAAAATTAAATTACCATTTGATCTGAAACCTGCTCTACATGTCCTCCTAGTGGTGTAACTATGTCTGGGTCAGGGCTGAAAGTTGCACTAACAAAGTCCTACAAGATCAAAATTAAAGCATGTACAATTTAATTAGGTTAATATATACATATATATTCAAGTTTGCACATTTTGTGTAGAAAGTTTTGTAAACAACCTGGAAATCAGTGGCCTCATGAGTAACTGCAACATCAAATGTTTGCCCAATGCCCAATCTTATTGTGGTATCAACCTAGACATACATGTACATAGACATTTAACGCTTATAATATTTACAAGTGTGCATGCATGCGTTTCATATATCTAGTGAATTCAAAACTCATAAAATTGTAGCTATACTAATGTAAACTTTAAAAAAATTTACAATATGAATGTACCTACCCCTAATTGATGACGCTCGATAGTGAAGGAGTGCTTGACAATCCCTCAGGAGGAATCGACGTGGATGCCGATTGACTCACCTAAACCAACATGAATATTTGAAACATATATGTGATTCAATTATAAATTTAAAACTCAAGTTAAATAATTTATGATTTCATATATAATTTTTAAAATTGAAATCAAAATACCCCATAAGGGTTGCCAAGTATGATCGGTGTCGATGTATGTACTCATGGAACAAATGATTTCCCTTGCATCATTAGTGTCGTCTGTACACCAAACAATTTGATTGTTAAAATGTATTGCAAACTTTTCTTTGATATATAAAACCATAAAAATTCTTATAAAATGAACGTACATCTAGATGCATATTTATACCTATGTCGTAGTGTCCTCAAGGTGATGTTCTGCTACAAGGAACTCTACAAATGAACTGATGCGACCAGATGAACCACCAGAATCTCCCCATCCACTTGAACTAGTTGTGGCCTGATCAGGTCCATAGCATACTTGATGACAACTAGTACATATATGGGGGACGGGCCTCAACACTCCTGGAGTGGTACTCGAACAAGCTCCATAAAAAACTCCTCCATCATCATCATCGTTTCTATGCTCCCCACTTGCTATCGCAGAAGCATTCTGATCAAGGTCTCCTACGAGTGTACTAAGGGAACCTAATGTTGAGACCAGAGCTTGATGATGTACAGGTGCAAGAATGGGAGGATCAAGAGCAACAATAATGGGTTGCGCATGAATGGGGCATCGGGGATCAACCCTTGCCCCAATCTCTGTTGTGGCATGCCGCCATCAACACACTGAAATGATCTAAAATCAAAATAATTGGGCTTTTGCCCCAAAACAAACTCTACATACAGTTTTCTCAAAAAATGCAATGGGCACTCCCAATTAGCATGTGGGGGACTATCAAAAACCATATACCATCGATCCCAAAAATGTGCACTCATTTGCGGATGTATGCACCACCTCATGGATATTCTAGATTTGTTGGGTGGAATGGGTTGTCGAGTAACGGGGTCAAGAAAGTAGGGGGCTAGATGGGATTTCGTTATTTTAAGGTCTAATATTTGTTTGTAAGAGAGACCATTAGAATAAAATTGTCTCATTTTTTCTCTGTCTCGTCGATTCCTATCAAGATCAGAATCATGCAAAACGTCTCACATGTGGAGGAATCAATGCTTGACTCTGATTTGATTTGGTAAGGATGTAACTTGATCATTTATTCGTGCTCTCAAGTGAGCCTCATCAGATGTGATAGGTGCTGCATGTGGCATATTAGGTGGAGGTGGAGGGGGAGGTGGAGGGGGAGGGGGAGGCAAAGGTGGAGGTGGAGGGGGGAAGGAGGCGGATCTCGCTATGGCTGAGGTGGTGGATTGATGATATCATCAATGTTAAAATCATCCATGATATGCTCGATATAAATGTGCACCTACATTAAATCATACAAAATAGTCCATGTGCATACATATATTAAGATCATATATTTAATTGAAATAGATGAGCAATATATATATTAAGACTATGAGTATTTAAATGAAAGTTCGCATATATATATACATCGGGATTGTTCAACTCAAGAGAATGTCCATAAAAAATTCAAAATTAAATGTATATACATGTACATTTAAAATAAAAAATATGACGCATAATTTGCATGCGTACAAATCATTAAACTAAACTATGTACATACATACAAATTTCAAAATTTAAGAACTATATATGCAAATTTTTAATACATGCACATACATACTAAACAATAAACTTGAAACATTCACAAAATCTCATTTTATGTCTAACACACACACATATATTACAATTTTTCAGCAGGAGAAATCATGATCTCGTAGATAGTCATAAAATATATACTATTATATACTATTCATTATACGTTCATAAATTCCACCAAATTCATAAATCCATGTGTCACTAAAAATATCCATCTAGAACCAAAATCATAAATTCATGTCACTAAAAATATCCATTTAGAACCAAATTTATAAATTCATCAAACAAAATATCCATCGTTCACCCAATTTATAAATTCATAACTATTTAAGATCATTGTTTTAATTTATAAACTATTATGGCTCTCTACTGCATAGATCTTCATTTCTTTGTGTTTTCCTTTTGAAAATCAGGAGTTCTCCTCTCCTCTAGCCATTGTCGATGCTCATCTACGATCCCATCCAAAGCCCTGACAACATCAACAAGGGTTTGCATCCTAGATGCGAACATCCTCACAGGAGGTGCGACACATTCTTCATTTTGAATAATGTTGATTTGATCTTGGATGGTTCTAGCAGAAGCATTGATATATGCTTGCAAATGAGCATGTTCATTGATTTCAGGTGGTGGAGGTGGGGGGTTACGAGGTGGAGTGGGCGGAGGTGGAGGTGAAGGTGTTGGAGATGGATGGCGTGGAGGTGGATTACGAATATTATTGAATGGATCCATGTGATCTTTAAGATATGAGTGAACCTGCATTAGATTTGTAATTTCAAGATGTAAGATACATGTTTAGGAAATACCTTTAAAACATTCAATATAAATGGCCTTAAATAATTGAATACAAATGATAAAATTATATGTAAGCCTCATTTATATGTCTAAGGCATGTATGTTACTTGAATGAAAATACAATTAACTATTGATATTGTATAATCTTGTAGGATCTTATTATTGTTAAATTTGGTTTGGCCTTGGGCAACTTTGATCACTAAATTTTAAGAACTTCTTTGATCCCCTTAAGAAATGTCATATTGGAACCCCTTAAGAAAATTGAATTACGATTTAGGGTGACAGGATGGCTTAAGGGGATTTACGTCTAGTGAGGTCCTAGAGCAAAATGGCATGGCTCAAGTGAATGGGGGCTCTGGTGAAGCTGCCCAAGGCAACAAAAATTTCATTAAGAGCCCTTAAAGAAAAAATGATGGCTTTAGGGTTTAGGGTTTAGACTTTAGAGTTTAGGGTTTAGGGTAATAGGATAGCTTAAGGGGATCTACATGTAGTAAGATCCTAGGAAAAAATTACATGGCATAAGGGAATGAAATTTGGTGGAGTTGCCTAAGGCAACCAAATTTCATTAAGAGCCTAAGAAAAATGATGGCTTTAGGGTTTAGGGTTTAAATTTTAGAGTTTAGGGTTTAGAGTAATAGGATAACTTAAGGGGATATATGTAGTAAGATCCTAGGACAAAATTACATGGCATAAGGCAATGAAATTTGGTGGAGTTGCCTAAGGCAAACCAAATTTCATTAAGAGCCTAAGAAAAATGATGGCTTTAGGGTTTAGGGTTTAGACTTTAGAGTTTAGGGTTTAGGGTAATAGGATAACTTAAGGGGATATATGTAGTAAGATCCTAGGACTAAATTACATGGCAAGGGAATGAAATTTGGTGGATTTTCCTAAGACAACCAAATTTCACTCTTTAAGGATCCTAGGTAGGACAAAATGATGGTTTAGTGTTTAGGGTTTAGGGTTTAGAATTTGGAATATTTAATGAACTTGCAAGTTAGTGAAGAACATTTTCTGTGGAATAGTTGATTGAGATCTACTCTTGTTTCAACTGACCAACCTAGATCATGATGGCAACTTTGATCACCAAATTTTAAGAACTTCTTTGATCCCCTTAAGAAAATCGAATTACGATTTAGGGTGACAGGATGGCTTAAGGGGATTTACGTCTAGTGAGGTCCTAGGAGAAAATGACATGGCTCAAGTGAATAAAATTTGGTGAAGTTTCCCAATGCAACCAAATTTCATTAAGAGCCTTTAAGGACAAAATGAATGGTTTAGTGTTTAGGGTTTAGGGTTTAGATTTTAGAGTTCAGGGTTTAGTGTTTACAAAACTTAGGGTAAAGTTTTGGTGCCCCTTAGAATATTTAATGAACTTGCAAGTTAGTGAAGAACATTAAATCTTGTGGAATAGTTGATTGAGATCTACTCTTGTTTCAACTGACCAACCTAGATCATGAAATCTCATTCATATTATAATCTTGCACGATCTTATTATTGTTAAATTTGGTTGCCTTGGGCAACTTCACCAAAATTTAAGAACTTCTTTGATCCCCTTAAGAAATTTGTCATATTGGGACCCCTTAAGAAATTGATTTATGATTTAAGGCTGATAGGATGGCTTAAGGGATCTTATGTCTAGTGAGGTCCAAATTTAGTCATACTATAGCCTCATTGGTTCCATCTAGCTTTGGGTCAAAAGTGTTTACCCCTCTAATAAAAAAAGTATCATGTTAAAAATGAATCAATCTATACATATCACAAAAATAACAATAATCTTAAATGTAACCCATACTCTAATAATAATAGAATGCTAAATGATCCCCACCCCTAACCATATCCTAATTGAATTGCAAACCTAATTGAAACTTAATTAAATTATAACCTTTACCTAATCTTAAATGTATTCCTATATTATATTATATTTAAATTAATTAATTTATATTTGTATTATAATTATATTAATATTTATTATATATTCCTAATTGTAACCTAACTATTTACTACAAACCTAATTGAATCTTAAGCCTAATCCTCACTAAAACCCCAAGTAAATTGTAACATTACCTATCCTTAATTGTAATCTTATATTATATTTTATGATATTAAATATTTATATTATTTAATATATTATATTAAATATAATTTATTAAATAATATAAATATTTAATTATATTTCTTTTATATAGGAATCATCCTCCTATCTCTAAATTGTAATAATAGCATGTAGTTCCTCCAACCTATCATCATGTACCTCCTCCCTTTCCCATGTAATAGGTGTACCTTGTAGGTGTTAAATGGTTCCATCTTGGTCTCCTTATTTATGCATTTCTATCCTTCCACATAAATCTATATAGTATCAAAATATAGGTAATTTTATGGTTATTGAATCTCTCTTAATTGCTAAAGAATCCATTATGATTGAGGATGGGTGGATTATTATCTAGGATCACATCTTAAAAATCCTATAGAGGTCATGTGGTATGTTTTCTTAATACATATATTCCCATACAAACCTCTTTCCATGTATTATCAACTCTCCTATATAATAGACACCTTTCTAGATTTAAATTTCATATGATATATATGTACCCAAGTGTTTCCAATTGGAATTGCTATAATTATACTTTTATGGCATTCTAGATATTCAAAATAGTTTTCATAAATCTACAAATAGACCCATTCTTGACATTGAACCTACATAATTTTAGGTATGTCCAATGAAAGATTAGGGTCTAGGGTTCATAAATTTCAAAATGCTTTTAGTGTTGAGGGTTTAGATTTTACAGTTTAGGGTCTGGGTTTAGAAAACTTAGGGTGAAGTTTGGGTGGCCCTTGGCATAATTTAGACTTGCAAGTTAGTGCCAATTGGAATCGATTGTATGCACTTAGATTTACAAATTTGCTAACTAAATTTGCAAACAAACATCAAGATAAACTTTATGAATTTTAACTATTCTTTAACATATTGATTTCTAATCTAATTATAATTTAACATTCAAACTAAAGTTTAATATATATCATTTTTTCCATACAAAGCAAATAAAATTTAAAACATTTAAGCAATGCAAATGAATTTTTTTGAGCTCGAAATTACCTAGTTTTCAAAATCAAAATGATTTGTTCGATTCCAATTTAGGGTTTTAACAATTTCTTTGTTCCAATTCAATTTAGGGTTTCAATTTTAAACAATTAGGGTTTTTAATGCAATTTTTTCGTTTCAATTCAAACTAGTGTTTTCAAATTCAATTTTTTTTTGATTTGGTTTCAAAAAGCTTGATTTGGATTTGTAAATGCAATGTTTTTATTTCATTTCGATTTCTAGGGTTTTGAAATGCAATTTTTTTTGTTTTGTTTCAATTAGGGTTTTCAAATTCAATTTTTTTGGGTTTAATCGAACAATTTAGGTTTCAAAAGTTAAATTTTGTTTCTAAAACACAATTCAAGGTTCATTTTTTCATTTTTATTAAAAAACCTTTAGATTTCATTGCATTTTTTCGTCTATTTTTACAGTTATTCATCTCTATAATAACAGTTTAAAAAAAAACTTAAAACATGAAATAAATTAAAAAAAACATGCTAAATTCATTTATTTTCTTCAAAATTTCAATTCAAAATAAAAATGCAAAAAAATGGCGTGTAGGGGCATACCTGTAGCTAATTGTGGGGGTCGCTGTCGCCAATACTCGGGGTCCCGTCCGCTGTGCAGTGAAATGTGTTTTTTTTTAAAATAAATAGCAATACAAAACGGGATCTTGATTTCTAAAAAACGGGATCCTGATTTATATAAATCGGGATCCCATTTTTTAGAAATCGGGATCCCATTTTGTGAGAATCGGGATCCCGTGCCTTTTCCATCGGTTCGGAATCCGATGGGAAACGAGATCCCGATTTTTAAAAATTGGGATCCCGTTTATTAAAATTGGGATCCTGTTTGCTCAATGTTGATTTCAATTTTTTGGTTAAGGAAAAAACTTCCACATTTCATGGACTCAACTTTGTGCACTTACCCCTTAAATATCCACATGGGAATGAGATAAAGAATTTAAAATTCTTTGCAATGCATTGGGGGATTAAAAAGTGAATTAAAAATTCACATGGGGAAAGGGGTGCCTTCTCCAAAAGGAGAAATCTTTTAATAGGGTTGACTTAGGACACACTCCATAAACGACATGGAGATTAAGTTGACCTAATTAAATAATTAAGGTTGTGTAAGTACCTAATTAGACAAATTAATGACATATTAGAGGCAAGTGGGAGAAGGGGAAGAGTTCACATGTGACTTGATGTGACAAGTCAAAGATCACATAGAGAAGAGAAAAAATGAATTTAATATTCCTTAGAAGGATAAAAGGAATTAAAAATTCCTCAAAAAGTTGATTAGGCTAGTTAATGAAGGATTAGAGGAGGGTTAGGTGGCTAAGAGAGATTAGTGGCCAACTTGCAAAAGTTGGAGGATGTGACACATCCTAATCAAAGATTAGGCATGTGCACTTCCTAATGATGAAATTAGGAGAATAATTAGGGTTAAGAAAGGGATGTGACATATGAGGAATTAAATAAATGTCATATTTATTTAATTCATTTGATAAAAAAGAGGATTAAAGAGATAAGGTATTTATTTATTAATTAAATACCTTAGAGATTTGGCAAAATTAAGGATATTAATTAAATAATAGTGATATTACTTAATTAATGCAAATAAGGGGACGCTTAGATGAAAGGGGATAAATTTGGATAAATTAAGTGTCCAAATTTAGGTGTCTACAATCACAATTAAAAAATTTATACTTACCTTTGTATATGTCAGATTCTTCTTTGAGCTTTCTATCAACATGGGCTTCCTTTGTATTTGATTTATCACGAGAGCTATCATTTGATTCATGCTTTTTATTCTCCATCTTGTTTGATGCTTTAAACATTGCCTCTCTTTTAGATAATTTCTCTTCTTCTAACTCCATATCTACTTTTTCATCGCATTTTTCTATTTAAACATTTTCTTTTCTTTCACTCACAAGGTCATCTTCCTTTTCAAAGATATCATCTTTCTTTATTGTTTCCATGTGTATTCCAAGTGCCACCGCATCATTTTCATTTGGTTTTATTGGTGTTAGTTTATCAACATTCTTATTAGTATTTCTTTTTCTATTATTTCCTTTTCCTTTTCCCATATGTTCTCTTAAGATTTACCATCTAGTG
Source organism: Sequoia sempervirens (assembly GCA_007258455.2). Taxonomy (NCBI): domain Eukaryota; kingdom Viridiplantae; phylum Streptophyta; class Pinopsida; order Cupressales; family Cupressaceae; genus Sequoia; species Sequoia sempervirens. Next base: position 180,675,321 of record VDFB02105785.1, on the reverse strand, counting down.
GTTAGGCTATATTCAAAGGAACCCACTTTGATACCAATTGATGAGCACATGATTATACTAAGAGGGGGGAGTGAATCAATATAATACAAACTTTCACTTTCAAAACTCGATTAGTCACATCAACGACACATATGCAAGATCTAGCAATTAAGAATACAATGACAACACATGATTTACGTGGAAACCCTTTCGAGAAAAAACTAAAGAAAAATATAGCTTATATATTATAGATTAATCTTCTTCTTCTTGCAGGCTCCGACCTACTAGAGACTCCAATCTCCACTTAACAAAAATATAGGCTCCATCCTATTAGAGGCTTCAACCCCCACACAAACTGAGCTCCAAACCCATCAAGAGGCTCCGACCTAGATACTATCCTTCCAACTATTATCACAACACATACAATATCCTTCTTTCTCAAATCTAATACAAACACAAGTTTGATCCAATCTTAAATTTGATCACCATCTTTGATTCTATATGATATAAGTCTTTCCTTTTGAAATAAGGTTTGCACTCATATACTTCCACTCCTTCACAAATCTATTGCAAATCATACACTTCTCTTTCATAAATCTAATCTAATTATGCACTAATTCATTTCACAAAAAACTTATCATTATCATGACAATATTTTCACAGATTTTTGCTTCTAATCTTCACATATCTTTGTCATATATATTTGCATTTGTCATTCATACATGGGCTGCATGTACACTCAAAATAAATCTAAGTTACACTTCATATTTCTACCCTTTACTTTCTTTTCAATTTGCTCTTATACACACAATAATAATTTTTCTTCCATATCTACACTTCACATTCATTTTCCTTTTTATATATTCTTGAAAGAATACAATTTCTTTAAGAGAGACACCACTTCACAATAGGCATGCCTTCTCTAAGGGACACATCCTTTATATACTACTATTAATATGTTCTTTAGACATAAGTTCTAACATTTTTATTGTTGCCTTCTTTAAATAATATGAATCATTTTCCTTAACACATATTTATTTTTTTCCCTTTCAACACATTAATCACCGTCTATTAATCTACCTTCTTTATTGTTACTTATTAATCATTTAATCGTTGCTCCTTGTATCCTTTTATCTTTTCCTTTTATTAACTCATCACACTTGATTATCTTAACATTGATTTATATATGTTCTTTGTGGACGCCAAGTATAGGTTCGCCAACAACAATACTTATATGTTTTTCTTTCATAGTACTTTGTGCTACCTTTTCCTCTATTGTAATGAGTTAGCCTTCTTTGTATGATAAGATTTAAATAAAACATAATATGTGGTTTTCGTTTTCAAGCAGCATTAGACTTGAGTATCTTAGGTCAGTCAACATATTATTTTAGTTTCAAGTCCACACATAAATAATGTTATTTTAAAAACTCTTTCATGGTCAACTTTATTGAATATGTTTGGGTATTGTGTTAGATATTATTGGCTTTGTTCTTTGATTTTTAAATGTCCAAGTAAACTAGATCTTGGCCAGGAATTATAATAGTTGCCATCCATTTTCTCAATCCGCTCTTTGCATCTATTAGCATCATGTATTAGGTCATTGTGACATTCATTTCATCTATAAAGAATATACCAACAATCTCCCATTTGCCTTGACATAGATTGCATTTGACATCAATCTCACCAACAATCTCGGTCTTTGATATTAAGGATAACAATCTTGTTCATGCACTTGACATCAATATCACTGTGGCAATCTCATGACATTCTCCTCCATATATCTTAGACCAACAATCTCTAGGACAAACTCTTTGACAACCTTGTCTACCTTTGACATCAATGACAAACATTCCAATAGGGACATCTTAGACTAATAGAAGAGTGCAAAGATCTTGTGGATAGGCACACTTTGTAAAAAAAATCACTTTGCATCTATAACAAAAGAGATGCTTGGGAAAAGAAGTAAATAGCTTGTGGTATTTTGTTAGATGTTGAAAATGACATGATGTTAGAAGATAAAGGAACGATAATCAAAAGATGATGGGAAATATATTGCATCTCCTTGAAGTTGATTTGAAAGATTCATAAGACAACATCTATTTGAAGGATTGTGAGAATGAATCTCATAATCATGAAAGTACATGGTATCTAAAAATTTAATTTGGACCTACAAGAAACTAAATAATTCCAATTCAATCTAAAACTGGGAGGAAATTCCGAAAATACATAAGGGGAGAGAGAGTGTGTAAAACAAAATAAGGAAACCATAAGAAATGATTTTAGGTATTAATACATCATATTTAGTTAATAGTTTATATTTTACAAGACAATTGATTGTCATTTATTAGAAACTAACATTTTGCTTTGTATGAAGCTCATATGATGAGCAATATGATATTTTACTTAACTTGGATCTAAATATATTATCACAATGATGACTAGAATAATGGATTTAGGATGAATGCATGTACTACTAGGCATTGTGTTGGTTTGCTTGGTTAACTCCATGCATCTATTTGAATTAACTTGCTCTCACCAAGAACCCATATATGATCACCTCATAGTAAAATCCCTTGTTGCTGAAATTATTTCCTATGCTTTCATTTTCCATTGACATTTAACATAGCTAATTAACTTGAGAATATGGAGAGATTTTGTAAAGGGTTTTTTGATGGATAGTATTCTTAGTGGGATCATGCTACTAATAGTGTGGGGGTATTCATGGTGTATGTATCAAGGCCAAAATTGAAAAGTGCAACATATAATATAAAAATACAAATAGGGCCTTCACTTTTTAAGTTTAAATTTTGAAATTTGAGTGATGGTTTTAGAAGTCCAAGTTATGTAGCATTTTCATTATACTAAATTTGTAGGTAAGGTAGAGGAGCATACTGGTATAACCACTCAACATTGAAAGTACTAGTTTCTTTTCTTTTCACATCTTATTGTGCCCGTTGGATTTATTTTGTAAATGATGATAAAAATTATTGTATTTGGTGCAATATCAATAGAATTTGATAGTGCATTGTTTTCTCTCATTTACATATGGAAATACTAGGTATCAAATTGTATCAAATTCACTTTATGATTTGATGGATAGAATTTATGGGAGCTATTAACATTTTCATATTAGATTTGATGGATATAATTAAGGGAGCTCATAGTAGAGGTTGGTTGACCCACCGAGAGGATGAATAAATTCTTAAGTTAGCTTCTTGCTCAAATATTGAATATATAGTTTTAGAGGCTATGTGTTTTCATATTATATGAAAAGTTTTTGTAACCAAATGAGAAGTTTTTTAGCCAAAACAATGAGCTGCACTTGTGGATAGCATGTGTCTCTATTCACTTTTGTAGTAAAATTATAGTTGTTGACATGTTAAACAACTTTGATTGAATGGCATAAGCATTCCTATCTACATTTATCATAAAATCATTATTGTTGACAACATGTGTATCTATTAACAACTTTGATGATGGCTAACATGTGTCCCTATTGTTGATTGAGAGTTCAATAAGGCCATTCTCACTAGTGTAAATGGTTGGATGTGTTTGTCATTAAGTCATGGATTACAATGTCTTAGTTCATTTACTTTTACATAATTGTAAACTATTGAGTGTTATAGTTCAACAAGTGGTTGTTTAAACTGTTGTGCTAGTCCAAATTCAAATATTGGTGTCCCTACCCTATTAGGAACATATAATAAGGGGGAAATGTTTGGTCTTAGTACATCATGTTTAATTAGTAATTTATATTTTTCAAGATATTTAGTGCTCAATTATTAAGAAGCCACCTTTTTGCTTTGGATTAAACTCATGATGAAAAATATCATTGAATATGGATCTAATAGATGATGTAGTTGGTTTTGAATCTCAATTCCAAAGTATATTGGGAAAATATGAAAATCTCCTCCATACAAATTTGAGGAAAAAATGGCCACAAATAAAAAAGTTGTGAAAAAATTCTTAATAAAAAATTAGGGAAATTTCAAAGCTTGAATGTGATGGTAAATAATTGGAAAATTTCCAACAATGTAGAGATTCTTGCATATACAATAAAAATAGACATGCATTAAAAATAACTCATAAAGCTAAGAAAGTATCAAATGCAACCATGTGAATAGCATGCTATGCTGCAAAAGGTCAAAAACAAATTTGCATGCATCCTTATATGTCTTTGAATTTTATTAAATAAATAAATAACGATGGAAATATATGTTATTGAGTTCTTTATCTTAGATCATTACACACACAGAATAAATTTTTAGTTTGCTCTTCAATCCATTCACCATTGTTGCCTTGCACATTTCCTTGTACCCAGATACCATGACGTGACAGACATGTTGCTTCTCTTCCAACTTGTAGCATTTTTCTCTCAATATATTATGATCTTTAAAGTTTCAAAATGTGCATGAACAAAAATAGCAAACAGTAAATATTGTGATTGGTTGTTCAAGTATATTGAAAATTTGTGAATCATTTGTGCCTTGATCAAAGCTAGCACAGCAACCTTGATATATGCTTTGGCTATTTCAAATTGTATGGTGATTAAGACTTAAAGAGTATTAAGGCTTCCAAAGACCATCTTCCAGAAAAATCTTTCTGGAAAAAACCTGTTAACACATTTAAAAATTCATCTCTGACTGCTTAGATCATGCTACATGATCCATTATCAAGATGTATATGTGTAGGATTACATATTGGAGGTCTTTTATGGATATCTGTTTAAAGTATAAGAGTACTAATTGAAAAGTATAAACTTGGTATAAGCATCAAGCCCTGCATGAAAAGACATGATAAATTTATCTGACAACCTAAAGATCCTATAACCACATCTTCTGCCTAAGCAGCAAGTCCATGGCATACAGTCTGGTTGCTAATTACCAATCACTTGTGATGGAAACAAATTCTACATAACTTTTTAATGAGTATAATGAGTAAGCATGCAAACTTTCGTGAAATAATCCACAAGAAAAATAGAGTCCCAACAATAACGTGGTGAAGTTTGTAATTCCATGCCATTCGAGTCAAGAGCATTGTGAGCATTATTGTTCTTCTAAATGATTAAGTCACTAAGAATTTGCAATCAAATCAGATCTTTCGAGAGGTTGAAGTATTTATCTAGAAATGACTCTGTTCTATTCACTTTTGTTTACCAGATTTTTGACTGAACATATTGTTTCCATGCAACTGCTTCAAGAAAGTGAGCTAGCGAATATAATTTCAAGAAACTAAATCCCTCTTTATCTAAAGACCATATCCTTCCAGTCTTATAAATATATCTCAGTTAAAGAATATGGAATATATGGTGCATGATATGACCCGAGTAAAAGGATTGTGAATATCGATCAAAAAGGGGAGTTACATGGAGCTTATTAGTTTGCATGCAGGGATTGGACTAGCACTTTCGACGATAAAAAGAATTACTGGCATCAACCACAATGGTGCAAATCACAGCAGCTCTAACAAGCCATTTCAAAATTATGCGGGCCAAAGTACGAAACTAACCTAGGCTTAGTAATGACAGAACTGAAGTAAATTTATCAAACCGAAAAATCTTCAGAAATCTCAGACCAAACAATATTTAATCATCTAGAGAGTAAGAGACTGACCTATGCCAAGTTAACTAAGGTATTGTTGTAATGGTTTTGCAAAAGTAGAAAGAATACTGCAGATCAGAAATTATCCATGTTCCATGGTAATTTGGCGACAAGGACGGGGAGTGGGGATGGTGGGGGGTGCATTTTGGGGACAGCAGTCTGAAAGCCATTTTTAGGGACAGCAGGGGGACAATAATTTATATGAATTTTTCAAAATATATTGAGATAGAAACATATACAAATTTCTACAAATATAACAGCAAACTTACATTTATATGAAGCCTTTTCACCTAAATAGTGTGTCTAAAAGTGATTGTAAGCTCAATAGTCTATACAAGTTGCAAAATGACGGTATTATAGTCTTTGGTTTTGGGCCTTTGACAAGATACTGGTATCAAAACTTAATCTTTCAACCTATGATAGCATGGCAAATGAGGTCCTATGCATTGTAGAACTAAGGCTTATTCATTGTAAACTTGTGTTATATGGGGAGGCATCCCCACCCCTCAAACCCCCAATCACTGTAAGTGCAAACAGTGATATTGTTGATGAATAGTCTCCAGCAGCAATTGCGCAGCCTCCAACACAGTCAATGGACATAAAATTATAAAACAGAATGTATGTTGTGAAGTTTTCAGCTATTCTTTTGCATCTTAGGGCGAAAAGGGGTGTGGAGGGTTTGTGAGACCCCACGCCCCTTTAAAACCCAATAAAAATTTGTCACATCTTCGTCTTTTTTAAATGTTGGAATATTTGTGCTTTCTATAGGGGACACCTGCTTGTCCCTGGGACGGTTTAGGGACCTATGAGACAGACATCCCGTGCTACCTCAGAGATGGCCAGCATCCCCTATGTGTTTCTTGTTGTCCCTTACTTCAAGGACGCATTCCTAGACATTTTCTCAATCTCCCAGTGTGGGGGCAGCCAGGGGACATCCCCTAACGTCCCACCATCCCCAAAATGCCTCAGGGGACGGTAATGAGTGTCTAAGGGGTGGAGACGCATCTCTGTGTTTCACAAGAAATTATACTACTAATAGCTGCAAGCAGGGAAAAAGTATGGATATGTAAGAAGAAGAATCTAAAATTGACTTAGAAAACCAATTTTTAACCAGATTAAAGTTTATACAACTTAAGTAGATTATGTTTATCACAATGACTAATCAATCATAAGAAGCGTTGGAGCTCATCATAAGAAGCGTTGGAGCTCAATTATGTGTTGTCCTTTTTCGCTCTAATTCCCTTCGTTGTACATGTCTGTGTAGCATGATCCCTCATAAATATCAGATCTGAGAAATCTCATAAGGGTCATCATTTGTAATGTGCCCTGGGCTATGTGTTCCCTTCCTGTGTCTTCTGCTCATTCATCAAAATCAAAATGATGGTGTCAACACTTTCTTTGGTTCTTGGAGTGTCTAAAAGTGCCGATGGAGGAAGAAGAAGTGGCAGGCAGGGTTAGGTACCTAAGGAAAATGAAGACCATCATCAGGCCATGCATCAGGCCTAGAGCTCAATCCTCCACGGAATAAAATGGCTGGGTTGCAATAATTTTAATGCTCCTTTCTTCAACCCCCAACAAAGGAAGACCATCGGCTTGCATTGCTTCTTTTTCCATACGCAAGTTGCTCTATGGCATGAGGGTGTTCATATCTTTTTGTTTTGCTGTGTGATTATCCTACCTGCTCCTCTACCTGCATTTTGATGCCTTTAGTGCATCTTTCAGCAACCATGAATCTTTTTGTTGGCATTGTGAGTGTGTTCGGTTGCCAAGGTTTTCAATGCGTGTTGTTTTGTGATTTCAGCTACCTCCATCAATGCTGAATGGTCACCCAACGACCAGACTTAAATGTTGTCCCCCTCTTTCAATCTGCATGTCCCATTTTGGGTGTAGCTCATCCTCAACCATGGATTTAACATTGCTACAGTGGTGTGATTTAAGGTTTGGCATGGTTGTGTGTTTTACTTGGTTTTCTCCCTCATTCTTCATTCATTAGACAATACATGCAAAGCAAAGCCCAACAGGAGATCAGTTGCAGGAGGGCAAAGAATGTTTCAAATTGTAAAAAGGAATATAATAACACCATTTCCAATTTTATGTCTCCATTATTGTATGTACAAACTCAAAAAAAAAAATATATATATATATATCATATTGGAATGTTTTCTTCAACACATTTGCTGCTGTGAGTGTAAACAATATTAAAGAAAGGTTTGAAATCTATTACATGTGTTGTGATAGCTCTTTTATTTGGTTGCACGAGTTTGGATGTTTCAATGGTGGATTACTAAGAAGATGAAGCTACTAATGGTATTTACCTAAGTTACCAATTCATTTTTGGATTCGGGTACAGGTACGTGAATCCGGTACGGGATTCAGTCAAAGAAAAATTTGGGGTTAGGTACGGCTTGGGTATGGCAATACAAAAAACATATAAAAATTAGAAATATATACATATTTGCAGCAGTAATTAAGTTCAGAATACACCACCATATTAATAGTCTAATAACATAGCAAAAATACATCACCACTTTCATTAAGAGTTTCAAAGTCTGTCATACTACATCTTGGCAAGGTAAGGCAAGAAATCGATTTGGAATAGCATTTGGCTGATGCCGGAATATTGATGAAGAACCTCCGTTTGGATTCAAAAATAGGTAAATGTTTATAAAACAAAGCCAAAGCAGATTAGATAAATGAAAATTGTAGACCATGGATCTCTATGTACTAGAAACAATGATATGCAGATCATATTAAAAAAAAAGTAGGGATCTAACAATGATGCCTCAATAGATTTGAATTGCTTATGGAATAACAGATATCATGATCACCTCCAGGAAATAATGTTCTTCAAAGTAGTCAAGTCGCTTAATGGCAATCTATCCATTTTTAATAAAAGGAAATAGCCCATTCCCACCACTTGTGATCTAAGGGAGTGTTTGCATATTGGCATTTTCTTCAAAGACCCAAAGCTCCTCTACACGTTATACCATTTGAAATCCATCTGTTATACACTAAAAGATCTGTTACTTCCAATAATATATAGCCCCTCAACTGGAACCATCAAAAAGAACCTGTATGCCAGAATTGTGCACTTATATTCTGGAAAATCAGTTACAAGTTAAAAGTTGAATCTTTGCACTGTCTCCACAGGCTGCTAAAAACTGCAGACCACAGTTCTCTTTTCCTTTCTTAACAAAGCTCAAAACCATGAACAAGAGCATGAAAAGCTGTACACAAGATAAACAAGTACATTTCTTATATTTTAGAACTTCTGAGCATTTGTAGTTTGGGCTCGTTAAAGTTAATTTAAGTTATATTTTAGAACTTCTGAGCATTTATAGTTTGGATTCGTCGTGTATTCCTCTTGCCGTATCCTGGTCGAATCCGAAGTGGCGAATCAAATCCAGCTCAAATCTACAGACCAAATTTTGAATCCTGGTCGAATTTCCATCGTACCTACCCAAATTTCGTATCTGGTACGAATCAAATCGTATCCAAAGGCTACAGGTGGTGAATCGGTAACTTAGGTATTTACTAATGCTTAATGAGTAGACTGTAGATCACTTTTAGTTTGTCATTTTTTCTTGCCAGTTCTCCTTGTTAATTGTGACTGTTACCCTGGGATAGACACCGTTTTGTTTGTATATGTCTAGTCATCTCACATCAAAGAAAATCATTTAAACACTTTTCAATTTCATTTTCATTTTGTGGTTCATGATATCACTGTGTGCAGCGAGTTAAGAAATAGAAAACTATTTTCTATGAATCATGGAAGTCACCATTTCTTGCATTTGTTCCCAACCTGTTTCATCAGTTATGTAAGAGTTCGAGACAGCTAGTTTACTTAATCCAATGACAATCTTAGAGGCTCAGTAGACAGGTTGAGTTTAGCTGTCATCAAGTTCATTGTTCCTTATCAAAAGTGATTCCAATACCTGTTTAGGTATAGCTCTAGGAATACCTTCCCAAATTCAAGCTGAGCTCAAAATGTAGAAGATGTAGATGAACTGATTTTGCTCACTTGTTGACAACCTTAGCCCTGTGAATGGAGTTTAGTTCTAGAAAATGGAGCAGTGATTTTGAGCACCAACAAGAAGTATAATATTAAAGGAAAAACTTAAGCTTCCTATCCTATTAGGGCTACTATGTGCCTTGACTTTGTATAAATGCCATTGGGCTTCGAGAAAATAGGCTGCTTTGAATATCACTCATATTGTTAAATTTCAAGCTATGTAGGGAAAGCAATTATTAACTAACTTTGTAAGTGGATTTCTTAATTGTAGATTGGAAGGAAAACCATGGATGAATTTAAACTGATCCTAATGATTGTTCATTTTGACTTGATCTAGAGCAGAATGATCCAATTTTTAAGTAAAATTTAAACAAGTAAATCTTATGCCTTGCCCTTCAACCATTTAAAATATGTCCATAGTTCAAATGAAAAGGAATAAAATACAGAAAGTTGAATCCCTTGATAGCTGAATTTTCATTATTTGCTCTAATGAACCGATTGTATATATAGTTGATTTGATTTCCTTTCATAATGACATTAAAGGACTGAATGAAATACGTTATAAATGATATTATTTTGACATCAGGGTTTTGAATATATCTGGAGTCTCAAAATAGCATTGCAAAGTGAGATAATGAGTGTCCATTGTTTAGCTTGAAACGTAGAAGCAATACTTGGAAATAACACAAGGCAACAGACTGACAAAACGTAAGACATACATGGGAAAAATAAACAGGGCAACAGATTGACAATAGTCTAGATTTGAACATAACTGACATAAAAAGCAAGAAAAAAAAAAAGTTTTACAAAGCTGCTCTAATTGAACCCTTTTTATAAGGTTCAGTGGTCCATCATCAAAATAGGGAAAAAAAAACCAAATTATTAGCAGTACTTAGGAAAGCCTTATAGATACATAAGAGAGTCCATTTTTACATTTTGCTGAAAAAGCGTTCTTCATCAAAGTGGTACAGCAGCAAAATCCGCAAGGTAAAGATAGTTATAACATTACCTTGGGCTGGACGAGTCCCGGGCCCTCTTAACACCAATCCAATCTTTGAAGAAACTGTGGTAGTATTTTTATTTTGAAATATCATCACTGCTCCAGAATGCCTGCTTTAGAAGATTGTATGATCGTTAGACTTGACTTGAGTATTGTACTGGCCAAAATCTTTAAGGAATACTTTCTCAGTTAATCTTAAAAAAGTAGTCAGACTGTGTAGACGCTTGGATTGCTGGTTTGTCCTCAGATATTCGAAGACTTCATAGCGGGGTTTGAGCCTTTTCTCTATGCTAAAACTCAATAGTACAGGATTTGAAGCAACAATCTTGGGCATAAGATCTGCGGTGTGTATCAAGAAATCCATATTTTCCTTTATTTTCTTAGTTGAATTACACAAAATTTGAGGGTAACTCTTAAGAATTAGAAAAACGTCCTCCTCTGCCAGACCAAGGCTCGTCATATGCTTAATCTTCTTTTCCAGGGTTTCAAAACGTTGGCCAAAAACTGCACCAAGGGCTCGCAAAAATGCTGTGGAACCTTCCAAAATGCCTATATTATTCTTCACGTACGCCACTTTAGGTTTCACAACCTTCTCGAAATCAGTCGTCAAAAGGTCAGGCACCCTTTTGAGAGCCTGGCACAAATGGGCATTTGAGCCAAACAGGTTTCTAAGATGTAGTATTCTAGGAGCGAGAGAGTTTTCTAAGCTAATGCTAAGCAATCTGGGGCTGCAAAATATAATTTGTCGCACTTCTCCAGGAGTCAAGCACAATTTTTTCAGGAATTCCATCTTGGGCTTCAACTGCCCATCCACATTGAGCTCAAGAATAGTTGGGTTTCTAAGAATGGTGCTCTTAAGCTGGTTTTGAGTAAATCCAAAATCTATCAGCATATGAGAGGCTTCTCTAGCATTGTGGTCAGATTTGATTCTCAACTGAGCTGGTTTTCTTCTCATTAGTGTTGTTACTTGAGAAGAAGAAAACCCACATTCTTTTGTTAAAAAATCTGAAACGACATTGACTGAGGGTGTGGAAGGAGATGATGACGATGAAGAAAATGGTGCGAACCGTGGAAATCTTAAGGATTGCAGTGAAATTGTTAGATGGAGGCATGGCAAACATCTAATTGAAGAAAGAAAGTACTTAGGATACAAAACTACCATCGTATTCATTGGAAGATATGAGCAAAGAAAAACGAGATTTGCAACGCTGCGACTTGCGGCGGCCAGAGGTACCTATTTAAGGACATTTGCGGCTTTCTTCATCTGAGATTAGGCTTCATTTGCACGCATCTCAGACAAGATGATTATAAGGTTTTCATAAGAATTCTTTGACTAGGTATGATCTCAGATAATTCTGATCCTCTTCTCGATGTTTTTTAATATATGTAATATGCTAAGACGTGTTTTTGTAGGAGAATAGCCCTGCCCTCCTATATATGTCCTCTTTTTTAACTAGTATATTATTGTTTTTTAGTTTTTAAAAATAATAAAAATTATTTATTATAAAATTAAATTTATTTGATTTAATTTTTCTATGATAAAGGTCATTGTAATGGTGAAAAGCATACATCTCACGATCTTAATGCAATGGAAATTATATAAATGGTGTATTTGGGTCAGAAGTTAAATTAATCTAAATCTAATTTGATCATATCTTCTCATGGACTTGTTTTATTTGTAGTTTTATTCATTTTCTATTTGAATTAAATTAATGATATGTAAATGAAACCTTAATCTTCATATTCAAATGCAAATATGTGTTCAAGTTAACTCTTTTTCTACTAGTTATTACTTGTTAATTTGAGTTTGGAATATCTTAATTTGTATGTTAGGTGATATATAAAAGAACAAACCCTAATAAAAAGAGCAATATGTATTAACATATTGCATCATTAGCTTACATTACCATTTTAATTTAGCAGTAGAATATGTCATACTACATTATTGCTTGTGTCTTTGACCATTATTTCATACCACCAAATTTTAGCCCTCAGAAAATAGTCTTGCTTAGCAATCTCCCTAAGGTGTTTGTCAACATCATCTACAAATAAAGGCTTTAGTGTTAGGGATATTGTCATTGATGCCAAAGAGACTATTAGGAGATTATTGGATTAGTTGTCATTGATGTCAAAGTCACGACAGAAGGGTATCGTCATTGATGTATGAATGAGATCTTGTTGTAAATATTGTCATTAATGTCAAAGGAGAGATTATGGAAGACATGAACAAGTACGATCTTGATCATGAGAAGAGAGAAAGGCATAAATATGAACCATTGCTACATACATACAAAGAGGTCACAATAAATACATTGTAATAGTTTGAAGATAAAGTTGTTTACATTTAAATCCATTGTAAATTCGAGTATCCACTATGAAAAGAATCACAAATATTAGCTACAATAGATCAAAAGAAGTATCTTAATGTATGTTGCTAATGTTGGCCAACCACCCTTGTCAAGCCATATATTCATTTTAATAAAATCACTCAAATACATACTTTGTTGGCTGACTTGATTTTATATATGCAACAAAAATATTGTAGAAGATGACAATTATATAATGTGAGTGAGTTTATTAAAGGAGAAAATTTATGGAATGATTTAGTTAATATGTGGAGTGGTTATGATGAAAAGCAATGATTACTTGTTAAAGGAAATGATCATAACAAGATAAAGTATTGATCTATTTTAAGCAATGATTGTCTTCCATAAGGCAACAATCAAAGTATTATCAATGTAACAATTATAATAAAGAGTAGGGACTAAAAAAAAGATACTAAAATTAGCAATTAAAAGTTACATATATTGACAAAGGACATGTCCATTTAAAAGAATATATTTTTTCAAAGAGATGCATCCTTGTAAGGATCGTGGCCCAAAACAATCTCATGAAAATAAATAATAACTCAATATTTCATAACATGGAATATAAATGAGACAACTTCATTAGATAAAATAAACGTCATAACACATCCTCATATGTATTGTGTATAATCCAAGTAAAATCACATAATATATGATATCCAAAATTACAATGCAAGCTCTCATGCCATGAAGTCAAATAATTATACAATTTGGAAGTACAAATACAATTAATGACATAATAATGTTGTGAGGACACAAGCAATATAGTCTTCAACTGCCACCAACCCTCACAATCATCCACAAGTCAATAGTTGAGAACATGGTCTGTCATTTTTTAGCCCAACCACAAAGCTTACACTTCCTTGAAATTCTTCCTACTTGAAGATTACTCAACCCTGCATGAAGTACCTATCAAATTGAAAAAAAATAGTAGGGGGAATGCCAATGCAAGCTTGATATATTTACATGCATTTCTATCATAAACATGTAATATCCTACTATCAAGTAATGGCACATAAACATTTAGATAAATTTGATAGGTAACTTTCATCTATTTCAATGAACACATGGCTTCAGCAAAGCACTAGAAGTAATCGGTAGACCCTGAAAGGAGGATCGACCTTCTCTATTGATCCATATTCGAAACCCTATCCTAGAAGGTAAATCAAACCACACGTAGAAGGCAATAACATGCATACTAATCATTAATTAAATAAATACTCTTTTCCTTTCATGCAAATGATTCTATGAACACCTTTCATTATTTCAATCTTACATGCATATGACGGTAAAATATATAATTGACATGCAATTCACTATATTTTACATGCAACTAATTGTACAAACATACCAATTGAATTCCTTCTACATACATTACTATTCTCATAATCATGCATTATTAATCATAAATATAATACTAGTTTTATTCCAAACAATACTATCCTTTACATAACTATATTGATTCTATTTAATATGTTGATTTAAAATGTAATAAATTTTTGTAATAGTGTTTGAAAATTTATTAGTCAACAAATTCAACTTTTGAACACTTTATATGAAACTATTCAATTGAAAGTGATAAAAACCATGGAGATATACTTTATACTCATTTCTTAGTGTACATATAGCAATATGAGTCCCATACACTAGAGATTGTGCAATAACATGGGAAACCACTTGTGAACAAGGGTGCCTAATTTTACAATGGTATTTTAATTTAAATTGTCTAAATTTTAATTATTGTTGTCCACTAAGTATGAAGAATATAATTTATCTAGGCATTAATGTTAACATTGGAGTCTTTAAAATTTTCTTTCATATTGCCAAGACATAGGCATTGCCCTAGAAGGTAATGGTAATCACTTAAATTTAAAAGAAATAAATATGATTTTACACATTTTTAAAATAAATGAATGCAACTTAAGGAATATCCAATGCAGGAAGAAGGCTCACATTACCACATATTCTTTATTATTAGATGAATGATTTAAATATAAATACCTCTAAAATAAGTCGTTGCAAATTAATGTCTGAAGCTAGTTTTTTATCCTCTATAAACTCCTCCATTTACTCAAACTCCAACAAAACTTCCTCAATTACTGCTAAATAATAATGATGTTCAGAATAATGGTCCTTGCTAAAAAAATTTGATCTTCCCAATCACAATTGATTGATCTCCAAAGAATTGTCCTTTTTTCTTCTTGAATTTTCTTATTTATCATTCTAATAATCTCCTCCCCATAAAAATTTAATTCCCATCCTTTATTTAGGACTAAATGCTCACTTTTGCATGGTTTATCATGCAATCATTTTAATTATTAAACTTAAGTTATTTAATTATAATACCTTTTTTTATAACTTATTTAATTAAATTTATTTTCTTATTTTAATTACATTCACGCAATAATTTAAAACTGTATACATATTTTAATAACAAGGTTTTATATATTTATTTATTTTACACAATTTAATAAAAAAATATTTTTTCATTCAATCCATTTAATATTTTTTTGAAAATAAAATACCTTAAGATGTACCTGTTGCAAGTATGAGTAGTTTGTGTTGTCATTGATGTCAACAGATCTATGTCGTTGCATTGATGTCAACCTATGATGATGGTTTGATTAGTTGCATTACATTGTCATTAGTAGTGTCACTGGTATCAACCTCTAGTGTTGCTTTGATAAGCTTTTGTTTGTGGATGTTCAATCTCTTGTGTGGTTGAGTTGTTGTATTGTAGTTGGTTTGGTAGTAATGAGTGGTGGAGGGGCACCTAGTCAAATGTTGTAAATAGGGTCCAATGTTGGGGTTTTTGGTGTTTTGAGTCATTTTTTATCTAATAAGGTCTATTTAGACCATTTCTAATGTTTTGAGTCTCGTGGGGTCAATTTTGCATAAAGTTGTCATTTTGTTGCAAATGTTGTAAAAAGTTGCAATGCAACTTTGCAATTTTGGCTTGTATTGGGAGATGAACAATCAAGTCATTCAAAAGTAGTTAGGACCTTTGGTTTTTGGTTGCAAACATTTAAATAGGCCTTGAGGAGTTTAAGGCAAGGTGTTGGAGTTGTTTTGAAGATCAGGCAATAAGAAATCTCTGGTTTTCTACAATTTCTTGTGTAATTTTGTTGCTACAACACTTTGTACGGTTCTGTATTGTGTGATTATGATTTGAAGTGCATTAAATTCGATGGTGGCATGAACTAACTCTGTTTGAGTTTTGGTTTGAGTTGATTTCATAAAGTTTAAAGGTTTTTAGAGTCAATTTAGTAAAAGTGGTCTGAAAACCCTAAGTTAAGAGGGTTTGAGTGAAAAAAATGGCATATTAAACCATTCCATTGGTGGAAACCTCTACAAATTAGTGGAATGGCATTTGTTAGGGTGTTCTTCATGTTTTTTAGGTTTGTAGATGTAGGGGATGGAGGTAGGGCAGTGTTTGATTGAGCCCTAGCCTAATATCTCAATGTATTAGGCTTAGGAATAGAGGCTAGAAGTAGGGTTTTGATAGCTGGTGAGTTTGTGGATATTTCAATGGATAAAAATTGTTGTTTCAGACCCCATGTGATCTGTTTAAAACCTTGGAGTGAAGATTGGTGATTTGAAGAAGGAATACCACATAGTTGCTTTGTAAAATAGGCCTAATTGGGATTAAGGTCGGCATTGGCGTAGCAATCAAAATAAGAAGGTGATGTTCCAAAACAAGCATATGCACAAATCTAATATGTTCCTAAGTGGCATAAAGGGTTATCCTAAATGCTATGCAATTCTTGGGTTTGAGGCCTTATCTAAAATATATGGTCAAAATTCACTGTTTGGTGACTTACAAACAAAATTGAAGGAATTGTGAGAAGACACCAAGTTAGGGTTTTCAAAGTGGAAAGATTGTTCAAGGTTGATTAAATTGTGATTGGTTAGAGAACCTCCACCCTGATCTGGGTATTAGAGCATAGGTTTTGGTCATTTGAGGAAAAGTTGCAATTTGAAGGGAACAAGATGCCTCCAAAGGGAAGTGCAGTCATTGCTAGGGAAATAAAATTGATGGACTCTCAGGAAGCTCTTTTAGCCAAACTTGCAGCACTTGAAACAAACCAAAGAAGAGTTAAGGCCACTACAGATGAGAGTGACCGAGAGGAAGAGGGTGAGAATGAAAACCCTCAAGGAGGAGTCCAAGGTGATGATGATGAGTTGGACCCTAATGAAAGGAGAATGGTTAAGATGTTGAAGGTTGTCAAGGGAGATATTCCTAAGGTGAAGATGGATTTTCCAATGTATGGTGGGTAATTGGATGCAAAAGAAGTGCTAGATTGGATTGATGCAATGGATAATTACTTTGAATATGAGGAAGTAGCAGATGACCAAAGGGTGAAGTTTGCTAAAACAAAGTTGAAAGGCCCTACCCTAACCTGGTGGAATTATGTGCAGGAAGAGAGAGTGAAGAAGAACAAAACCAAAATAAATTCATGGGATAGAATGGGAACTTGAGTGAGAAGATTTTCATCTTGTAGAGACATTGGCATTTTTCCCTTATGAAATACCCTTCTTTCGCGCATCTATGTGCGGCATTAGGGGAATATCAGCAGTTAGTAGTTCAGCTTGGGGGATCCTCCTTGTGCTCTTGTTCAGAAGGAAAATATATTGTATCAATCTTAGGAAAAGGTAAGGTTGTTGTGAGTGTAGTAGCCACAATGAATGACAATGGCCTCGAATGCAACAAAAAGTTCACAAAGTTAGTAGAATCTTATTCTTCCATCTTGCAGAAGTTGTTGAAGGATAAGATCATAACCTTGGAGAACCCCTGACCTCTCAAGGAACCTTAACTTGATTGGTATGATGCAAATGCCTTTTGTCAGTACCATCAAGTCAACAGACATGATACCGAACATTGTATGCACCTACGTCACGAGATACAGGACTGCATTGAGGACGGTACTATTTATCTCGATGGGAGTAAATAAAATATGAATAAATTGGTAGTGAAAGCAAATAGTGAGTTGCAGATATACACAAACCCGTTTTCATCTCATTCTACTAACTTAATTATTGATCCCTTCGATTCTACCACTCAGCCCGAGATGTATGTTAACATGGTCACAATTACTCCTCCCCCGCAACCTACAAGTGGCTCCCCAGACATGACATTCACCTTTCAAGATATGCCCTTGAACAACAAGCCCTCTCCCCTTTACATTTATGCTCGCGTCAATGGGAACATTGTGACGGGGGTCTTAGTTGACCCTGCAAGCCAAGTGAATGTCATTACAAAGGAGACGTTATGATTGAATTCACTGCAAAGAGAAGAGTATGAAGAAAAAAAATCTACCATCTGTATGCACGATGGTTTCTCTCTCAGGCGTATGGAACAATAACTATTTATGTCCTAGTTGGACCTATGACTCTGAACTCAACTTTTGATGTTATCACGGAATCAGATTCGTTCAGAGTGAAGTTGGGCATACCTTGGTTGGCTTCTATGAATGGAATAGCTTTTGTCATTCATAAGTGTTTGAAATTATCCCATGAAGGTGTTGTGCACGTCGTGCATGACACTGGATACCAATCATTGGTGTCCCATGGGGGCTACTCATTGAATCATTTTTGGCCCACCCCAGTTGGTCTGCTTCCCCCAAGGATGGACCTACTTTACTGAAACTATGTGAGGTACAAGATTGGGGGCAAAGGACAGCTAAAATTGACCCTTCTGGTAGTGCATCAACAAACTACCTCCTCTTCTTGAAAGGGAAAGGAGAGGTTTTCCCATCCTCAAGGTACCTCTTCTGCTCCTTTTTTTGAAGAATATTTTTGGATGAATACTCCTAGCTTTTACATGCAAAGTCTGTTGGTGCTTGCTTGGTGCAAAGCTAAGATTAGGATATCAGATCTTCCTACTATGCCTCCTAGACCTTGGCCCTACCTATATGGTAGAAGGAAGGGTCCCTATAGGGAATCCTCTATGTCTTGGCCTTCACGGCCTCCTACAACTCCTGCTCCCAAAGCAATGAATGGGAAGAGGCCCACCATCGAGGCCCGCTAGAGCTTACTCCCCCATGGTTCCTCAATCTCTCCCTCATGCTCTCATTTAGGAGTTTTTCCCTCCATCGGAGACAGCTATGATGGGCACTCCTATGGCTAAGCAGGAGCCTCATGTCCCTTCGCAGCTCCCATCCTCTAGCTCGAAGAGTCATAGAACCCACCTTGCACATGAGTGCAAGCACCATGGAAGGTTGTGGTGGCTAAGAAGACCGCTTTGTAGAGAAAGGAAGAGGAGAAGACCACCCCTACTTGAAGGCCTCTTGATGCATCCTCCTCTCTCCTCCCCTCTGCTTTCGTTCAATCAAGCTCGATCTTGCTTTCGGCTCTTGCTGTGACTGTGAGTGCGACTGACCCTAAAAATGTGCAGGTGTTTATTGCTCCCTCGGTTGAGCTGCCCCTGTTGATATCCCTTCCATACATCTCATGTTTTTCAAAACTTGTGGACATTCCAAATTCCTCGATGGTTTCTGCCACAGTTTTCTCCTCTTCTGTGCCTCTTGCCTCATCTGTGGGGAATTCACATCCTTCAATGAAGCAAAAAGCAGAGGTTGGCCCTTCTAGTAATGGAGGGCGTAACAAGAACCCACCTTCTTCAAAGGGTGGTCCTATGCTAGCTTGTTTTATACTAGTGACAAAGCAAGTTTTGACTTCTCCTGAGTTTGTCACTACTCTCGAATCACTCGGTGAGCCAAGTGGTGAATCTCAAGCACCGTCCTCCCCGTCCATTGAGGTATGGCATGGCACTTTTGGAAAGTGCATGTTTAACTCTCTGGACAAAGTTTTGGCCTTGTCGTTGATCTTCGCGAAATCGTTAACCATAGCTCCACAAGAGTCAAGTGGAGAAAACCTTGCGGGCCTTCTTCCTTAGCCCTTGTTGCAAGAGGGTCAGAAGCACCTCCCCTTAATATTCCACCACTGCAGGCTCATCCTCCTTCCCCTTATAATGATTTATATTGGGAAGCAGATGACCTCTTGGTCAATGAGTATTAGGGGGAGGCCCCTTCTTTATCTTTAGATTAGATGTGTGTGTTGTGATGTGTTCCCCCTGTGCTTAAATGTTATGTGTTCCTAGATGACCCTTTTCACCCTTGTTGGTGCTTGGATACATGAGTGATTTTTGTGTCGTAAACCTTCATCTATTTGTATCATCATTCTTCCTTTGTTATGTGCTTTGATTTTCGACAAATTGAGGATGATGCAAAGTGTTGGGGGCATTTAGGCTTCCCTTCCATGTTGACCCAATTTTTTATTTTTGCTTTGTCTTCTCATGCATTCTTCACATGGTCCGATATAGTAGGGGGTTGATGGCAGTTTATTTATATACTCTTATTATACTTACATATATTTATGAGCAGCTCTGACCTCGAAATATTAGATCACCCCTGTGTCTCTTGTTCATAATATTTCTCTTCGCTCTTTTATCTTTCTCTCTTCTTTGCTTGAGTTGTCCCCCATATGTGTGACAATGTCGCTTTTACAATGTTTCAATTTTTAGAAAACACATTCATTTCCAATGAATCTTTTCTAGAAAATCCTCGCAAGCTTTTTCAAAGATCGCATTCTCGACTTGGACCCCTAATGGAACATGTTTCCTTCATCAAGGGTTCACAAAGAAAGAACTTGAGAACTTTCCTCTGAGGTGCGAGTAGCTTTTCCTATGAGAGAAGTCTTGACCTTCCCCTCATGAGGGGGCATTTTCTTCCTTTTGAATTCCTTGATGAAGTGAACATCTTTTGAAAGGATTCCTTGATGATGAATTGATTTGAGAAAAAATGTCTCTCACCCACTTTCAAACAACACGTCCCTTGAGTGGATCCCTTTTCTTTTAAAGGGTTCCCGAGGGACCCCTTTGAAATCCTTCCAATTTTTTAACTATCTACTTGTTTACCTATGTGGCTACTTTATTTTCTGACATGTTCTATTTGCGGATGTTGCTTTGCATGTGCGCCTGTGAAGCCACTTTCCAGTCCGACTCTGCAAAGTCCCCTTACATTGTTCTTCCTTCATGAGAGAGAACTTGGGGGTTTCCTTCTTGCAAGTTTGTGGGCCTATAAGGTGCTTACTTCACTGGGCTTCCTTCATGAGAGAGAACTTGGGGGTTTCCTTCTTGCAGGTCTGGGGGCTTGTGAGATGCTTTCATCCTACAGGATTTTTCCATCATTGGTCTGAGGTCCTTCAATGTACTTTGTGCAACTTCATAGTTCTGCGGGGCTATGGAGTCCTTTTGTTTGAAACTCCCCAAGGAGAGTACCTGTGGAGTCCTTGGATTTCCCTATGCTTTCAAGTTTTCCAAATCATGGTATGCTTCCTTGACGGTTCAGGTATACATCTCTAACCTTGCTAACTCTTCGATCTACTTTACCGAACACTCATCTATACTTGTTCTCACTAAAGTGGGGGAAAAATGTATAGGAGCGAATTTGCACCCCCTTAGCAAATTCCCCTTTCACATGCCCTCACCTTAGAAAATCAAATCCGAAGGAAAAATTCCACATCACCCACCTACCTTCCATCCACTTGGCGTTTGTCCCATGTGTCAGTGAAAGAATCAGGGAGAATGTGTGGCGCACAGACATCTGTGCACCGTGCTATTCCCTAACAGATTCCTACCTGAAGTTGGCAGAGGTGTTACACACTCGATTAGGGCCAAATTGTAACGTACCTCTTTGACCAACTGACCCGAAAATGCCTTATTTCTTCCCATCCTGCCTTAAAAAATACTCATTCTTACTTCATTTCACCCTCTAAACATTCAATCACTCTCTCTTAGCATTCCACTTCATTTTCACTGTCAAGCAACATCCAGCATTCTGTGTGAGCACTACAACAACTTTAAAGCTCCATCAACCCACATCGCAAGTGTGAGGCTATCATATAAGTTGTGGGCTTGGAGTCTTGTGAGACCTCCCTTAATCACCGATATGGCTATGGTGGCTTTTCCAAGTCCATACCTTGCATTCTCCTCCATTGGCTAGTGACCTCTTGGGTGGAGGTGGTAACGCTTCACTCCTCTCCTTTGTGATTTGATAGAGTAGCATAGTATTGTTTGTAGTGTTCATTGCAATCTTTCTTTCTTTCTACTTTATTTATCACATATTCTACTGTTTCTTTTTCTCTGTGGAGGTGGAAACACCAAAACGGGGGTCTGATTGAGGCAAGCCCCTATATAGCCCCAAAATTTTCCCTCTTTCTTGTGTGTGGGTGAACGTGCGCATGGATCTAGCTGGCGAACAAATGCCTTTGTGAGATTATCTTCATTACCTTAGCTTTCATTTATTTGCTTTATCATCTTTGTCTATTTCTCATACTTTCTTATTTTGTTTTCCCGTCATAATCAATGAGCAGGTTGTCAGTTAGTTTTTAGGTAGTATGTACTATACTTTATGTTTTATGGCCGTATGGATGCTAGTGCGTCCGAGAGACGCCAGCGCGCTGTACTTGTCCCAAAACTACATTGTCGTCCTCAGAGATAGAGTTGTCTGAGGTACAGTACCGACTCCAAAAACCAACTTGCCTAGCCTAAACCTGAACTTTGGGTTTGTAGAGTGACATAAGTACTACATAGTGCTCTTCATTCTCAATCCTCACCCTAAGACATCCTTTAGAGTGAGGTAAGTTAGGGCTGCCCTCCGCTCTCGGCTTTCCATGACTTGGAGCCTTGACGTGGTTGGTCCCCCTCTCTTACATCTTCTACCTCCAATATATAAGCAAGGAGATTCCAAAATTGTAAATGGTTTCACCAAAATAATGGATACCAAAACCATGTTATCATGTGAAAACCCATGACTACCTTGGAGAGAATATTTTGAGAATACCAAATACAATCAATGACTTCATATGAACAACTCACGAGCTCAATCAACGAATCTTCAAATAAAAAATGTAGCAATTTGTTTTTGACTCATAAATCCCTAATGACTCATTTTCGTCAATTGTATTGATTCACTTTAGTGTCCACTAAATCACGTGGGTCTCATCCATTATGCCAATATTTTCTTCTCCTTCTTTTAGCATCTACAATTAAGAATATATATTAAATAAGTCAAAAACAAAATATAACTTCCATTAAAGTTCTCCCTCTCTCATGAACACATATAAAAACGAAAACTGAGATTTTAGGAGATGTTAAATAACAATATTATTTCTCTAATTGCATCCTAGGCATCCAATTACATATTCTAAGAGTGTTGGAGACAATCTATACACAGGATTTGCAAGGTTAATGACACCTTAATCATATGATTCTCCCAATTGAAATTATACATTGCAAATACATCCATAGGAAACATAAATAAATTAAGCACAAGATCCAAGGACCATGTCCTTCCTACACCAAGAGAACTTATCCATGGTCATTGGATTCATGAGGGAAACTAAACATTTTCTTGAGTGTCAACCTTTGTTACAACACCTTACCATTCTTTACCACCATCAACATGCTTAGCATCATCATGATACATGGGGTTCCTAGCCAAATAAATAGTACTCTAATTGTTAAAATTAGTTTTAATAACTCTATATTTATAATGAATACTTTTACAAAGTCTCTATTATCAAGTCACCTACTTATATGTATGTGAAGCATCTATATAATCTATTTTAGTAGTGGAAAAAGCAATCATGGGCTACTCTTTCTCCTCCAACTCATTGCATGACTAAATAAAGAAATCAAATATCCAAATATTGGATCTTTGATCATCCAAGTCACTTTCCCAATTCCCAATATGTCCAATGACTTATCCACATTAGCATTACCATGATAACATAAATATTTTAATAAGAATTTCCATTAATTCTTTTTGAAACCATTTTAACATAAATATAATGCTCTTAACCAAGATCAAATAAAAAATTTCTCAAAACTCTCATTGCTTGGGAAGCATTTGGTCTAGTGAAAACTATTGAATACATCGAGCTATCAATGGTGCTAGCATAGGAAACATTAGAAATATCCTCGAAATCATCATCTGATTTTGGATAAATAAATAAAAAAGATCAATGATAATGAGAAATGGAATAACCATTGATTTTCAATCTTACATACTAAATTTATACAATGTAGTAGATAAATACTTTATTTTAAATAAAGATATGTCTATATGCTCCTTGATCTCCATACTAACAATGTATTTTCTAGCCCCAATTTTTTCATATCAAATGTGTTAGAGGTCCAATTTTTGAGCTTCCAAATCATAAACTTGTTGTTACCAATAAATAACATATCATCCACAGACAAGATAATGATCATTATTTGACCATTAATGGTTTTAAAACATAAATAAAATGAACTGCCTTACTTAGGTAATAAAACCCAAACTTATTGATTTGAAAGCATCAAACTTTTGGTACCACATCCTAGCTTATCATTTTAGATTGTACAATGATATTTTCAATATACAACCATGTGCTCATTCACGTTCATGATAAAACCATCAAAACATCACTATGTATATGTTATCTTCAATATAATATTACAATGTAACATGATTCCTTTACTCATTTTTATTCAATTTGACAACACCTATGTACTTCTGAATTCTTAACAAAAACCATAACTTACCACCATTCTAAAGGCTCCAATTTATAGATGTATTGGAAAATAAATGCCACTAGAGGTTTACCAATCAAGAGGTGTTTATACCATGGAAAACTATGGTACACAAAGGCTTCTACAAAAATTATAAACATCTCACTCTTTGGAATTCTCCTAAAATATGTAGTCACTCATTTTGGTGCCCAAAAAGACATCTTACATCCTTTCCAACTGCCCAATTTTGGGAAAGTAAAATTCACCTACATGGAACACCATAAGACACCTACAATTCCTTTTGAAGCACTCCACTTGAGGATTTAATTATTTTTTCCCATAAGCAATTGTATTGTTGTTGATGAATCCCTTCATCCATTATGAATACATTTACAAACTATAGGTGTAGTATTATTATAGTTGGGTTTCAAGTAGCACCTTAAGCACCTAGAGACACCTTGATAAGTATGTTGGAACATATTTTATAATATAAGATATACAAGGTTGATGGAACCTTAATCCTAGAATTCTACTACTTGACATCATGCATTATAAATACATCTATTGGAACACAAAAATTTAAGTACACAAAATGAAGCCAATGTCCTCTCTACAATAAGATAATTGTTTTCATGTTAATGGGTTTGGTAAGAGAATATACAATTTTCATTGTCTACTTGCCTCAACATAACCTATCCATTTATAATATTTTTTCAAAAAAGTGATATTGAACATCTACATGCTTCATACAAACATAAAATATTAGATTATTTGCCAAACAAATTGCACTATGACTATCAAAACAGATAAGAATTGTCTTGCAATCAAAATCAATGCTTACACATAATCTTTGTAACCAAATTTCCTCCCTAGAGACATGAGTAGAATAAATATAATCTAACTCTATATTGGATAAATAAATAGTGTGCTTCCTCCTACTTATCAAAATTACTACACTACCAAACAAATTCAAAATATAGCCACTAGTAGACCTCCAACTATCCAAATCACTAGCACAATATACATAAATAAAGCCTATATGTCTAATATCATACCCACACTATCATTATCAAAATAAACTAACCAATAATTATAATTACCACACAAATATATAATTGCCCTCTTCATATAATTTTAATGCTTTTTCCTAGGGTCTGACATAAACCTATTGAATAATCTCACTACTTGGCTAATATTTGACCAAAAATACCATTTCATACATCTTGATCTACAATTGCACTAGCATATCGACATACTATAAATATCCTCAAAATATTCCTCACATTTGGAATGCATATCTAAAGTAAGATCAATGCTAATAGGTAAAAGAATTTTAACTAGCTTATAGTTTTACATATTAAACCTCTTCAAAATAGTATTCACATACTTAATCCCTCCTAACTTCTATACCTATTATGTATCTTATTTCTCCCTTTTACCTTAATGAAATATGAGACTTCAAATTGCTAATCATATTCTTGGTGTTATTAAAAAATATATCTACATACAAGGCAATAATTTATATATTATCAATCTATTGTAAATATAATGATCCTCCCCACTTCTTACAAAATCTAAACTTAAAACAATGAGTCAAATTTTTTATACCACAAATAGGGTGATTGTCTCAAACTAGAAAGAGACTATTTTAACTTACAAAATAAGTGTTCCTTTCCTTTAACCTCAAAACCATTATTTTAACATCCATTTTCTCAATTTTAAAATCATATGTAGTAGTTATGGATAAAATAAATCTAATCAAGAATAATTTAGTAGGAGATAATATTTCACAAAAATTAACTCCCTCTATCTAGTAATCCTTGGCCACCAATATGCCCTTGTACCTATCCAATTAATTGTCTAATCTAAATTTTCATATAGACCCATTTACAACCAATGGATTTCTTTCCTTTGGGAAAATGAACAAGATCCTAGGTATCACAAGGATCTAGAGCCATCTTCTCCTCTTACATGGATTGCTACCAAGGGTTACTATTATTTGAAATAATAACTTCCATGAAGTTTCTAGTTTCATCACAAATACTTAACAAAATAAATATATTGCAAAAATATAGTGGGATATACCTATAAATAGGATTTTGTTGTCTTATGGATCTTCAAAATTGAACTCTCTTGTTCTTCTCTATCCTTTAATCTATTATTTTCTTCTTCCAAATGTCTATCTTCTTACTTTGATTCAAAATGCACTATATTTTTTCCCTTATATTTTAGCTATTTAGGAAAAAAAATAACTCCAAAATTCCTAAAAATATTTTCTCTATAATAGAATACTTTCAAGAGAAGAGGATTCCAAAGCTTGTAAGCCTTAAAATTCTCACCATATAAAATAAATATTCATTTATGTGATTTTAGATATAATTTAGATCACTTTAATTTAGGCACATAACATAAGCCTCACAACCAAAAACCCTTAAAAGAATGATTTTTTTTTACCTATCCACACTACACAAGATGTTCAATCTACAAGGGGATTTATGTTAGGAATTTTCAAGCCATACATGAAAATGTCCACATAACCAAAATAGAGAAAATTTCACAAACAAAGATTCAAAATCTATATGCGAAAGAATAGACAACATACCATGAAAGCTGACAAAGATATACCCTAGGAAAACCCTAAATAGGGAAAAAATCAACCTCAGAAAGCATCCATCACTCATTTATCCAACAACATAAACATTAAAATACATCATCAGAGTCTCCATGAATACCTCTAAAATATCAAGCTCTCTACATGCATTCCATTTGAATAAGCATGTAACCACACATCCCATGCCATGCTTCAAACCATCACAAATGAAACCAAGAGATGCTCTCACAACCCCTTAGCAAAATCATTCAACCTTAGGCAACTACCCATGTGCTTTCTTTTATAGACATAAGCTTGCAAAAAACCACCAAGTGGTATTACATAAAATCATGTGACAAATACCATGAGCGTACAAAACCATTTCCCCCCAAATTTACTTCTTAGTACTAAGTTTTCTAATATTTAATATTTACTCAATGCGCAAACCCACATTAAATATTTATCTCAATGTTACATAAAACACATAAAGTGGCAAGTTGTACAACTCACTTTTTCCTAACATTCTCTCACTTATTATATACATTATATAAGGGGTAAAAAGTAAACTCAAACATCAACGAGGGAGAAATCCCTATAGCCACATATACCATCAAGGAATAATAGTGCTCCATTTTCTTATTGATCATGGAGAGGTCTTCATCGAAGGCCACATGTACCCTTATAAACACTTGGGGATATAAAAACAACCTTTCCCTCAACATAATGATGGTAAATCTTCTGCATCATATAACACAATACACCTTATAACCATAAAAACAATATCTCATTCGATTTCATTATCGACTGCATCAAACAAAGTCCTTCGGGCAAGTAACCACTATAACCATCAAAGAGCCTAATTGTGTTGTTAGGAGCTTCATCCTCCTCCTAGCCTACACATCAATATAGCATCCTCAACCACTTGAACAAAATGTTAGCATAAATATCTATCCTTATACTTAGAACATTTCCCATCCACAAGGACCTCCTTGAGAAAGCCCTCCATGAATCTTGTGTCCCAAATGACATTAATCTTGTTCAATTTCAAGCCATGATAAGACACTTGTCATCTCCACATTCCCTGACATTTTATACTAAAGTGATGTAGAGGGTCAGGGCTCTTAAAAGATACACTAAGTTATAGGATAACAATGATTTGCTTTTCAATCTCTCAACTAGGCACCAACCTAGAGGTAAGGCCTCAACCTTGCACTCAAGACTTAATTGCTTCCCATGTGGTTCCAAATCACTTAAATGATCTCAAAGGACTTAAACAAACTTGAATTAAAAGGTTCTCAAGCCCAAACCCTCTATTTTCATCAAAACTCACTTTTGCTGCTCAACTAGCCTTCTAGCCCTATTAGGCCTTTGGCAAAGGATTCTTGTCTTTTCTCTCAAAATTTGCAATTGACCCTCCAATCTAGTGATTGTTTAAGGTATGGATTGTGATGACAAACACCATGTCAACTCCTAGACATCACTTGTTTCAGACAATCTTGCTTCTAACCCTGTTGTTTCCTCAAAATTAGGCCTAATTAGCCCTATTTTACAAAGCAACCCCTCTTCAAATTTTCCCCCTGACTTTGAAACTCTCAACAGTCTTCCAAAACACTCCCAAACCAAAGTTTTTCACACTTTTAATCTTCTAGGATACTCTTAACATGCCCAATTACAAAACCCTCCCTAATTTGGCTTAAAACTAGGGCTTTTTGATTCTAGGTCTTCCAAACACTTCCAGGTCTTGATTTTTAACTTTTCACCATTCATTCAACATTTCACAACTATTAGAACTCAAAAATATGCCTCTTGTTAAGGCAGATCATTCGCTGCTATACTTCAACCCCCATCCTCATGCTCCTTGCACTGTCACAACTTGGTGTACACCATAAGATTCCTTCTTCCTGCACTTTCAATTAGTTAGTTTGATATAAAACAGGTTAATTATGATCCATTTCATTGGTCTCAGTCATATATTCCCATGAAATGGATCCTTCTTCATGTAAAACCTTCAAAATTAGTGCAATTTCTGTATTTCCTTGGGGACAGTCACTGTTTTGTGCAAGAATCTGATTCCTATTGCCATTTTAGAGCATACAAAGGTTAGAAAACATGTAAATTCAAGTCCTTAATCCATCAAGATGAATCAAAGTTCAATAGGAAATCAAAAGACTACCCAAAAGAACACAAAAGAATGCAAAAAAACTATATTTTACTGTCTTTTCTTGAGAACAGTCCGTACAATTCCATCAAAACTTCATCAACCTCCGTACAAGTGATTCTCCTAGGGTTATAGATCAATCCCCAAACTGCTCCAACCAATTCAAGTCGGTTTCCATTACATTAAGGTTAATTAAACCCTTAATCTCACTTTCCCGCCTAAACTGAAATTTGAAATTTTGAAATTACAAACTCTCATTTTATTAACATCTACCCCCTAAAAACTATTGGATATTCAATATCCAAGTTTATTTGACCTATTTAAAACATAAGATCACTAATCTAACCCCTGGAACATAGTTTTCCCTTTACATTGCATTTTTTTAAACTAGATTGCTTATCATGAGCATTAGAACTTTCAACATTCTTATTACATTTATTCATACCAAATGCCATTATAGGCTCCAATACATCATAATTGATGCTTTGATTTGTTTGGAAGGCCCTCCTGACCCCTGCACTCTCCTAGTTCTTGAACAACTCTTTGAAAGCCTTGGGTGCTCCTGCACCATTCTCCCTAGGAAAGAAAGAAATCTTGCCCCAAGAAGTGTCCCATGTGTTGCCACCAAAAGACCTTTTGTTCTCATGCGTTTTCATCTTCTAGTGAGAAGGTAGGTAGTCCCCCAAAGTCACTGTCTTTCTCTTTTGCCAATCTGCATTCTTGACATTTATCATGTGAGAGCCAAAATAGGGTCTGGTTTGTCTTCCTTGCTGCTTGATAACAGTGGGTTCTTGTGCCCTGCTCTTGCCCTCATTCCATTGCCTCCTTTGTGAAAGAACTCCACCATTAACACCATCATTTATAGGGCATTCAATGCCACCAACCCTGATACTATCCAGATCCCACAAGGATTGATTTGATGGATTGTCCACCTCATAACCCTGCTGCAACTTATCTCTTTTTAGCTTACCAATGCCTTCCCCTTTTTCACCCTGCTTATTCACCTACAAACTCTTCTCAAAACAAATCACAAAACTATCATTAGACTGCTCCAAAGGTAAAGGAACCAACTGATATTTAACATCTCCCTTGTGAACCAAATAGGTGTTAAGAAACCCATCATGCAAAGTTCTTCTAACATACTGCCATGGCCTTCCCAAGATAATATGACCACAAGTCATTGGAATTACATCACAAAGCACTCTATCCTGATATGAACCAATTGATAAATCAACAAAAGCTCTCTTACCAATCTCTACATGTTGTCCTTGAGTTACCCAAGTGGCCTTGTAGGGAGTAGGATGATCAAAAGTTTCAATCCCTAGCTTGGTTACCATATCAACTGAAACTAAATTGCTATGTGACCCTGAATCTATAAGCAATCTGCAGATCTTACCATGACTGAGACAATTTTTTTTGAAAATAGTTACCTTTGGTTCTTGATGAAGTCTTTCTCCTTGCTTGATCATGAGAAACTCACCATCAGTCAGTGGGTCTGCCATGAATGTTTTTGGTTCCTCCTTCTTGTCTTCTTCTTCTTGTACCAAGTTAGCTCTCCTTTCTCTGCCTGTATCAACTTGTTCCCATTTAGGACACTTGAAGGAAGGATGCCCTGGTTCATTGCAATTAAAACATCTACCTGTGAATGGTCCTCTACCTTGTCCAAATCTGCCTCCTCCTCTTGGAGTGTATCCACCTCTTTGATCAGAAAATATCTCTTTACCCTTGTCATTGTAGCTTTTATCATTACTGCCTTGTCCTTGCTCTCTATTACCTCTGCCCCTGTTTGAACTACCTCCTCTTCCACCATTGTTTGATCTTTCTTGCTTCCTTTTCACATTTTCTTCTGCTCTAATGGCCAACTAAAAACATTCTCCCAATGTTCTTGGCAATTGCAAACCAATCTCATCTTGCAGATTGTACCTTAAGCCATTGATGTACCTGGCTATTTTCTCATCTTCTTCTTCATAACCTCCTCTGATACTAAGCTTGTGAAATTTCTCAGTATAGGACATAACATCCAAGTCCTTTTGCCTTAAATTTTGCCTCATCCTTTTCACATGAATGGTATAATCGGATGGTAGGAATTGCTCGTTGACCAAACTCTTCATCCTTGCCCATGTAGAAACTTTTGCCAATCCTCTAGCCATCCTATCATTCTAGAACTTGTCCACCATGTCAATGTTGTGCCTCTCAACTTGGTTTTAGCAAACTTGACCTTCCTCTCTTCATCCATCTCCTCAAATTCAAAGTAGCTTTCCAAGGCATCAAGCCATCCCAATACCTCTTTACTATCCATCTTCCTTTGATAGATAGGAAAGTCTATGTGACTCTTCCCTCCATGACCTTGTACTGCTTTCAACAACCTCACTAACCTCCTTTCCTCAGGGTCCTCTGTATCATCTGCTTGCTGTTCCTGATTTACCCTCACATGCTCTTCATCTTCATCATTGTTTTATTGGTCTTCTTGTTCTTCTCTCCTCCTGCTCCTCTCAAGGTTATTGATCCTTTCCTGCATAGTGTCTCTCTCTCTTCTCCATTGCCTCTCTTCTCTTGCTCTTGCTGCTTCTTGTTCCCTTCTTTCTCTTCGCTCCCTCTCCAAGATCTCCTTCAACTCTTCCAACTCTCTTGCCAATTGATTCTTTGGTGCCATTGCTATTTCTCCAACCCCTAAAGGACCTACTCACTGCTCTGATACCACTCTGATGCAGAGGGTCAGGGCTCTTAAAAGATACACTAAGTTATAGGATAACAATGATTTGCTTTTCAATCTCTCAACTAGGCACCAACCTAGAGGTAAGGCCTCAACCTTGCACTCAAGACTTAATTGCTTCCCATGTGGTTCCAAATCACTTAAATAATCTCAAAGGACTTAAACAAACTTGACTTAAAAGGTTCTCAAGCCCAAACCCTCTGTTTTGATCAAAACTCACTTTTGCTGCTCAACTAGCCTTCTAGCCCTATTAGGCCTTTGGTGAAGGATTCTTGTCTTTTCTCTCAAACTTTGCAATTGACCCTCCAATCTAGTGATTGTTTCAGGTATGTATTGTGATGACAAACACCATGTCAACTCCTAGACATCACTTGTTTCAGACAATCTTGCTTCTAACCTTGCTGTTTCCTCAAAATTAGGCCTAATTAGCCCTATTTTACAAAGCAACCCCTCTTCAAATTTTCCCCCTGACTTTGAAACTCTCAACAGTCTTCCAAAACACTCCCAAACCAAAGTTTTTCACACTTTTAATCTTCTAGGATACTCTTAACATGCCCAATTACAAAACCCTCCCTAATTTGGCTTAAAACTAGGGCTTTTTGATTCTAGGTCTTCCAAACACTTCCAGGTCTTGATTTTTAACTTTTCACCATTCATTCAACATTTCACAACTACTAGAACTCAAAAATATGCCTCTTGTTAAGGTAGATCATTCGCTGCTATACTTCAACTCCCATCCTCATGCTCCTTGCACTGTCACAACTTGGTGTACACTGTATGATTCCTTCTCCCTGCACTTTCAGTTAGTTAGTTTGATATAAAACAGGTTAATTATGATCCATTTCATTGGTCTCAGTCATACATTCCCATGAAATGGATCATTCTTCATGTAAAACCTTCAAAATTAGTGCAATTTCTGTATTTCCTTGGGGACAGTCGTTGTTTTGTGCAAGAATCTAATTCCTATTGCCTTTTCAGAGCATAAAAAGGTTAGAAAACATGTAAATTCAAGTCCTTAATCCATCAAGATGAATCAAAGTTCAATAGGAAATCAAAAGACTACCCAAAAGAACACAAAAGAATGCAAAAAGTTGTATTTTACTGTCTTTTCTTGAGAACAGTTCGTACAATTCCTTCAAAACTTCATCAACCTCCATACAAGTGATTCTCCTGGGGTTATAGATCGATCCACAAACTGCTCCAACCAATTCAAGTTGCTTTCCATTACATTAAGGTTAATTAAACCCTTAATCTCACTTTCTCGCCTAAACTGAAATTTGAAAATTTGAAATTACAAACTCTCATTTTATTAACATCTACCCCCTAAAAACTATTGGGTATTCAATATCCAAGTTTATTTGACCTATTTAAAACATAAGATCACTAATCTAACCCCTGGAACATAGTTTTCCCTTTACATTGCATTTTTTTAAACTAGATTCCTTATTAGGAGCATTAGAACTTTCAACAATCTTATTACATTTATTCATACCAAATGCCATTATAGGCTCCAATACATCATAATTGATGCTTTGATTTGTTTGGAAGGCCCTCCTAACCCCTGCACTCTCCTGGTTCTTGAACAACTCTTTGAAAGCCTTGGGTGCTCCTGCACCATAAAGACATGCCTTCCATCGATCCATCTCATAATACTTTGCTATACCTTCAAGCCCATATCCATAAGACCACAATCAAATGTTTCCTAGTAGATGGTGGATTAGGACTTAATATTTGCAACTTGAATCTAATCAAATAATTGGGATATTCTAATGATGTTGTTGATCCCCAAACAAAGATTACCATCAAAGCATATGATGAAGTTGAACATTAATCCAAAGGCTTTATAAAGCTACCCTTCCAAGTCAGGCATGCCACATATGAAACTACTTTCCAAATCTTAGACTTTGATCTTCAATATAACATCCTTCTTGGCCACCCATGGATCCATAATTGAGTAATTTATGGGGTAATTACGAAAGAGTTATTAGGTGTATATAATTTTGAGTTTTGAAGAGTAGTTATCGATGAGGAGATAACTACATTAAAGAAAAACCACAAATGAGACTTAGTACCTTTGCCTAATGGTTACGAACTTATTGTTTGTAAATGAGTGTTCAAAAGGAAGATAGGTTATGACAA
Source organism: Sequoia sempervirens (assembly GCA_007258455.2). NCBI lineage: Eukaryota > Viridiplantae > Streptophyta > Pinopsida > Cupressales > Cupressaceae > Sequoia > Sequoia sempervirens. The sequence goes on along the minus strand of VDFB02105785.1, from coordinate 180,641,210 downwards.
TAATGTTGAGAAGTATAAGGCTAGAGCAATTGTGAAAGGATATTCCTAAGTTGAGGGAATTGATTGTAGTGAGACAATCCATTCAATATTTATTATCTATTGCAACAACTTTTATCCTTGAGGTTGAGTACATAGGTGGGAAGACAAATTTTGTTCATAGTGATTTGGAAGAACAATTTTCAATGACATAATGAGAGCTCTATATTGTAAAAGGCAAACAAATTTTGGATTTTTTAGTTGAAGAAATCTTTTTATGGTCTAGAGTAATCACTTAGGATGTGTGTCAAAAGTTTAATTCCTTTGTGTCGAGACTAGGGTTTTTAAGATCCAAATTGAATCACCACATGTTTGTTTAACTTGTTGTACATCAAATCATGATCTAGACAACTCTACCAAGGTTCTTTTTTTAAGTAAATTCTTGTAATGACTCGTCCTTTCAATTGTAGGGAGTGAGTGTCATGCAAAATAACAAGAGGTGATAAGTTCCTCCAAGTCATTGTTTTTCCAAACAATAATTGGTCAATGCTCTACTTCATTTAAGAAGGAATTATTTTTCATTGTAGGTGCAATTGGTAAACAAAAGGAAACACATCCCCAAAAGTTGAAGAATGTGTCTTTGGAAGCTACAAACTATAGTCACATTCTCATACTTGATTTAGAGAAACTAGACAATATGCATATATTGAGTATTAGATGTATAAATTGCTAAATCCCCAACATGCAAGTCATGTTGAATGACTTATGGGCCAAAAGCTTTAGAAAAAAAAGTCAACTAAAATTAGATCATTCCAATAGGATGATTTATCATCACTTTTTCTAATGTAGTTGATTGAGACAAGATTTTCAAGAGGAGGCTTGGTATTTGCTACAAGGCTATACATTTATAAAGTTTTAACATATTATTGTCAATTCTATTGAGGAGACACCCATGTGAAGTCAAGTTTGGATAAGAATGTACATCCTCCTACATGAGCTATAGTTGGAATATATTTTTTTAGTGTCGGTAGACCTCATGGGAGGACCTATATACTCATCCATTAATCGCAAGCAACCACTAGTTGAGGGGATTCTTTCTATTCAAGAATATGAATTGATCATCAATTAGATCAATTTCTTCCAAAATGTTTTTAACTCTTAAAGGAGGGCTCTAGAGTGGGTCAAACCAATTAATTTGGATGCACTCCCTTAGCTATAGAGGGTATCATGAATGCTCATAAAGGTCCTTTGGTTGTAAAACATAAGATAGTAGTTGAACTCAAAAATCAAGAGAAAGTAGATGATGGCTTCCAAAATCCTAGGAAAGCATACACTGTTAACATGTTGACATTAAAACTTAAGAAAATCAAAGTGAAATGACAAAGATGCAACATAAGCATTGGGAGACCTTTTATACAAAGGGACAACTTAGACTAATGAACGAGGGCAAAGATATTGTAGATAGGCACACTGGGGAAAAAAAATCCCTTTGCATCACTAGCATAAGAGATGCATGGGAGTTAAACTCAAGCAAAAAATAACTTATGGTATTTTATTAGATGTTGAAAATGGCACAATGCTGGAAGATATAAGAAATGGTAACCAAAAGATGATGGAAAATATATTTGCATCTCCTTGAAGTTGATTTGAAAGATTCGTAAGACAACATTGATTTGAAGGATTGTGTGAATGAATCTCATAATCACAAAAGAAATAAATGATATCCAAAATGTTGATTTGGATCTAGAAGAAAATAAATTAACTTCAATTCAATCTAAAATTGGGAAGAAATTTCAAAAAAACATAAGGGGTGAGAGTGTGTAAAACAAAATAAAAAAGGAAACCATAATAGAGATTTTTAGGTCATGTTTAGATAATAGTTTATATTTTACAAGACAATTGGTTGTCAAATATTAGAAACTAACTTTTTGCTTTCTATGAAACTCATATGATGAGCAATATGATATTTTAATTGGATCTAAATATATTATCACAATGATGGCTAGAATAATGGATTATGGATGAATGCATGTACTACTAGGCATTGTGTTGATTCAACCTAGTTAACTCCATGCACTCTTTGAATTAATTTGCCCTCACCAAGAACTCATATATGACCTCATACTAAAACCCAAGTTGCTGAAATAATTTCCTATGCTTTCATTTTCCATTGACATTTAACAAAGCTGATTAACTTGAGAATATGGAGAAATTTTCTTATAGATATTTTTATGGACAATATTCTTAGTGGGATCTTGCTACTAATAGTGTGGGGTATTCATGGTGTATGTATCAATGCCAAAATTGGAAAGTGCAACATATAATATAATGATGCAAATAGTGCCTTCACTTTTAAGTTTAAATTTTAAAATTTAAGTGATGGTCTTAAAAGTCCAGGTTATGTAGTATTTTCCTTATACTAAATTTGTAGGTAAACTAGAGGAACATAGTGGTATAACCACTCAACATTGTTAACACGTTTTTGATTCATTGAAAGTATTGATTTTTTTTCTTTTCACATATTATTGTGCCTGTTAGATTTATTTTGTAAATGATGATAAAAATTATTGTATTGGGTGAATATCAATGGAATCTAATAGTGCATTGTTTTCCCTCATTTTACATACAAAAACACTAAGTATCATATCATATCAAATTCACTTTCTGATTTGATGGATATAATTTATGGGAGCTTTCAACATTTCCATATGATTTGATGGCTATAATTTATGGGAGCTTTCAACATTTGCATATGAATTGATGGATGGAATTAAGGGAGCTCAAAGTAGAGGTTGGTTGACCAAACAAGAGGGTGCAAACTTATTCCTATCTCAAACCAGCTTCTTGCTCAAAGATTGGATATATACTTTAGAGGCACCACATTTTCATATTATTTGCCCTTTACATTTGTGGGGTTTATGTTTGATTGTGATCTAAGTTTTGGCAACCAAGATAGTTAAGGATGAAAAGTTTTTGTAACCACTATGAGAAGTTTTTGTAGCTAGAACAATGAGTTGTGCTTGTGGATAGTCTGTGTCTCTATTCACATTTGTTGTAAAATTATAGTTGTTTTGATTCAAGGTAAAATATGGGTTTTGAAGGGGCTCAGATTCCTTTACATCAAAAAGTAGCTGATAACAAAAGAAAATAGCATTAAGCAACAATCAGCCCAACGACAACCGAACAACAACCAAAAAATAACCAAAAAGAAGGCAACCAGCTAGCAACACTACAGATTGTTCAGAGTCTTCACAACTTCCATTTCATGAGTAGCCAACCTCTGCTCATTATCCACCGTATTAGACACCTCAATACCCGAGGCCCCAGCCTGAGCTTTCATTCTATTTCTGGTTTTGGCTCCCGGCACACCCGTTTTCACCTCAGCACTCAAAACACTAGCTTTCACAACACCTTTCTCAGTAGCACCCTCCACATCCATCAGCTTACCCCCAACAACATTAACATCAACAAACACAGTCTCCTTTCTCTTCTTAGCAACAGTCAGAGGGGAAGTCACCTTGGTAGAATCCAAAATAACCAAGACCTTAGAGGCATCACCTCCCTTCAGCACAAAATCCCACAGCTTATCATCTCCACATTCCCTCACATTTTATGCTAAAGTGATGCAGAGGGTCAGGGCTCTTAAAAGATACACTAAGTTATAGGATAACAATGATTTGCTTTTCAATCTCTCAACTAGGCACCAACCTAGAGGTAAGGCCTCAACCTTGCACTCAAGACTTAATTGCTTCCCATGTGGTTCCAAATCACTTAAATGATCTCAAAGGACTTAAACAAACTTGACTTAAAAGGTTCTCAAGCCCAAACCCTCTGTTTTGATCAAAACTCACTTTTGCTGCTCAACAAGCCTTCTAGCCCTATTAGGCCTTTGGCAAAGGATTCTTGTCTTTTCTCTCAAACTTTGCAATTGACCCTCCAATCTAGTGATTGTTTCAGGTATGGATTGTGATGACAAACACCATGTCAACTCCTAGACATCACTTGTTTCAGACAATCTTGCTTCTAACCCTGCTGATTCCTCAAAATTAGGCCTAATTAGCCCTATTTTACAAAGCAACCCCTCTTCAAATTTGCCCCCTGACTTTGAAACTCTCAACAGTCTTCCAAAACACTCCCAAACCAAAGTTTTTCACACTTTTAATCTTCTAGGATACTCTTAACATGCCCAATTACAAAACCCTCCCTATTTTGGCTTAAAACTAGGGCTTTTTTATTCTAGGTCTTCCAAACACTTCCAGGTCTTGATTTTTAACTTTTCACCATTCATTCAACATTTCACAACTATTAGAACTCAAAAATATGCCTCTTGTTAAGGTAGATCATTCGCTGCTATACTTCAACCCCCATCCTCATGCTCCTTGCACTGTCACAACTTGGTGTACACCGTATGATTCCTTCTTCCTGCACTTTCAGTTAGTTAGTTTGATATAAAACAGGTTAATTATGATCCATTTCATTGGTCTCAGTCATACATTCCCATGAAATGGATCATTCTTCATGTAAAACCTTCAAAATTAGTGCAATTTCTGTATTTCCTTGGGGACAGTCGCTGTTTTGTGCAAGAATCTGATTCCTATTACCTTTTCAAAGCATACAAAGGTTAGAAAACATGTAAATTCAAGTCCTTAATCCATCAAGATGAATCAAAGTTCAATAGGAAATCAAAAGACTACCCAAAAGAACACAAAAGAATGCAAAAAACTGTATTTTACTGTTTTTTCTTGAGAACAGTCCGTACAATTCCTTTATCCTCAAGGGATAACATTCTACCTTCCAAATTTTGTTTCAAATTAATGGTTTCCTCTACCACAACTTATCAACTTTATCCTCAAGGTAAAATTATAGTTGTTGACATGTTAAACAACTTTGATTAAATAGCATAAGTGTTCCTATGTACATTTATCATAAAATCATTATTGTTGACGATGTGTATCTATTAACAACTTTGTTGATGGATAGCATGTCCCTTGAACAACTTTGATGATGGATCCCTATTGTTGATTGAGAGTTCAATAAGGCCATTCCCACTAGTGTGAATGGTTGGGTGTATTTTTGATGATGTCATGGATTACAATGTCTTAGTTCATTAACTTTTACATACTTGGTAAACTATTGAGTGTCATAGTTCAACAACCAATTCTTTGGACTGTTGTGCTAGTCCCAATTCAAATTTTTGTGTCCCTAACCCATTAGGAACATGTAATAAGGGGGAAATTCTTGGTATTACTACATCATGTTTAATTAGTAATTTGTATTTTTCAAGATATTTGGTGGTTAATTATTTAAAAAGCCATCGTTTTGCTTTGTATTAAACTCATGATGTAACATATCATTGAATTTAGATCTAATAGCTGATGCAGTTGGTTTTGAATCTCAATTCCAGACTATATTGAGAAAATATGAAAAGTCCCTCCGTACAACTTTGAAGAAAAAATGGCCACAACTAAAAAAAAAATGAAAAACTAATAAAAATTAGGAAAAATTTCAGTGCTTGAATGTGATGGTAAATGATTGGTAAATTTGACCAAAATTTGACCAACAATATAGAGATTCTTGCATGCACAAGAAAAACAAGGCATACATAAAAAATAACGAATAACTTGCGTGCATGAGTAAAGTGTGCAGCAACGCATAAAGCTAAGAAAGTATCAAATGCAACCATGTGAATGACATGCTATGCAAAAGGTTAAAACAAACTTCCATGCATCCTTTATTTCAAAATGTAGTAATATTTCATGTCTCAATAGAAATGAATCCCTTCTATGTCTATGAAATTTATTTAAAAAATAAATAAATATGAAAATATATGTTAAATTGAATTCTTTATCTTAGACACATGCTCTCTATGATGACATCAAAATCCATCATTACATGCACACAATACATATTTAATTGGCTCTTCAATCCATTCACCATTCTTGCCTTGCACATTTCCTTGTACCCCAGATACCATGAAGTGACATGTTGCTTCTCTTCCAACTTTTAGCATTTTTCTCTAAATATATTATGATCTTTGAAGTTTCAAAATGTGCATGACCAAAATTAGCCAACAGTAAATATTGTGATCGGTTGTTCAAGTATATTGAAAATTTGCGAATCAATTTGCGCCTTGATCAACGCGAACACATCAACCTTGATATATGCTTTGGCTATTTCAAATTGTAAGGTGGTTAAGAGTATCAAGGCTTCCAAAGACCATATTCCTGAAAAATCTCTGGAAAAAACCTGTAACACATTTAAAAATTCATCTCTAAATACTTAGATCATGCTACATGATTCATTATCAAGATGCATATGTGTGTAGGATTCACATATTAGAGGTCTTTGGTGGATATCTCTTTAAAGTATAAGAGGACTAATTGAAAAGTATAAACTATAGTGTAAACATCAAGCTCTGCATGAGAAGGCATGATAAATTCATCTGAGAACCTAAAGATCCTATAACCACATCTTCTGCATAAGCAGCAAGTCCATGGCATACAGTCTGGTTGCTAATTGCTAATCACTTCTGATGGAAACAAATTCTACGCAACTTTTTAATGAGTATAATGAGTAAGGATGCAAACTTTTGTGAAATAATCCACAAGAAAGTTATAGAGTCCCAACAATAACGTGGTAAAGCTTAGTTTGTAATTCCATGCCATTTGAGTCAAATGCATTCTATATGCAATATTGTTCTTCTAAATGATTAAATCACTAAGAATCTGCAAACAAATCATATCTTCGGGGAGGTTGAAGCATTTACCTAGAAATGACTCTGTTCTATCCACTTTTATATTTTTATTTACCAGATTGTTGACGGAACATATTGTTTCCACGCAAATGCTTAAAAAAGGTGAACTAAGAACATAATTTCCAGAATCTAAATCCCTCTTTCTCTAAAGACCATATCCTTCCAGTTTTATAAATATATCTCAGTTAAAGAATATAGAATATATGGTGCATGATATGATCCGAGTAAAAGGATTGTGAACTTCGAACAAAAAGGGGAGTTACATGGAGCTTACTTGTTTGCATGCAAGGATTGGACTAGCATTTTGAGGATAAAATGAAGGGTACAAATCAATTGTAGCAACCACAATGGACGGTGCAAATCTCAGCAACTCTAACAAGCCATTTCAAAATTATGCGGGATAAAGTATGAAACTAACACCTGTACCCATGCTGCTTAAGTCTATTTTTTGCTTAAAATTAAGCAATAGATGTTCCCATGAAATTTTTTATTTATAGGAATAGGATAGTTTGAAATCTTTTGCTATTTTCATGAAGCAGCAACTGCTTAAAAATTGAAAATAGGCTCTGTGAAAAAATGGAGGGCTGAAAAATAAGCAGCTGCTGCATATTAAAAAAATGCCATGTGGCTCCACAAATCTCTTTGCCTCCTTTTTTACATTTGCCTCTAATTTTTCCCACTGATTTTCCCTTCTACTTTTTGTTTGCACAAGATATTATTAATACTGTTCATTTATTATGCAACTGGAAAAATTAAATTTAAATTGACTGCTTAATAATAAGCAGAAAAAATAAATAGCATGGGGTCACCAGCTCTACAAAATACTCCTCAAAATGTTGAGCAGTGTAAAATTCAAACTCATGACAACTTAAAATTCAAACTCATGATGAAACATATCATTGAATTCAGATCTAATCGATGATGTGATTGGTTCTAAATCTCAATTCCAGACTATATTGGAAAAATATGAAAAGTCCCTTCATACAACTTTGAGGAAAAAATGGCCACAAATAAAAAAGTTATGAAAATTCTAAATAAAAATTAGAGAAAATTTCAGAGCTTGAATGTAATGGTAAATGATTGGAAAATTTGACCAAAACTTCACCAACAATATAGAGATTCTTGCATGCACAAGAAAAACATACATGCATAAAAAATAACGAATAACTAGCGTGCATGAGTAAAGTGTTCGTAAAACTAAGAAAGTATTAAATGCAACCATGTCAACGACACGCTATGCAAAAGGTAGAAACAAATTTGCATGCATCCTTTACATTAAAATGTAGTAATGTTTCATGTCTCTTGATGTATTGTAGGAATGGAATCCTTCTATGTCTATGAATTTTACTTAAAAAATAAATAAAGAGGATAAAAATATATATTAAATTGAGTTCTTTATCTTAGACACATGCTCTCCATGATGAGATAAGAATCCATCTTGGATCATTACATGCACACAACACATACTTAGTTGGCTCTTCAATTAATTCTCCATTCTTGGCTTGCATATTTCCAACTCGTAGCATTTTTCTCTAAATATATTATGATCTTTAAATCTTTAAAGTTTCAAAATGTGCATGAACAAAAATAACAAAAATATATGTTTCGGCTATTTCAAATTGTAAGGTGGTTAAGAGTATTAAGGCTTCCAAAGACCATCTTCCAGCACGACCCCTCATAAATATCCAATATAAGAAATCTCATAAGGGTCATCATTTGTAATGTGTTCTGGGCTATGTGTTCTCTCCCTGTGTCTTCCCCCCATTCATCAACATCAAAATCAAAATCACAGTTGAAATTTGGTTTAAGTAAGAATGATGGTTAAAGATATAAGATTTCCACAATTCATATTGTTAATTAGTGTGCTTTCTTAAATTTTATAGTGTAAAATTTGTTTGCATCAACATTTCGGATCACATTCTATGATCTATCATTAGGATGAGAAGAGAGAGCTGAGATTCAAAATGTGATTCGAAATGTTGATGCAAACAAATTTTACACAATAAAATCCAAAAAACACAATAATTAAGAATGATGGTGTCACACATTTTTGGGTTCTTGGTGTGTCTAGCAGGGTTAGGAACCTAAGGCAAATGAACATAGAAGTAAAGGTGAACAGAGGGCACACATCAGGCCTAAAACTCGACCCTCGACGGAATAAAGTGGCGGGGCTGCAATAATTTTAATGCTCCTTTCTTCAAACCCCAACAAAGGAAGATCATCGGCCCACACTCTGCTTCTTTTTCCACGCGCGAGTGGCTCTGTGGCATCAAGGTGTTCGCATCTTTTTGGTATGCTGTGTGATTATCCTACTTGCCCCTCTACCCGCATTTTGATGCATTTAGTGCATCTTTCACCAACCATAAATCTTCTTGTTGGTATCGTGAGTTTGTTTAGGTGCCAAGGTTTTCAACGCATATTGTTTTGTGATTTCAGCTACCTCCATCAATGCTAAATGGTCACAAAACGATGAAACTTAAATGTTGTCCCCCTTTTTCAATCTGCATCACCCATTTTGGATGCGGCTCATCCTCAACCATGGATTTAACATTGCTACAATGGCACGATTTAGGGTTTGGCATGGTTGTGTGTTTTATTTGGTTTTCTCCATCATTTTTCATTCATTATGATTAGACAATACATGCAAAGCAAAGCCCAACAGAAGATCGGTTGCAAGAGGCCAGAGAATGTTTCAAACTGTTAAAAACGAATGTTATAACACCATTTCCAATTTTATGCTCCATTATCGTATGCACAAACTCAAAAAATACATCATATTGGAATGTTTTCTTCACACATTTGCTGCTGCGAGTGTAAACAATATTAAAGAAAATTGATAGGGTTTGAAATCTATTACGTTTGTTGTGATCGCTCTTTTATTTGGTTGCACATCAGTTTGGATGTTTCAATGGTGGATTACTAAGTAGATGAAGCTGCTAATGGTATTTATTGATGCTTAATGAGTAGATCACTTTCAGTTTGTCATTTTTTCTTGCCAATTCTCCTTGATGATTGTGACTCTGTTGCCCTGCGATAAACACAAATTTGTATGTGTCCAGTCATCTCACATCAAAGCAAATCATTTAAACACTTTTCATTTCATTTTCATTTTGTGGTTCATGATATCACTATGTGCAGGGAGTTAAAGAAAACTATTTTCTACGAATCATGGAACTCACCCCACCTTACATTTGTTCCCAAGGTGTTTCATCAGCTATATAAAGGTTAGAGACAGCTAGTTTACTTAGTCCAATAACAATCTTAGGAGCTGAGTAGACAGGTTGAGTTTAGCTGCCATCAAGTTCATTGTTGCTTATCAAAAAGTGATTCCAATACCTGTTTAGGTGTACCCCTAGGAATACCCTCCCAAATTCAAGCTGAGCTCAAAGTGTAGATGATAAAACCCATTATTGTAGAGTTGGCTCAGAATCCTCCATGGTTCTGTAGATGAACTGATTTTGCTCACTTGTTAAAAACCCTGGCCCTGTGAATGGAATTTAGTTCTAACAAATGGAGCAGTGAGCACCAACAAGAAGTATAATATTAGAGAAAATTTAATTGTATAAATGTCATTGGGCTTCGACAAAATAGGCTGCTTTGAATATCACTCTTATTGTTAAAGTTCAGGCTACGTAGAGGAAAGCCGTTAGCTAACTTTGTAAGTGGATATAACTGTAGATTGGAAGGAAAACCATGGATGGATTTAAACTGATCTAATGATTGTTCATTTTGATTTGATCTAGAGCGGAATGATCCAAATATGAACCAATTTTTAAGTAAAATTTAAACAAGTAAATCTTATACCTTACCCTTCAACCATTTAAAATATGTCCATAGCCCATATGCAAAGGAATAAACTAAAGAAAGTTGAATCCTTGATAGTTAATTTTCATTATTTGCTCTAATGAACTGATTGCATATATAGTTGATTTGATTTCGTTTCATAATGACATTAAAGGACTGAATGAAATACGTTACACATGATATTATTTTGACATACTACAAATAGAACTTGTGACATCAGGGTTTTGAATATATCTGAAGGAGTCTCTAAATAGCATTGCAAAGTGAGGTAATGAGTGTCCATTGTTTAGCTTGAAACGTAGAAGCAATACTTGGAAATAACACAGGGCAACAGACTGACTAAACGTAAGAGACATACATGGAAAAAACAAACAGGGCAACAGATTGAGAATAATCTAGATTTGAGCATAACTGACATAAAAAGCAAGAAAAAAAAAGAGTTTAGCAAAGCTCCTCTAATTGAACTCTTTTTATATAAAAAGGAACCTGATCCTTAGTAGCCAGAATGTATCAACAGTGCATTTAAATGGTTTTAGTATGTTTTAGGGAATAAACTGTGTAAATAGTTTTTCATCTATACTGCATCAAAATAGGGGAAAAAAATCAAATTATAAATAGTATTTACAAAAGCCTTACAGATACATAAGAGAGTCCATTTTCACATTTTGCTGAAAAAGCGTTCTTCATCAAAGTCGTAAAGCAGCAAAATCCTGAACGTAAAGATAGTTAGAACGTCACCTTGGCTTAGACGAGTCCCAGGCCCTTCTAACACCAGTCCAATCCTTGAAGAATCTCTGGTAGTTTTCTATTTTGAAATATCACTGCTCCAAAATGCCTGCTTTAGGAGATTTTATGATCGTTAGATTTGACTTGAGTACTGTACTGGCCAAAATCTTTAAGGAATACTTTCTCACTTAATTTAAAAAAAGTAACCAGACTGGGTAGACGCTTGGATTGCTGGTCTGTCCTCAGATATTTGAAGACTTCATAGCGGGGTTTGAGCCTTTTCTCTACGCTGTAATTCAATAGTGTAGGCCTTGAAGCAACAATCTTGGGCATAAGACCTGCAGTGTGTATCAAGAAATCCATATTTTCCTTTATTTTCTTAGTTGAAATACGCAGTATTCGAGGGCAACTCTTAAGAACTAGAAGAATTTCCTCCTCTGCCAGACCAAGGCTCTTCATATGCTTAATCTTCTTTTCTAGGGTTTCGAAACGTTGGCCAAAAACTGCATCAAGGGCTCGCAAAAATGCTGTGGAACCTTCCAAAATGCCTATATTATTCTTCACGTACGCCACTTTAGGTTTCACCTGCTTCTCGAAATCAGTCGTCAAAAGCTCAGGCACATTTTTGAGAGCCTGGCACAAATGGACATTTGAGCCAAACAGGTTTCTAAGATGGAGGATTCTAGGACCGAGAGTGTTTTCTAAGCTAATGCTAAGCAATCTGGGGCTGCGAGATATAATTTGTAGCATTTCTTGAGGAGCCAAGCCCAAATTCTTCAGGAATTCCATCTTGGGCTTCAACTTCCCATCCACATTGAGCGAAAGAATAGTTGGGTTTCTAAGAATGGCGCTTTTAAGCTGGTTTTTAGTAAACCCATAATCTATCAGCATATGAAAGGCTTCTCTAGCATTGTGGTCAGATTTGTTTCTAAATAGAGAAGGTTTTCTTCTCATTAGTGTTGTTACTTGAGAAGAAGAAAACCCACATTCTTTTGTTAAAAAATCTGAAACGACATTGAGTGAGGGTGTGGAAGGAGATGATGACGATGAAGAAAATGGTGCGAACGGTGGAAATCTTAAGGATTGCAATGAAATTGTGATTGAGGCATGGCAAACATTTAATTGAAGAAAGAAAGTACTTAGGATACAAAACTACCATCATATTCATTGGAAGATATGAGCAAAGAAAAACGAGATTTGCAACGCTGCGACTTGCGGTGACCAGAGGTACCTATTTAAGGACATTTGCGGCTTTCTTCATCTGGGATTAGGGTTCATTTGCACGCATCTCAGACAAGATGATTATAAGGTTTTCATAAGAATTCTTTGACTAGGTATGATCTCAGATAATTCTGATCCTCTTCTCAGAATATATCTTTGACTAGGTTTTCATTTAAACGCATCTCAGACAAGATGATTATAAGGTTTTCATAAGAATTCTTTGACTAGGTATGATCTCTGATTCTAAATCCCTCTTTCTTTAAAGACCAAATCCTTCCAGTTTTATAAATATATCTCAGTTAAAGAATATAGAATATATGGTGCAGGATATGATCAGAGTAAAAGGATTGTGAACTTCAAACAAAAAGGGGAGTTACATGGAGCTTACTTGGTGCAAGGATTGGACTAGCATTTTTTTGGATAAAATGAACGGTGCAAATTGTACTTGCAAATTTCTATTTGCAGGATAAAGTACAAAACTAACCTCTGACCCATGCTGCTGCTTAAGTCTATTTTTTTTTGCTTAAAATTAAGCAGGTAGATTTCATTTTTTATTATAGGAATAGGATAGTTTTGAATCTTTTCCTATTTTCATGAAATGCTGTGAAAAAATTAAAAATAAGCAGCTGCTACAATTAAAAAAATGTCTGTGGCTTACATCTCTTTGCCTCCTTTTTTACCTTTGCCTCTAATTTTTCCCAACTTTTTATTTGCACAAGATATTATTAATAATTTATTATACAATTGCAAAAATTAAATTTAAATTAACTGCTTAATAATAAGGTCACCAGCTCCACAAAATGCTCCTCAAAATGTTGAACAGTGCAAAATTCAAACTCATGACAACTTAAAATTCAAACTCATGATGAAACATATCATTGAATTCAGATCTAATTGATGATGTGATTGGTTCTAAATCTCAATTCCAGACTATATTGGGAAAATATGAAAAGTCCCTTAATACAACTTTGAGGAAAAAATGACCACAAATAAAAAGTTATGAAAATTCTAAATAAAAATTTGAGAAAATTTCAGAGCTTGAATGTAATGGTAAATGATTGGAAAATTTGGACCAAAATTTCACCAACAATATAGAGATTCTTGCATGCACAGGAAAAACATACATGCATAAAAAATAATGAATAACTTGCATGCATGACTAAAGTGTTCGTAAAACTAAGAAAGTATTAAATGCAACTATGTGAATGACATGCTCTGCAAAAGGTAAAAACAAATTTGCATGCATCCTTTACATTAAAATGTCGTAATGTTTCATGTCTCTTGATGTATTTGTAGGAATGGATCCTTTCTGTGTCTATGAATTTTATTTAAAAAATAAATAAAGATAAAAATATATGTTAAATTGAGTTCTTTATCTTAGACACATGCTCTCCATGATGAGATAAGAATCCACCTTGGATCATTACATGCACACAACACATACTTAGTTGGCTCTTCAATTCATTCTCCATTCTTGGCTTGCATATTTCCAACTCGTAGCATTTTTCTCTGAATATATTATAATCTTTAAATCTTTAAAGTTTCAAAATGTACATGAACAAAAATAACAAAAATATATGTTTCAGCTATTTCAAATTGTAAGGTGGTTAAGAGTATTAAGGCTTCCAAAGACCATCTTCCAGTGCAGCACGACCCCTCATAAATATCCAATCTGAGAAATCTCATAAAGGTCATCATTTGTAATGTGTTCTGGGCTATGTGTTCTCTCCCTGTGTCTTCCCCCCATTCATCAAAATCAAAATCACAGTTAGATTTCCACAATCCATGTTGTTAATTAGTGTGCTTTTTTAGATTTTAAAATGTAGAATTTGTTTGCATCGACGTTTCAGATTACACTCCATGATCCATCATTACGATGAGAAGAAAGAGCTGAGATTTGAAATGTTGATGCAAACAAATTTGACACAGTAAAATCCAAAAAAGCACATTAATTATGAATGATGGTGTCACACTTTTTTGGTTCTTGGTGTGTCTAGCAGGGTTAGGAACCTAAAGGTGAACAGAGGGCACACATCAGGCCTAAAACTTGACCCTCGATGGAATAAAATGGCGGGGCTGCAATAATTTTAATGCTCCTTTCTTCAACCCCCAACAAAGGAAGACCATCGGCCCACACTCGGATTCTTCTTCCACGCACGAGCGGCTCTGTGGCATCCAAGTTGTTCACATCTTTTTGGTTTGCTGTGTGATTATCCTACCTGCTCCTCTACCCGCATTTTGATGCATTTAGTGCATCTTTCACCAACCATAAATCTTCTTGTTGGTATCGTGAGTTTGTTTAGGTGCCAAGGTTTTCAACGCATATTGTGTTGTGATTTCAGCTACCTCCATCAATGCTAAATGGTCACAAAACGATGAAACTTAAATGTTGTCCCCCTTTTTCAATCTGCATCACCCATTTTGGATGCGGTTCATCCTCAACCATGGATTTAACATTGCTACAATGGCACGATTTAGGGTTTGGCATGGTTGTGTGTTTTACTTGGTTTTTCTCCCTCATTTTTCATTCATTAGACAATACATGCAAAGCAAGGCCCAACAGAAGATTAGTTGCAAGAGGCCGGAGAATGTTTCAAACTGTAAAAAAGAACGTTATAACACCATTTCTAATTTTATGCTCCATTATTGTATGTACAAACTCAAAAAATACATCATATTGGAATATTTTCTTCAACACATTCGCTGCTGTGAGTGTAAACAATATTAAAGAAATTTGATAGGGTTTGAAATCTATTACGTGTGTTGTGATCGCTCTTTTATTTGGTTGCACATCAGTTTGGATGTTTCAATGGTGGATTTTATGGGTAGATGAAGCTGCTAATGGTTATTTATTGATGCTTAATGTGTAGATCACTTTCAGTTTATCGTTTTTTTTTGCCAATTCTCCTTGTTGATTGTGACTCTGTTGCCCTGCGAACACAAGTTTGTTTGTATGTGTCCAGTCATCTCACATCAAAGCAAATCATTTAAACACTTTTCATTTCATTTTCATTTTGTGGTTCATGATATCACTATGTGCAGGGAGTTAAAGAAAACTATTTTCTACGAATTATGGAACTCACCCCACCTTAAATTTGTTCCCAAGGTGTTTCATTAGCTATATAAAGGTTAGAGACAGCTAGTTTACTTAGTCCAATAACAATCTTAGGAGCTGAGTAGACAGGTTGAGTTTAGCTGTCATCAAGTTCATTGTTGCTTATCAAAAAGTGATTCCAATACCTGTTTAGGTGTACCCCTAGGAATGCCCTCCCAAATTCTAGCTGAGTTCAAAGTGTAGAAGATAAAACCTATTCTTGTAGAGTTGGCTTAGAGTCCTCCATGGTTCTGTAGATGAACTGATTTTGCTCACTTTTTAAAAACCCTGACCCTGTGAATGGAGTTTAGTTCTAAGAAATGGAGCAGTGATTTTCAGCACCAACAAGAAGTATACTATTAGAGAAAAAATTTAAGCTTCCTATCCTATTAAGGCTAGAATGTGGCTTTACTTTGTATAAATGTCATTGGGCTTCGAGAAAATAGGCTGCTTTGAATATCACTCTTATTGTTAAAGTTCAAGCTATGTAGAGGAAAGCCGTTAACTAATTTTGTAAGTGGATATAACTGTTCATTGGAAGGAAAACCATGGGTGGATTTAAACTGATCTAATGATTGTTCATTTTGATTTGATCTAGAGCAGAATGATCCAAACAGTGAACCAATTTTTAAGTAAAATTTAAATAAATAAATCTTATGCCTTGCCCTTCAACCATTTAAAATATGTCCATCATATGAAAAAGAATGAACTACAGAAAGTTGAATCCTTGATAGTTAAATTTTCATTATTTGCTCTAATGAACTGATTGTATATATAGTTGATTTGATTTCCTTCATAATGACATTGAAGGACTGAATGAAATATGTTACACATGATATTATTTTGACATACTACAAATAGAACTTGTGACATCAGGGTTTTGAATATATCTGGAGGAGTCTCTACATAGCATTGCAAAGTGTGGTAATGAGTGTCCATTGTTTAGCCTAAAACGTAGAACCAATACTTCGAAATAACACTGACAAAACATAAGAGACATACATGGAAAAAATAAACAGGGCAACAGATTGATAAATAGTCTAGATTTGAGGATAACTGACATAAAAGGCAAGAAAAAAAGAAGGCTGCTCTAATTGAACTCTTTTTATATAAAAAGGAACCTGATCCTTAGTGGCCAGAATGGATCAACAGAACATTTAAATGATTCTAGTATGTTTTTGGGAATAACTGTGTAAAAAGTTTTTCGTCTATAACAGCAATCCATCATCAAAATAGGGGAAGAAAATCAAATTATTAATAGTACTTACAAAAGCCTTACATATACATAAGATAGTCCATTTTTACATTTTGCTGAAAAAGCGTTCTTCATCAAAGTGGTACAGCAGCAAAATCCGTAAGGTAAAGATAGTTATAAGTTATAACATTACCTTGGCTTAGACGACTCCCAGGCCCTTTTAACACCAGTCCAATCCTTGAAGAATATGTGGTAGTTTTTTAATTTGAAATAAAATATGTGGTAGTTTTTTAATTTGAAATATAATCACTGCTCCAAAATGCCTGCTTTAGGATATTGTATGATCGTTAGACTTGACTTGAGTATTGTACTGGCCAAAATCTTTAAGGAATACTTCCTCGCTTAATATAAAAAATTTAGCCACACTAGGTAGACGCTTGGATTGCTGGTTTGTCCTCAGATATTTGAAGACTTCATAGCGGGGTTTGAGCCTTTTCTCTATGCTGTAAGTCAATAGTGCAGGATTTGAAGCAACAATCTTGGGCATAAGACCTGCAGTGTGTATCAAGAAATCAATATTTTCATTGATTTTCTTAATTGAACTACGCAGTATTTGAGGGTAACTATTAAGAATTAGAAGAATTTCCTCCTCTGCAAGACCAAGGCTCGTCATATGCCTAATCTTATTTTCCAGGGTTTCAAAACGTAGGCTAAAAACTGCATTAAGGGCTCGCAAAAATGTTGTGGAACCTTCCAAAATGCCTATATTGTTCTTCACGTACGCCACTTTACGTTTCACCTGTTTCTCGAAATCATTTGTCAAAAGCCCAGGCACCCTTTTGAGAGCCTGGCACAAATAGACATTTGAGCCAAATAGGTTTCTAAGATGTAGGATTCTAGGAGCGAGAGAGTTTTCTAAGCTAAGGCTAAGCAATCTGGGGCTGCCAGATATAATTTGTCGCACTTCTTGAAGAGCAAAGCCCAGATCTTTTAGGAATTCCATCTTGTGCTTCAACCGCCCATCCACCTTGAGAGCAAGAATAGCTGGGTTTCTAAGAATGACGCTCTTAAGCTGGTTTTGAGTAAATCCAGAATCTATGAGCATATGAAAGGCTTCTCTAGCATTGTGGTCGGATTTGATTCTCAACAGAGCTGGTTTTCTTCTCACTAGTGTTGTTACTTGAGAAGAAGAAAACCCACATTCTTTTGTTAAAAACCTGAAACGACATTGAGTGAGGGTGTGGAAGGAGATGATGACGATGAAGAAAATGGTGCGAAAGGTGGAAATCTTTGGTATTGCAGTGAAATTGTTAGAGGGAGGCATGGCAAACATCTAATTGAAGAAAGAAAGTACTTACGATACAAAACTACCATCGTATTCATTGAAGATATGAGCAAAGAAAAACGAGATTTGCAACGCTGCGACTTGCGGCGGCCAGAGGTACCTATTTAAGGACATTTGCGGCTTTCTTCATCTGGGATTAGGGTTCATTTGTACGCATCTCAGACAAGATGATTATAAGGTTTTCATAAGAATTCTTTGACTAGGTATGATCTCAGATAATTCTGATCCTCTTCCCGATGTTTTTAGTCCCTGCCCTAAGGCGGAGACTATTGTTTTCATGTTCGTTTTGCTGCATTAAAATGCATTTGCTATGCTGCGCTGGCCAATCACATTCTATAATTTAAACATATTTGTTTCTATTCCTATAGTTTGAATTTAATATTTATTTTTTATATTTAAAAATTAGTATTTATATGTTTATTCATTGGTAAGAGCGGCTATGTAATTCATTTTTGTTTAAGGAAATTAGGCAAATAGGTGACGGATGGACATTAAATGCAGACTGTGCTGGCGTGTTGGGCAGTACAGATCACTGAATGCATAGTTAATGCATTGAATGCCACCGCATTTTGAGAAGTTGCTGGAAGCGTTGGATTGCTACGCGTGTGGCTAAGGACAGCTGCTTTGTAGTTCAAGGTTAGCACGATAAGCTTGGGCTTGCTAGGTGTTTGCATCTCTACATTTTATACTCTATTGTTTGTTGTTTCTGTATTTTATGGGTTAATATCTTCAAATCCCCAATTACTTCAACAAAACCTTAAATTTTTTACTCCTTACCTCCTGCAGTTTGCTGTCGTCTGGGTGTTGCCTCCATAGAGATTTCGCTGCAAGCTAGGCTCTGATACAGAGTCTTTTTGGCTCATATTGCTGCCCCAATTGCCACGTTTCTTTGAAATCTGTGTGGTCGGCCAAAATGCAAAATGGCAGAATGCATATCAAGCGTGGGCATAAGTTTGTGGCATAGTCAGTTAAAAAGCCATTTTCTTGCTAATGTTTTGGATTTTTACTGTAAATAATCAGTATTTCTTATTTCTCCCTCACTAATTGCCATTATTTGAAATCATATTCTCCTTCTAATGATTCTGAATTCCATGAAATTTATGGCAATTTTTTCATTTTCAGGATCTATTTGTTAAATTTTGAATGGGAAGATTGTTTTTCTCATTCTTCAACATGATAAATATTTCATGAAAAATATTACCAGAGAAGAATCATTTTTAATGCCCATTTGCTGTGGTATTTTCCCACCAATGATTGACTAGTCAACTGTACACTATACAATTTGAAATTGATTTCTCAAATAAAAAATGACCAAAGCAAAAACAATAGGGCTTGTGTGCACATTCAATTTATTATATGCTAAAATAGCTGAGATTTTAGACTTTTCTGCATTGACTCCAATTTTTTTGAGTCAAAGCAAATTTTAGCAAATTGAAAAAATTAGCTTGCCTCTGTAGCTATAGAAAGATGCCCCTTATGACCTGTTTCAGATCCCTGAAGCCTCATATGTGCAAAGAGATGAGGAACATCACATGAATATAGATACATAATCATGAATGCACACTAATAAACATCTATATAAATGTTGAAAAATAATTTAGAAAAAGGTTGATTTCTCAAGGCTTATATGTAACAAAGGCATCTCTCATCCAAGGAGGGTGACATTGGGTGGCTCGGGGCTAGGAGTTGTGGACAATTGTGTCCAAAGTGATAGTGATCTAGAGAGCAAACAGTTCAAGATCTACTTATGTCTTTTTGATATACTGTCGAACTGTATTGATGACAGGTAGGTTGCTCTTGCACATTATTTTCAAGGGCATATATTGGGCATTTGTTGTACTATTTTGTTTTTAAGATATCTTGAGAAAAGCTAGAAAGAATTGTGGAGATATATGTTCAAGGCATTTCCATGTGGTATCTTGTTTGCTAAAATTTGTTTGCTAAAGTTGGTTCTGGAGTAATTTTGAACCAATTTTTTTCTTTTCCTGGTTAAATTTCCAGTCAGTGTTTTAAGAGGAACATGGCTTAAAAATTGTGAATCTCTTATGTCCCTTGTTATATTCCCTTTCATTTTTTAACTGGCAATTGTTGTTCCTTCAGCTCAAGATTCATATCCTGAAGCTTAGAAAGTGTCTGTTCTTCTAACTAGATGTTCTAACAATAATATTTTAATCTTTTTCCTGTATCTTATAAAGTTAAAGAGAAATGTGAAAGTATTGTGTTATTCTTCATGGATTTTGAAACATTGAATAGATCCCGTTGATGCTTAAAGCAATAATAAGTGTTTTTGATTTCATGTTTGTTTATTTCTTGCTCTTCAAACATTTAATTTCACCTTTCTATTGAAGAATTGAACTCCAATATATTATTTGGCTGGTTCAATTACTGGCCTAGTGCAACTTTGAAGCATAAAAGCATTTAACTTTCATCTTGAAAACAATGATTTGGCTTGTTTTGCATAAGAACCAGTTTACCTCCAACCGAGTGACTACCCAGGTACTGGTTATTTCGACTCTTGAGAGATGAGGAATGGGAAGCATCATTGATCTCATGAACTCCAAATGATAGATTCCTTCTGATACAAGCAAAGGTTCCCTATGATAGGAAAAAATAGATATTTGTCTTCAACAAATATAGGTTTCTTTTGGTACAAAAGCCATAAATTTTGACCATTACTTGAACAATAGCTTCCCCTTGTCATATTGTATTAAATTTGATTTCTCTATGGAATTGATGTCTCTACTCTCTGAAAATATAAATTTTATCGACTAGTCTTATCTTTGTATAAGAGCTATTTCAAAACTCAGTTATGGTTTAAGAAATCAATTTCAAATTGCTTGACTCTTGAATCTTGAATTTGGAGTTGACAAACTTTTTCTAAGATTTCCTTCTTATGGTCTGCATATACGAATTTATTTCCTTTTTCTCTATAGTATATCATGAAAGGACCTAAGCCTACAAAACCCTTTTTCGTAGTATAGGCCCCAAAAAGTGGGGACAATGTTAATTTTCCCCTACTGCATGAGACATGGAATTTTGTTCTGTTCACCCTTTATTGTATAAATTTCTCATTGATATGATTTTGATCTTTTAGCATTTTTTTTGGAAAATTATATTTTTGATGTGCAGTGCACGACTATTGAAGTTTGAATGTTTTCTTATTGGACCACTAGAGTGTTTTTCTAGTCTATATCATCAATTTTTTGGCTATTTGTTGAACTCAATCTACATTGAACTTGTCTCTCTTCATTAGCTTTGTTACTATTTTTTTAGAAACACATAAAGTTGTTATTAGTTTTCTAATCAGTCCTTGTTACAGAAGCAAATAGTTCTAATTGGAGAAGAAGGGAGAGGGCAATCTTCATTAGCTTTGTTACTGTTTTTTTAGAAACACATAAAATTGTTCTTAGTTTTCTAATCAGTCCTTGTTACAAGAGCAAATAGTTGTAATTCGAGAAGAAGGGAGAGGGCAATATTAGTGCAAGTGTGGCCAATTGTTCAACAACAATGCACAAGGTGAGATTCTGGAATCAAGCTTCTCCTTTCTTTGCAATGGCATAAAAATTATTGAAAATAGTAAATGTAGAAAAAGCTATCAAAAGGATAGAACTTTCATTCTTCAAGCCTATTTGATAATTATGCCTTTGAGAAAGTTGTAGAACATAAAGGAGAAGATTGATTCAAGAATCTCACTTAATTGTCTACATGTGTACTCATATGGTCACTTCTCCCCTAGTTCAGCTAGAAGTATTCCTTCATGTTATAAAGACAAGTTTGACAAATGAGTGCAGTAAATGACATATGCTATGTAATTCATAAAGATGAAACAGTTCAAGCCAACAAGTAGATTACTATTGCAATCATTTCATTGGAAAAATGTAGCACAAAGAAATATGCATTGTTGCAATCATCTGATATGCAATTCCTATGTAATTTTTTGCTCAGTCAGCAAATCACATTGTATAATTTAAACATATTCCTTTCTATTTCTATAGTTTGAATTTAAGACCATATTTTTAACGTTGACAAATTATTAGTCCCTGTCGTAAGGTGGAGACTATTGTTTTCATGTTTGCTTTCCTGCATTAACATGCATTTGCTATGCTATGCTGACCAATCACATTCTATAATTTAAACATTTTTGTTTGTATTTATTTAGTTTGAAATTAAGAATTTATTTTTTATATTTAAAATTTAGCATTTATCTCTTTTTTCATTGGTAAGAGCACCTTTATAATTCATTTCTATGTTAGAAAATAGGATGTCAGATGGCATTAAATGTGAATTGTGTTGGTGTGTTGGAGGGCACAAAATCACTGAATGTATAGTTAATGCATTGAATGCCACCGCATTTTGAGGAGAAGTTGTTGAAGTGTTAGATTGCTACACATACAATTCCAATTGTTCAATAAGCATTTCATATGTTCAGCTGGCCAATCACGTCCTATAATTTTAAAACATTTCTTTATAGTTCTATAGGTTGAATTTAACAACATATTTTTTATATTTTAAAATTACTGTGTATATGTTTTCCTATTGGTAATAGTAGCTCTATAATTCATTTTTCTCCAAGGAAATTAAAAAAGTAGAATGACATAGATGAATTTGAGCATATATTTTGGCATTAAATGCAAATTGTGAGAGGTTTGCTAGCAAGCTAGTGGCTACAAAATTAGCCAATGCATATTTAATGCCTTAAAATGCCATTGTAGTTGAGGAGAAGCCACTGGAAGTATTGTGTGCCTTTGCGTGCTCATTCTCCTTTGTTTATTAGTTCTTGCTGATAGATAGGTTACTATTGCAATCGTTCGATATGCATTTACTATGTTGAGCTGGCCAATCACATTCTATAATTTAAACATATTTCTTTGTATTTCTATAGTTTGAATTTAAGAACTTATTTTTTATATTAAAAAATTAGCATATATCTCTTTTTCTATTGGTAAGAGTAGCTCTATAATTCATTTTCCTTTAAGAAAATTAGGAAAATAGGATGACAGATCAATTTGGATGCATAATTTGCCATTAAATGCAAATTGTGAGAGCTTTGCTGGTAGGTTGGCAGGCACAAAACCGCTATATGCATAGTTAATGCATTGAATGCCACTGTAGTCAAGGAGAAGCTGCTACAAGCATTGGATTGCTATTCGTGCTCATTGTGCTTTGTTTACTATTGATTAATGCATTGCATAGGAATGTGAAGTCTTAGTTTGTGTTAATCTAAACTTGAAACTCTTGGCACTTTATATATGCTAGGGCAACAAGAATATCCACCTGTGTCTACTATTAGAGTCTGAAAATCCTTGTTGAAGTGACATCTTTCTTGACATGAGCTTTTTAACTTCTCATTACTAAGTGTTTTGGCTATTCTTAAAAAGAAATGCAAATTGACATGAGCCTACATTTTATGTCGTTGCAAGATTTTGATGGTTGTTGTAAAGCTCTCACAATGTGCATTTAATGCCAAGATATTTGCCAACTTTTTGGTGACAAAACATAAAATGTCATCTTATGGCATTTAACATATTGACACAAATCTATCTATCATTTTAATTTTTTTGAATTTAAAAAAAAAAAAAAAAATTCTACAGCTTCTCTTACCATTAAAAAACAAGTAAATAATAATGTCTAAATATGAAAAATATGTTGTTTAATGTAAACTATAGAAATATAAACAAATATATATAAATTATATAGTGTGATTGGCCAAATCAGCAAAAAAAATATGTTGTAATATGCAAACTATACAAATAGAAAGAAATATTTATAAATTATGCAGTGTGATTGGCAATCTGAGCAAGAAGGCTTCTCATTCAACCTGTTTTGCATGCAAACAAAGCTACATGACAATACTGTTTCATGTTTATGAGTCTGATGGTATATGTCACTGATTGTACTCATTTGTCTAATTTGTCCTTGTAACAGGAACTGGTACTTCCAATTGTAGCAGAAGACAAAAGTCCACATCAATAGAAGTATACAAGATCATTCAACAACAAAGTACAAGGTTAGATTATTGAATCAACCCTTTCCTTTCTTTATAATGCCATAAAAATTCTTCCATGTATGAAATGTCATAAAAAGTTGCCAAAATATTCAACTTTCCTTTTCCCAATTTACATAGAAAAGTATTGATTCATATTAAACCCAATTAGCATTTTCAGCTATTCAATGCCATATGCATTTTAAACTAGAACAATATAGCAGCAATCGCATGTAGCTAGAAAAGTCACTAGGTTTTGCTATACTATAGTTGCACACAATGCATTAAAGAATTACAATGCATTCATATGAAACCCAAATAGTATTTTTAACAATTCAATGCTATATGCATTTTAAACTAGAATAATATAATAGTAGTCACATGTAGCTAAAAAACTTCTATGCTATAGAGTTGACAGTATCAATTTTGTCGCACAAGCAAAGAAGGGCTAAGGAGCATAGCCAGGTAACACAAAGAAAAACAAATAGGGAGCATAGAAAAATACCATTGATTGGCTATAGAGGCATGATAATTTAAACACTAACTTTGAATATCACTAGTTCAAAAACTCTCTTTGCCTCAAATAGAACTATGCTTATATGAACTAAATTAAAACTTTGAACTATACGTGATTTAGGCAATGGGACAAAGTGCAAAGCAAGATTATTTGATTGTTTTGTAATGTTATCAAATAACATGTTTTACATTTTTCTAAAATACATATGTGCAAGATTTGTTATCGCAATGCAAAGAAAGGATAGGCTTGATTTGAGAATCTGACCTTGCACTATATTGTTCAGTGATTGAGTACAATTGTACCAATGTTGATCTCTGTCTCCTAGTGCAATTGCATCTATTGATTCCTCTTACAAGGATAAATTAGACAAATGAGTACAGTGAATAACATATACTATGTTACTCATAAACATGAAACAGTATTCTTTTGTAGTTTTGTTTGTATGTAAAAAAATCTGAATGAGAATTTCTCTTGCAATCATTTCATTAGAAAAATGCTACAAAAAGAAAAATACCTAAAGCATGTATATTTTGAGGTCAAACATGCCAATTAACAAAAAACCCACAGTCTCATCTAATGCATTAACTATGCATTTAGTGATTTTGTAGCCCCTAGTGTGCTAACAATCCTTTCGCAATTCACACTTAATTCCAAAATATCCACTCAAATTTATCTCTGTTATCCTATTTTCCTGATTTCCTTAAAGGAAAAGAATTATAGAGCTACTCTTACCAGTGGACAAAAAGATAAATGCATATTTCTAAATATAAAAGACAACTTCTTAAGTTTGAAGTTTAGATGAACACAAACAATGACTTTACACTCCTATGTAATGCATTAATCAATAATAAACAAAGCACAATGAGCACACATAGCCATCCAACGCTTCCAGTGGCTTCTCCTTGAATGTAGTGGAATTTAATGCATTAAATATGCATTCAGTGATTTTGTGCTTGTGACCTTGCCAGTAGAGGTCTCACAATTCACATTTAATGCCAAAATATTTGCCCAAGTTTATCTCTGTTGTCCTATTTTCCTAATTTCCTTAAATGAATTATAGAGCTACTCTTACCAATAGAAAAGGAGATAAATGCTAATTTATGAATATATTAAATAAGTTCTTAAATTCAAACTATAGAAATACAAAGGAATATGTTTAAATTATAGAATGTGATTGTCCAACACAGCATAGCAAATGCATATCGAATGATTGCAATAGTGAGCTGCCTAACAAAAATATCTAATTCAATTGTACTGGCTCAGAGAAGCAAAAGTTGGAGAAACATAAATGACAACAAAAAATGAAATACTGTTTAAATATGTTTTAAAATAACTTTAGAATTGGTAAGAGTAGTTGTATAAATCATGTTCCTTTTCTTAACAATTTGGAAAATTAAGATGACATTGATAGATTTATAGTGTGCTAGCAAAGGAGTCACAATTTGCATTTAATGCCAATATGTTCGCTCAAACATATCCACTAGATATGGAAAATATGTCGTCAAATGCAAACTATAAAAATAGAAAAAATATTTATAAATTATGTAGTGTAATTGGCAATCTAAGCAAGAATGATTCTCATTCAACCTGTTTTGGATGCAAACAAAGCTACATGGCAATACTGTTTCATGTTTATGACTTAGATAGTATATGCCGTTCATTGTACTCATTTGTGTAGTTTGTCCTTGTAACAGGAAATGGTGCTTCCAATTGCAGTAGTAGAGAAAGGTCCACACAAGTATACAAAATCATTCAACAACAAAGTGCAAGGTCAGATCATTGAATCGACCCTTTCCTTTCTTTCAATGCAATAAATTTTTTTTCCATATATGAAATGTCATAAAAAGTTGTCAAAATATTCACAATCAGGGAAAACCTGTAAAAGTGACCTTTAACTTGTAAAACTGCAATATGTCGTCAAATGCAAACTATAAAAATAGAAAAAATATTTATAAATTATGTAGTGTAATTGGCAATCTAAGCAAGAACGATTCTCATTCAACCTGTTTTGGATGCAAACAAAGCTACATGGCAATACTGTTTCATGTTTATGACTTAGATAGTATATGTCGTTCATTGTACTCATTTGTGTAGTTTGTCCTTGTAACAGGAAATGGTGCTTCCAATTGCAGTAGTAGAGAAAGGTCCACACAAGTATACAAAATCATTCAACAACAAAGTGCAAGGTCAGATCATTGAATCGACCCTTTCCTTTCTTTCAATGCAATAAATTTTTTTTCCATATATGAAATGTCATAAAAAGTTGTCAAAATATTCACAATCAAGGAAAACCTGTAAAAGTGACCTTTAACTTGTAAAATTGCACTATTTCTTTTGTCTATATTCAACATTTAAATCTTGGTGCATTGCTAAATAGTCATTGTACAACTGAATAGTTTCAATACAAACTTTCTTTTAGTCAGATTCATTGACAATAATATTTCACTTTTGTTTTATAGAGTTTGGGCTACTTTGAATTTGTATTAAAGGATATTGTTGCAACTTTTGCACTAGTACTGATGAAGGTTAGTAATGAACTATTAAAGTTGTTTCTCTTTAGCATCCTCACAAAAATGCAACATCTTCTTTTGTCAGTAATCAACATTTTACGCTTCATGCATTGCTAAAATAGTCTCAATACAAGCTTTGTTTCATCAAACACTTGGTTCAACAGTATGCTAACAAAGATCCCTCTAAAAAAACCAAGACTCTCGCAAGAGCCAATTATAGTTGAGACCTATAAACCAAATGGAAAAACACAAATCATGTCAATTGATGAAGCATTGCATCGTGCACATTGTTTTCGAATTGATTCATTCAACTATAAGGTTGGTGATTGCCTATTTGACACAATGCATGTCTTGCTTCATTGTCGCTACACACCAAATCAGCTACGCAATGGTCTTGTGGACCATTTCCTACATCGTCTTCACAATGGATGCAACACAACTAAAAGCTCATTTGAACTTGATTTACATCCAAAAGTGCTTAAGGATTTGCATAATATACATGAAAAAAACACATATCTGTGTAGAATGAGGCTTTCCGCTACAGATATTAATGGCAATGGTGAAACTGGACTTTGGGGTGACACATTTTGTTTAAAATGGCTAACACTTTGGTTGAACATACCAATATGCATTTGGTCTTCAACACACAAAGTAATGTACTTACATTTCAACAAAGATGCATGCAATTCAACAATATCAATTATTTTCCATGATACAAATGCAAGAGCTGGACACTATGAGCCTGTGTTTTCATGGCTAAACACATACAATTGCATTGAAAACATTCAAACACACTTGCCAATCACACATTGCAATTTTAACAATATTTGGAATACAATTGCAAATGCATTCAATACACTTGGACTTTGTAGACCTACTCAATTTGCTACTACATGTGGCGAAAGCATGTTTGCTGCTATAGCTTTTCTTCTTGATGAACAATTTGATGCAATTGCTTTGCGATTATTTATGGCCCAATCATTGGAAAATGCATTGATAGTACAAAATAGATATGCATTGGCATGCTTTAGCACATCTGAGAAATCTACCATAACAAACAAGAATCATCTACTGCAATTGCAATCACTAGTTTCCAATATTGGAATACCATATACACAAAGTGGCCTTGAGGGGTCTAAATTTTGTTTGTTAGGGTTGTCACATATATTTGATGCAGTGATACACATATGGCAAGCAACTACACATCCCAAAGCCAAAACATACTTAAATTGCATAAAACCAAAAAAAACTTAATTTGTTTTGCAATCAACTCAGGGCATTGTCATTATGAACCGCTTCAACAAAAACAACTCCTCGCACATAACATGCATATCAACCATCCATTTTCTATGCAACTTATGAAAAATGCTGTCACATTTGCATCAAATTGTATACTTCAAGATAACTCGAAGCTTTCACAAGAGTTGTGCACTTCTCAATCAGAAATTTGTAGTGCATCAGAATGCATCCCTGTTCAAAATCTTGCAACAAACAATATAATTGGTTGTCATTTAACAAGTTTACATGATGAAATAATTGTAACTTTTCCCACCTCTAAACTAAATGTTCGAAGATCATTGTGACATTTAAAAATAGCAATACGTGATATAGGTAAGCAAAAAGTGGTGATAGAGAATAAACAAATAACTGCAAAAAATGTTGTAAATGAAACATGCAGATATTTGGAACCTAAGTTTCTAATATCAAATATGAGCACAAAACTGAAACCTTTTCAGATGTTGCACTCCCCAAAATCAAAAACCTGTTGTGCAGAAAATTGCCATGCAAATATCACACCAACTAAAGTATCTCCTTCAATTGTAGCAATTGACCATGTCGCAAGTAGAGATAACAAATGTAGATTTGCTGCAAGCTTTGGCCATGAACAACCATTGCATTGTTTGAAAGAAAAACAAATAGCTATAACAACACACATATCAAGTAGTACAAGTGAACTTCTAGAACCTAACACTTCTGTTCTGACTACTGGCAATGTTGCAAATGAAAATTAATTTTCCAAGGTTAGTGAAAAGCCTATGCATCAACAATCATTGCATTCTTTGAAAAAACAAATGTGAAGTGCACAAAATCATTATGCTTTGCATGTGCCAAAGCTCAAACATAGGCCCACAATCAAAAAGTCTATTAGCTCATATTTGCGAAGCATAAACGACACACCCACTCATCCTTTGTGAGATGCTTCATTTTCATCGAAACATATGTAAAGTTGACAATGCACTTGTCAATGCTCTTTCTTTGCTTCTTGTTCAAATCAACGATAAAACAATAGCAATAGGACAACCCATTTGCAAACAATGTATAAAAGCTACTTTAAATGGTAAGGTTTCTCGTTATGCTACACCTTGGAACATAAGATGCAATGTGCCAATAGATGTTGTTCATTCCTTGACTTCCTTAGAAGAAAGACTTGTCTCTTTGTGCATTGCTTTTGCACAAATAAGACAATTAGGATATAGGCAAGCACAATATGGCTTGCTTGGTACAATTATCAATGTTCATGTAGATTTTGATAAGGTGCAACAAGCATTGCCTAGAAAACTAGATGAAACAACAATAGTGGTAGTTAGATTGAAACGAAAGCTACAATACGAAAATGCATATGCACAGGGCAATATTAGACCTACTATTGTCATGAATGCTTTGACATCATTGTCAAAAATGCCACTATATACAAAAGAGAACATCTCTATAAATAAAGATTGGGAAGAGCTATTGACAAATAAAGCAACACAAATGCATGTAGATTCTAAAGTGGAACCAAATATGCACGATGACATGTCTAAGGATGATGAAGAGCCGATCACTGAATT
Organism: Sequoia sempervirens; assembly: GCA_007258455.2. NCBI lineage: Eukaryota > Viridiplantae > Streptophyta > Pinopsida > Cupressales > Cupressaceae > Sequoia > Sequoia sempervirens. The sequence goes on along the minus strand of VDFB02105785.1, from coordinate 180,611,254 downwards.
AGTTATACATTGGTTTAATGAACCACACTCAATCAAAGACCTTGACACAACCATCATTGAGATTGCACCATCAGAAGGTTTTAAACCTCTTGGTATCTTCCAAGACACGTATGCAGAGGAGATGAACTTCCCAACCCTGTTTTACAGTTTGCCTCAACCACTTGACATTACTAAAAACTTCTCGTTCCAAAAAATAGCCAAATGGGAGCTTATGCATAAGACAATGATTTTGCAAGACACATAACAAATATTTTCTTTAAAGCCATTAAAATTATTATTCAACAAGTATCTTCATTGACATGGATATGCATAAGGAAAACTGAATTAAAAGGTAGAAAGTTGCTTGTAAAAGATGTGCGCAATCCAACAAGTCTTGAAAAAATATTAAGATCACCATTGGGCTATAGGACACTAAAAAGAATTCGAACCTCACTAGACTATTTAGAGAAAACTAGGAAAAACATATTTGCAATGATAAGACAATTGGGGCCTCCAACTTTCTTTGTGACATTAAGAAGTGCTGAGCACTTTTGGGAGCCATTGTGCAAAGCTTTACAACAAATATCCATTCAACAAGAAGACAAGTGTAATGAAACTATAGAAGATAGGAATTTGGACTTTCAAATAAGAAAGAATCCAAAACTTTGTACTCGCTACTTCAACCATAGAATCAATGCATTTCAAAAAATGATGCTAAAAAACCATGAGCTCTTTGGCCAAGTAATGGACTACTCTTTTGTTACTGAATTCCAAAACCGAGGTAATGAACATGTTCATTTCCTACTATGGATAAAGGGCACACCTGTGTATGGGAATTGTTCAAATATTGAAATAGAGAGCTTTGTGGACAAGTATATTTCATGCGACTCTTCGCTACTTGATACAAACCTTGCCAAAATGCAAACACATCATCATACAAAAAGTTGCAAAAAATACAAAAATTCAAGCTGCAGATTTAGTTTCCCCTTGTCTCCTATGCGTAGAACAATGATATTAGAGCCTTTGCCCATGCCTAGTGCTGCAAACAAGGATAGAGCAAGAAATTTTTCAAGCAATTGGAAAACAAACACTATACAAAAAAAAAATCATTTGAGAGTTTCTTGCATGAATTGCAAATGGATGAAACTGATTACATTGTAATGCTTCAATCAACATTGACACACAAATTTGTCATGCTGAAAAGAGACACAGCTGATATTTGGGTGAATTCCTTTGCAAAGAAAGTGCCAAGACTATGATATGCAAATACAGACACACAATTTATTTTAGATGCATATGCTATTGCATCATATTGTACTTCATATATGACAAAACAAGAGAGAACATTGTCTCCTGTATTTCAACAATTGCGACAACAATGCACTCATGCTTATGATGGAAAGGTACAATTCATACGGAAACTTGGCAATGCATTGCTTAACTACCAACAAATGTCCAGTCGTCAGGTTGTTCATATTGTCCTTTCATTGCCACTGTGCAAATGCTCAAGAAAAACAATTTTCATCAACACTGGACCATTAGAAAGTAGAGTTTTCATGTTAAAAAGCCCTAAACAATTGGCAAAAGAGCAAGATGATTCTGAAAACATCATGTGTGCATCTGCAATAGAAAAATACTCACAACAAACAAAAACTCTTGACAACTTGTCATTGGCTGAATACACTGCCTTCTACTCTGGCAATTTGACAAAGTTTCAAAAAAGAGCAACTCCACATATCATACGCTATATGAGATACAATCTGCACATTGATCCTGAGAATTATTGCAGAGAAAAACTTATGTTATATGTACCTTTTAGATCTAGTGAACAAACCTTGCTAACTAGATATTAAACATGAAGTGCAGCATTCAATGCAAACAAGGCAAAAATTGCAAGTATCGAAAAAATATTCACTACACAAATAGCTTCTACATGGGGCAACATTGATGAAGCTGCTACTAAAGTTAATAATGATAGCTACCCAACAATAGACATTGCAAACGAAATTGATAGAAGCAAACACAAAATGGCATAGAGAAATATGACATCATAGCTGACTTAAACCATATGAGAAATATAAGGCTCACAAACTCTATTTCCAACACACTATTTTTAGAAATAGCTCACCCATTCCTACTTAGCAACCAAGAATACTTCAATTTAAGAAGACAATTGAACAAAGAACAACAATCAATACTAAAGGATGTACTGATGACAAAAAGACTTGCACCCAAAAAACCATTGTACTTGTTCTTGACAGGTGGAGCTGGCACAGGGAAAACCTTCACAACTAAAGCAATTTTTGAAGCAATGACTCGATACTATGATAAGCAACTAGATAGTGACCCATTCAAGCCTAAAGGCATTATTGTTGCTTCAAAAGGAAAAGTCGCATTCAATGCAGGTGGCATCACTGCACATTCGATCTTCCATCTACCATGCAATTCTTCAAAAATGTTTCCCTTGGATTCAAACACACTTGATACCTTACGCAAAAAATTTGACCAATTGCAAATTTTGTTTATTGATGAAGTCTCATTGATTGGCTCCAAAATGCTTTACAACATTGATAGAAGACTTCATCAAATCAAACACACACCAACAAAACCCTTTGGCAATATAGATATTATATTTTGTGGTGATCTCTACCAAGCACAACCTGTATGTGATGCTTGGATATTTGAAGAACCAACAATAGACAAAGACAAAATGCCATATACCTTTTGGATTGACAATGTGAAATGTTTTGAACTACATACTGTGGTTAGACAAACAAATCAACATTTCATTTCCATACTTAATCATGCCAGGACTTGTCAACAAACTAATGAAGACATTTGCTACTTGAATACAATGTGCTACAAGCCTCCACCCAGTGATCCAAGATTCCCATACTTGTTTCATAGAAATTCAGCGGTTGACGAGCACAACAAAAAAATGCTAGACTGCTTACCTACAAGCTTTACATATTAGAGGCAATGGATAAAGAAGACACACCCATTGATAACATCCAATTTCAACCTGACAAGTCAACCCTTCCTAGCACAATTTTTCTCAAACAAGACATTTTGGTTGAATTAATTGCTGGGAACCTTGATACACAAGATGGACTAGTCAATGGTGCATATGGCATTTTCAAATTGCATACAATTGACCAAGAAGACATTGTTTGGATTCAATTCAATGACCCCAATGTTGGCAAATCGCATTGACAAAGAATGAAAAGTCTATACACAAATTGTATTTTTCCTTCTTGGACACCTATAACAAGAGTTGTTAGAAAAGTCAAAACAGTTACAAAAATAGTCACTTGAGCTCAGTTCCCTTTGCAACTAGCATGCGCATGAACCATTCATAGAGCACAAGGCCTCACAATGGATGCACTTGCTTTTGACCCTTGTAAAGCCTATCAACATGGCCTTGTTTACACTGCTCTATCACGTGTAAGAAACATTGAATCTTTGTATCTAATGCACAAACTACAAAATCAAAATTTCAAGGTTTCAGAAAAAGTCAATATTGAGATGCAACGCCTCACAGCCTTAGCACAATGGAAACTGCAACACACCCTTACATCTGTTTCTTCAAGTCATTTTAGCATATGCTCTTTGAATACACGTAGCTTTGCATTACACGCACAAGAAATAGCCCATGACCATGATTTGCTTCAAGAAACTATCCTTTGCTTCCAAGAAACCAAACACAATGTGCTTGACCATGTTAAATTCCTTAATGAAATATTCAATTGCTATCCTGCACTAAGTATTCATGGTCTATTAACATGCTACAAAAAAATAGTTTCATTGTAAAACATTGGCACTTTTGCAACAAACTATTTAGAATCAATAACCATTGACCTGTTGCATCTAGGCATTGCTCTACGCATTACAAATATCTATTGTAGACTGAATGCACCCATTCATGACATATTTAATCTAATACAAAACACTATCAGCTCATTGCCATCAAATTCCAAATTGATTATTGCTGGAGACTTCAACATTGACATGTTACAATCTACAAAAACACAAGCACTCCTCCTTGAATTTATGCAACAACATAAACTATCATTGCTTGTCGACAAGCCAACAATGCATGTAGGGAGTTTGTTGGACCACTTTTGGGTACACAATATAGAAACTGCTCTTCTGAAATTCACTATACTAGATACATATTGGATAGATCATTTTGCAATATCCCTTCACTTCCAATTATAGTAAATACAATTTTAATTTACTACTACATGTCACTTGATGCCTTTGACACTTGCTCTAATGATACTATACAATCATTTACAAAACCTAGTATACATTTGCTCAAGTGCAACTATTTATTATAATAATTTTTCCTATAACATGCTATTATCATGCTATTATCATTGCTTCTCCTTGCTGCACCAAATCAAT